>JAQFVV010000809.1:0-206374 GCA_028023455.1 Epiperipatus broadwayi | reverse complement strand
AGGCATTCAAATCGTGGTCCCCATCCCCAGACCGGTTTCGACCTATGGGTCTCTTCAGTGAGGAGTTGGGACATTAGATCTAAAAAACCAACTCAAGCAAAGCATTTATCTAAAAGATAATTGTTAGAAGATCTGAAACTTTTAGACATCTACATGTCTTTAAAGTCAGCTCTCCAACTGAAAAAATCATATGGGCCTGAACTTAATTCAGATACTCCATATATTAGTAGGCTTAGCTCTTTAATTTAGCTAAAGCCACAACAGCAAAATAATAATAGTAATAGTAACAAGTCAGAAGTCACATGACTTATATATAGCTTGCACACTTACAAATATGTAAAGTTAAGAGCGTGCTAATAGCTCTAAACAAGCTTTTTTTTTTTTATTTATGATAAATGCTACTACAAGAGAAGGCATTCAAATCGTGGTCCCCATCCCCAGACCGGTTTCGACCTATGGGTCTCTTCAGTGAGGAGTTGGGACATTAGATCTAAAAAACCAACTCAAGCAAAGCATTTATCTAAAAGATAATTGTTAGAAAAAAAATCTGAAACTTTTAGACATCTACATGTCTTTAAAGTCAGCTCTCCAACTGAAAAAATCATATGGGCCTGAACTTAATTCAGATACTCCATATATTAGTAGGCTTAGCTCTTTAATTTAGCTAAAGCCACAACAGCAAAATAATAATAGTAATAGTAACAAGTCAGAAGTCACATGACTTATATATAGCTTGCACTTACTAAAATGTAAAGTTAAGAGCGTGCTAATAGCTCTAAACAAGCTTTTTTTTTTTTTTTTTTATGATAAATGCTACTACAAGAGAAGGCATTCAAATCGTGGTCCCCATCCACAGACCGGTTTCGACCTATGGGTCTCTTCAGTGAGGAGTTGGGACATTAGATCTAAAAAACCAACTCAAGCAAAGCATTTATCTAAGAGATAATTGTTAGAAAAAGATCTGAAACTTTTAGACATCTACATGTCTTTAAAGTCAGCTCTCCAACTGAAAAAATCATATGGGCCTGAACTTAATTCAGATACTCCATATATTAGTAGGCTTAACTCTTTAATTTAGCTAAAGCCACAACAGCAAAATAATAATAGTAATAGTAACAAGTCAGAAGTCACATGACTTATATATAGCTTGCACTTACTAAAATGTAAAGTTAAGAGCGTGCTAATAGCTCTAAACAAGCTTTTTTTTTTTTTTATTTATGATAAATGCTACTACAAGAGAAGGCATTCAAATCGTGGACCCCATCCCCAGACCGGTTTCGACCTATGGGTCTCTTCAGTGAGGAGTTGGGACATTAGATCTAAAAAACCAACTCAAGCAAAGCATTTATCTAAAAGATAATTGTTAGAAAAAGATCTGAAACTTTTAGACATCTACATGTCTTTAAAGTCAGCTCTCCAACTGAAAAAATCATATGGGCCTGAACTTAATTCAGATACTCCATATATTAGTAGGCTTAGCTCTTTAATTTAGCTAAAGCCACAACAGCAAAATAATAATAGTAATAGTAACAAGTCAGAAGTCACATGACTTATATATAGCTTGCACTTACTAATATGTAAAGTTAAGAGCGTGCTAATAGCTCTAAACAAGCTTTTTTTTTTTATTTATGATAAATGCTACTACAAGAGAAGGCATTCAAATCGTGGTCCCCATCCCCAGACCGGTTTCGACCTATGGGTCTCTTCAGTGAGGAGTTGGGACATTAGATCTAAAAAACCAACTCAAGCAAAGCATTTATCTAAAAGATAATTGTTAGAAAAAGATCTGAAACTTTTAGACATCTACATGTCTTTAAAGTCAGCTCTCCAACTGAAAAAATCATATGGGCCTGAACTTAATTCAGATACTCCATATATTAGTAGGCTTAGCTCTTTAATTTAGCTAAAGCCACAACAGCAAAATAATAATAGTAATAGTAACAAGTCAGAAGTCACATGACTTATATATAGCTTGCACTTACTAAAATGTAAAGTTAAGAGCGTGCTAATAGCTCTAAACAAGCTTTTTTTTTTATTTATGATAAATGCTACTACAAGAGAAGGCATTCAAATCGTGGTCCCCATCCCCAGACCGGTTTCGACCTATGGGTCTCTTCAGTGAGGAGTTGGGACATTAGATCTAAAAAACCAACTCAAGCAAAGCATTTATCTAAAAGATAATTGTTAGAAAAAGATCTGAAACTTTTAGACATGTAGATGTCTAAAAGTTCGGAAGAGCTCTCCAACTGAAAAGATCATATGGCCTGAACTTAATTCAGATACTCCATATATTAGTAGGCTTAGCTCTTTAATTTAGCTAAAGCCACAACAGCAAAATAATAATAGTAATAGTAACAAGTCAGAAGTCACATGACTTATATATAGCTTGCACTTACTAAAATGTAAAGTTAGAGCGTGCTAATAGTCTAAACTAGTTATTTTTTTGTTGGGGTGTTAGATAAATGCTACTACAAGAGAAGGCCTACTAAATCATGAGTCCCTCCCAGACTAAGTTTCGACCCATATGGGTCTCTTCAGTTGGAGAGCTGACTTTAAAGACATGTAGATGTCTAAAAGTTTCAGATCTCTATCTAACAATTATCTTTTGATAAATACTTTGCTTGAGTTGGTTTTTTAGATCTAATGTCCCAACTCCTCACTGAAGAGACCCATAGGTCGAAACCGGTCTGGGGATGGGGACCACGATTTGAATGCCTTCTCTTGTAGTAGCATTTATCATAAATAAAAAAAAAAAAAAAGCTTGTTTAGAGCTATTAGCACGCTCTTAACTTTACATTTTAGTAAGTGCAAGCTATATATAAGTCATGTGACTTCTGACTTGTTACTATTACTATTATTATTTTGCTGTTGTGGCTTTAGCTAAATTAAAGAGCTAAGCCTACTAATATATGGAGTATCTGAATTAAGTTCAGGCCCATATGATTTTTTCAGTTGGAGAGCTGACTTTAAAGACATGTAGATGTCTAAAAGTTTCAGATCTTTTTCTAACAATTATCTTTTAGATAAATGCTTTGCTTGAGTTGGTTTTTTAGATCTAATGTCCCAACTCCTCACTGAAGAGACCCATAGGTCGAAACCGGTCTGGGGATGGGGACCACGATTTGAATGCCTTCTCTTGTAGTAGCATTTATCATAAATAAAAAAAAAAAAAAGCTTGTTTAGAGCTATTAGCACGCTCTTAACTTTACATTTTAGTAAGTGCAAGCTATATATAAGTCATGTGACTTCTGACTTGTTACTATTACTATTATTATTTTGCTGTTGTGGCTTTAGCTAAATTAAAGAGCTAAGCCTACTAATATATGGAGTATCTGAATTAAGTTCAGGCCCATATGATTTTTTCAGTTGGAGAGCTGACTTTAAAGACATGTAGATGTCTAAAAGTTTCAGATCTTTTTCTAACAATTATCTTTTAGATAAATGCTTTGCTTGAGTTGGTTTTTTAGATCTAATGTCCCAACTCCTCACTAAAGAGACCCATAGGTCGAAACCGGTCTGGGGATGGGGACCACGATTTGAATGCCTTCTCTTGTAGTAGCATTTATCATAAATAAAAAAAAAGCTTGTTTAGAGCTATTAGCACGCTCTTAACTTTACATTTTAGTAAGTGCAAGCTATATATAAGTCATGTGACTTCTGACTTGTTACTATTACTATTATTATTTTGCTGTTGTGGCTTTAGCTAAATTAAAGAGCTAAGCCTACTAATATATGGAGTATCTGAATTAAGTTCAGGCCCATATGATTTTTTCAGTTGGAGAGCTGACTTTAAAGACATGTAGATGTCTAAAAGTTTCAGATCTTTTTCTAACAATTATCTTTTAGATAAATGCTTTGATTTATTTGTGTTTACCCTATATTATTCATTGTATGTTAAATTTCCCAAATTTTCTAGATGTAAACTTATGTCGAAACCGGTCTGGGGATGGGGATCACGATTTGAATGCCTTCTCTTGAAACGTAGCATTTATCATAATAATAATAATAATAACTAGTAATAGAGCTAATAGCACACTAATAATAATACATAATAATAAGTGCAAGTAATATATAAGTAATAATAATACTAACTTAATACTATTAATAATAATAATAATAATAATAATAATAATAGATACAATGACAAGAATTTATAAAATGGACATTCTTTTAAAATCTCAAGAATAAAAATCAAAAAAATCTTTTTTTTAGAAAATAGCAAATTCCTTTTTAATACACATATATGTTAGTAATTAAAAACACTGTAAATTAAGATAATTTTATTCTCTATTCACTATCAGAGCATTTTTATATTATTTATAATAAAAACAAAGGTTTAATGTATTAGTATATGTTAATAAACCAAATGCTAATGAAAAACATTTCAACATTTTCTCTGTATTAGATTGCTCAACCAACACAAAATGACCTAAATTTAAACAGTAGTAAAACCATTACAATCCAAATGGGAGCATTTTGTATTGGCTGAGCTATCTAATACATTAGGGGTGCTGAAATATTTTTTATTAACATTTGGTGTCATTGATAAAAACCGAAGATAATATATTGCTCTCAGCAAAAACAGCTATATATATATATATCTATTACATTTATTTAAATAAATTATATCCTTTTTGTTCTCATAATTACATTATTTTCTTTTCTACTTTAAAAATCTTCCTTTTTTTTTTTTTTTTATGTAATGTTATCTTTTTTTTTGATTTGCTTGTAATTGAGGCATATATTGAGAATGCTAATCAGTCTGAAATACTATTCAGTGTTATTAGAGTGAAACTTAAATAACTTTACTATCTTAAATGGGGTTTCGATTTCTTAATTTGTAAGAAACATTTTAATCAGCTATTCCAAAATAATGTAAAAATAATTTCTTTTGTTTTCCCTCATTTTGTCGAACATAAAGGTAGTCTTTTGTTTGTTTGTTTAATTTTATTTTATCTTGATTTTTGATAAGCTCATAATATTTCTATTTAAATAAATCTCTTAATTTATTTCTATGATACTTTTAGAACAACAATTACATATAATTTGTCTTGCATTGGTGGTCGAGAGGTCAGCGCGACTGCCTTACAAGCAGTTGCCCGGGTTGCGGGTTCGCGTTCCAGCCGATGCTATGACACTTGAAAAAAAAAAATTGAGATTTCTGGTATGCTTTAGAAGATCCATTTTGAAGATAAAAAGGCTATTATAATCTCTGAAACTTTTCCCGACTTTTTTTTAATAATTAGTTGTTGTAGCTATTTTTTTTCCCCGTACTCAATTATTTCTTCAAACAAATATATAGTACAGTATTATGATTACTATTCGTTAAAATTGAACCTAATCAATTTTTGATCTCTTTTCCACAAATTATTTGAGAAGCATACTATTTTTTTCTACTGCTCTGATTTGACTAATCTTTAGTTTGAGCGATTTTCAATATGTTACATCTTATCTTTCAAAACGAAATTTTATTCACAAACCATAAGAATCATTTACAAAAGGAAGGACATTTACATATCAATCTCAAAGAAAACCAGTCAACAAAATCAGAGGTTACACTTGTATATATAAACAAAAAACCAATTAATTTCGTATCAATTACATTAAGACATTAGTTATCACCAAAAATTGAAGACATATAACTTCCCATTCCAGAAATCATAATAGTGGCCCATTTACATTAATCTGATCTTAGTTTACTAATATTGAAAAAATTTCAATGTGTGATACAAATTTATCATTAAGTTATTATTCTATTCATGAGAAATATATTCTAAATTACCAATCACACTTGGTATTTATAGCTTGCTTAATTTATTTGAAGAATAAAAAATTATTAACTTTTTTCAATTGTATAAAGAAAATACTTTTAGCGCTAAATTTTATTTTTTAAAAAAAATCTTTATCTGGCATTCATGTCAATAACTTAAAAAGCTTGTTGCTATTACCATGATAAAGATGAACTAATATTCTTTTCTATTACGTTAGAATGTTACTTCCAGTGCATGTATACCATATGATCAATCATTTGATTTGTTTGTTGGTTTGTTTTTACTGCATTATAATATATAGAAAGTAGTAAGAGAGTGAAAGAGAAAAAAAAGACGAAAATAAAATAAATTTTAGTCAATAATTAAACATATAATCATCGTCAACCATTATCAGTTCACTGCGGGATGAAGATTTCTCCAAGTTCAAGCCATTTTCTTCGATCTCTAGCCTTTCTTCTCCACACCACTCCTGCACACTTTCTTATTTCATCCATCCATCTCACATGTGGTCTTTTTTCTGAGTCTTTTACAATCTCTTGGAATGCTGTTTAAGATTTCAATTGTCCATCTATTATCTCTTCTAGCGATATGTCCACCCCAACTCCACTTCAGTCTTTTAATTCTTTCAATGATGTCTTGCATTTTCAATCTCTTATTGTTACTCCTAACATGCACTCTCCATATTTCTGTAAGTCTCTGAAATGCCTGCATTGTTCTTCTATTAAGTGTCCAAGTCACAGATCCATAAGTAAGAAGTGGTAAAACACATTTATTAATAACCTTTCTTTTCAAACACATAGGCATATTTCATTTTAATATTAAGTTATTTCTACCAAAAGCACTCCAACCAAGTTTAATTCTATGATTAATTTTATCCTTTATGTTTTCATTGGTAATAATAATCTGACAATGATATTAATGGATGTAAACTTTTTCTAACTCATCATAATCAATCTTTATTTTTATCTTTTAAGAAAATTCATTAAACATTACTTTAGTCTTTTTAACAGTTACATTTAGTCCTACTTTCTTACTTTCATCTGGTAACTCTTGCAACATTTGCTGTATAGCTCTGAAGCATTATTTGCAAAAACAATTACACCATTTGCAAAATCTAAATCACTTAAATAGTCTCCATTTACTTTTTTTACTCTTTTAGCTTTCCATTTTAACCCACAAAATACTTCTTGCAAGACTGCTGTAAAAAGTTTTGGATGTAATATAATGTAATCTAATTGTTGCTGTTGCATTTTTATAAATATTCTTCAGCTCCTTAATGATTCAATGTTTTAATCACTGAAGACATGCTTGTAGAATCAAATGCCTTTTCATAACTTACAAATCCAAATCAAAATGGAAACTCATATTCATTGATTCTTTGTCTAACTTTTCTCAAAACTTGGTTAAACCACTTTTAAATCCAACTTGTTGTTTTTTTTTTTTTTTTTTGGTTTGTTGAAATCCAATTTTCTCTGTAGATGAGTTGTAATTATCTTGGTAAAAATGTTGTATAAAATTGATAAAAGACTTATAGGTCTGTAATTTCTAATATCTTCTTTATCATTTTTTTAAATACATTCTCCCAATCATCTGGTAACTTTGCCAAAAAAATTATTTTTTCACTTGCTTCTTTTAATATATCTATTATAAGTCCATCATTATCTGGAACTTTTTTTTACCTCATAAATTTAATTACATGTCTCACTTCTTCATTTAAAATCCAATTCAGAAGATATAATTGATGTAGAAAGTACTTGTTCTTTATTACTATATAATTTTTGATAAAACTCTTTTACCCATTTCATGATGTCATCTCTCTTATTGTTCCAGATATAAGTTTCCTATCAATACTAAAATGTTGTTTCATACTATTGAGACTTTTATTCTCCTCTACAACTTTTCTTGCTAATTCACAATTATACTTTCCTATATCATTTTCACTTCTTTTCTGCACCATTTTACAAAATTCAAGACATTCAATTCTTTTTAATGCATCATTTTTGTATATCTTCATATTCCTTCTTTTCATTCTAAATTCACTTGTCTCAGTAGAAATTTTATCGATCGATTGCTGCTTTTTTTTTTTACCAGCTATATTTGTTGCAGTTTTTAAAAGTGTATCAGTTATTTTCCTATTAATTTCATTCAAATCTGAATCATGTTCAAAATCTACTAATACTTGAAAATGATATATATAAATAAAGAAACAATGCTTACTAGTAGCTAAAATCTATATAAAATATTTGAAATGCCCTATAGCTACATTATTCCAGTCACACTCCTCTTTTATATATATATATATTGTACCGGTCGAAAAACGTCCACCACCTAAACTGCAAGTCAGATCCAAACTCAGGTGGTTCAAACTGAATTCAAACCCAACTCACCAGCTCAGGTTAGTAGAAATCTAAATCGATGGCACAGTGCTATGCATTAAGGAACTAGCTCAATGGTTGGTGAAAAATAGAGACCCCTGAACTGACACTAATATCGGATCATAAATTGACACAGACAGTGAGCATTAACATTAAAATAATTATGAATAAATGATTTAAGAAACTAAGTGTGTTAATAACATATTTTAATAATAATAGTATTGGTTTTGTTCAATTTTAAATGATGATTATATTTATCATATATATATATATATATATCAGATCCACTTGATCTGCTGTCTTAAATTAACTCTTATAATACTCTCAAAAATAAAACAGGGTTACATAAAATAAAATTACTATCAGAAAAATTATTAATCAAAATAAATCTCTCTTAATCAAATCAAATCTCAGTATTTTTGCTATTAAATTCTCCAATAAACAAATATAATTTTATTTTTCATCTCAAGTTCTTTTCCAAACCATGAATGTGATCCTAGTAAATAATTATAAGATATTATCCAGTCATTGAATAATACAACTAATGTAATAAATAAATTTTAATTTAATCATGAAACTCTGATATTAAATAATTGCATAGCAATCTAGGATGACATTTGTGATTATATGAGTAGGAAAGGGATTTTACTGCTATCCATATATCAAACAAAAGATTCTCTTCTAATCTTAATCAAATAAAAGAAAATAATATTTTTAATTAAACCAAAATACGTTACTTTAAAACGTCAAAAATATTAAATGTAATAATGCTACTTTTATAATATTCTTGTATTTTTATATTATAGTATTAAAATATACATGTGACTTTGGATTTCTGAGAATGCAGATGACGATACAGATACAATTTCAGAAGTAATAATTAAATCAATATTTATTAATACTAATAAATATGGCAAGTATTAATCGTTAAATATTTTAATAAAATCAAAAATTTAATTATCACACGTTTAAATAAAATTTAATTTATAAGAAATACATTTTCATATGCCACAGTATGAAATATATTTAATAATATCAACCAATAAATCTTGCCAGCAGTATAATAACGTTGCATATGGAAAAAAATGTATAATTTCATAGCCACATAAAAGAATTACAAGTTTAAGCATAAAACATTTTATCAAAGTTTTTAAATACAACAGATATGCAAATTAAGCATAACAATAATATCAACATTCTTAAACTACTTTTAGTGCATCAAGCAAAATAAAGGCATGGTTGCCATTACACATAATTTTTAAAAAAAAATTTCATGAAGATAAATATCAACGAATGCAAAATGCATTATGATGGAAAAGACTCAATAATAAACACTTATTC
Organism: Epiperipatus broadwayi; assembly: GCA_028023455.1. Lineage (NCBI taxonomy): Eukaryota > Metazoa > Onychophora > Udeonychophora > Euonychophora > Peripatidae > Epiperipatus > Epiperipatus broadwayi. Next base: position 196,887 of record JAQFVV010000809.1, on the reverse strand, counting down.
AAAAGTTGTGTGTAAATAGTTATGGTTTTGACTCTAATCTTAACAAATATACTAAAAATAAACCATCACAACAGATTGCCTAAAATATAACACCACTCTCTACCTGCCATCTAAGATAGATTATCTCAAAAGCATGATAAGAATAATATGAAAATAAAATTAATCCTACATCAGTAATGAACTCAATGTGAAAAAACAACAAAATATAATAATTGTAGCAAAATATGACTATTAATATAAATTGTGGTATATCTACTTCATTAATTATTTCATTCCTTTACACACATTCCAAACAATTCCATACAGAACTGATATGTGACCTTTTTGATTATATTTCAAAATAATAATATTCTGAGAACTCTCATGATAAGCATATTAAAAATTATACATAAATAATAAATAGACAATATCATAAATATAACCCACATATGAAAAAAACTTTCAATTAAATATTTATAACCCATTTAAGATTTCATAAGTGCTTCAATACCATATTCTAACACAATAGTTCCAATAATGAGTCCTTGAAAATGTTAAAGATTCATTAAAGTATCTTGTCTATATGAATATTAAATTTTGACAAAATAATTAAAATCTGAAGCATGTAAAATAAGTAAGCACCAATATAGTTGAAAAGCCATTCAAGATAATAACCAAGTATTTGATGAAATAATACGATGATAAGAAAATATAATTTCTTTTGAAGCAATTCAAAATAAAACAATGAAAAGTACAAAACATATTTATTTCAGATAGTACAAAGATCATAATATTATTTTCTTTTGAAATAATGTGAAGATTAAATCAATGGAAATATAAAAAATACATTATAAGTTCCTTTAAAATAATACAAAGCTTTATATTATATATAGAACTCACAAATAAGCTCTTAACAAGCTTTGCAGAATATCCCCAATCCCAGACCAGTTTCTGTTACTGCTATCCTCAGTGAGGTGCTAGGATATTTAAGCACTAGATTAAAAATACCAGGACAAGCCCAACACTTTAAATAATGTATAACTATTAAGTAGAAAATCTGAAATTTTCAGACATCCATATGTCTTCCAATCCAGCTATCTAACTTAAATAGCCATGTGGGACTGAACTAAGTTCAAATACAAAGCTTTATAAATCAATGGGAGTTTATTGAGAGAACAATACTTATTTCCAGTTATTTGAAATTCATAATAAAGGGTATAATATTCATTTAAAAGCAATACATACTCTGTAATAAGAACTCAGTGTATTTTATATTTTATCTTTCATAGACTGATAAAATATTTAATAGTAATAAATAATTCATCAAGAACATAGCAATCCTTTGAAAGCAAATTTATTATAAAATGATAAGTAAATTGTAAAATGCATAGAGTAGTTTTTATGCAATATGTTAAATTTCATAAATAATAAAATATTCAAAGGCAATAAAGTACATTATAACATAAATATTCTATATTTCCATAACAAGCAAAATAGTTCCTTAAAATGCAATATTTTATCATCTATACATCATTTGAAGACAAAATCCATGAACATAAAATTAATCCATTTATAATATATTGAAGAGTGCAACATAATTCATAAAAAATACAATATATTCATTTTGTAATTTCATAAACATTGAAATAAAAATTCTGATTATTTTAAAATAGCATTATAGTATTTTTTAGGAAAGCCCTTTTTTATTATGAATAAATAATAGCAATAGAATAATTTACTTTCACTAATAAAGCAAAGGCATTCATACCTTCATAATTATTATTCCGCAACTGTTTATATCATTTACAACATCCTGCAAGTTTAACAAAATTTCTAATTTCAATATAACAACAAATTAAACTCAATGAGAAATGTTTGCAAATAATAATAATGCTCAGCATTTGCAAAATATATAGACAGAATTCATTGGAGAATCAAATATAATAAACTTAGTTTAAAGTTATATAAAATTCTGGTGTTCAACATTTTTAAAAGACTTAATTTTATATAATATTAATAAAAGTTCAAGCAATATAATTGTACTTTCAATAAAAAATTTCTGCTGCCACAAAGCATTGCAACAGCATATCAATTCCTTCCATATTTATGCATTGTTGGAACTTTTCAAATAATGTATATGATGAGATTCTGTAAACTGATGGACAGACCAAAGCTAGATACCCAAGTAGATAATTATTTTAACCATTCATAATTAAACTGGAAAATAATAAATAATTATAAAAAATTACACCTAATAAAATGTTGAGGAAAAATAATGAAGACTGTAAAAATACACATGGTCAGAGCTTGAATATGGTATATCAGATGATAGATGGGTGATTAAAAATTGACATGTAGGGTATTGATCACCAATTAATTTATGTGACCTAATTTAGTTGATAAGTCAAATATGCTAAAAATATTTTTTTAAATTAATATTATATCATATTATATTATATATTTTACAAATTATTTAATAAATATGAATATTTTATAAACAAAATATTATACAATAAAATTACTTTAAATATTTACATCTTCTACACAAGGAAGTTGTAATATAATTATTTTTTAAAAACTTAATCTTTAATGGAAATAGATTACATGCATGCATACACATTAAAGATATTTAAAATATAATTTAGAAAAAATACTTTAAAGTTATTGGCTAATTATAAATATTTATAGAAGATTCAAATAGCAATTGACCCTTTAGCATTCCCTCAAATTTCAATTTTTCTTTGTTCTCACACAATGTAAAATTTACAATTAAACCATTATTACTTATCAGAAAATAATACATTTGACTTCATTTTATATATATTTTTGTTTGCTACTGAAATGAATTTTAAATGTTTACATTTTGTTACTAAAATATTAAAAAATGACATTGTAATCAAAACAAAAAAATTACATCATCACTTCTAGAAAGATTATTTTCATTTTACAAAGTCAATGAAATTTTTGTTATTTTTAATTTTTTAAAAATCTGAATGAATATTTATTTATTGCTGTTATATGTAACAAAATATGCTTTAAAAGTTTAAATTTTTTTGATATTTATTGCAAAATTATGCTATTTTTTTACTCATGATTATAATTACATTGCTGGCATAGAAAGCTAAGTTTTTAAATAGTTTCAAGCCATATTTATATTAACTGCTAATATAACATATTTTTGACAATAAAGTATTTCCATGCAAAATAAGTTATTAATAATTTATATTTTAGATATGTAAAATTATTGTATAAAAATACTTAAAATTGTAATAAATTCGCAACTAAACATGTTTTGGTTTATTCAAATCATTTTCTTTAAACAATGTCATAAAAATCTTGGCATTTGATGACCCTGCCATAATATAATGGATATGTTTGTCAGGATGAAGCTTGATTCTTTTGTTTAGAGAATTTTTTGATTTTCTTGCCATCTATCACATTTTTTTCGAATAAAATTTTATGTTACAATTTAATAAAAAGACAAATTAATTTGTACAAAAATAATGCAAGGTTAAAATAATATTTTTAATATGAATTGTAATAAATTGATTGTATGAATAATAATCAATAAAGCCTTATGGAAATTACTTCAGTGTTTATCATATAATAACCTAACTTAATAAATACATTTAATGACTATCTTAAGAATATAATTACCTTTTTAAAGATAAGTTATACATTAAAATACTGACTTTATGATTTTATAACACCTACAATTATAAAATAAGTTTGAGTGATAAGATAAAAGTACTTAAATATATTTATTTAAATACATCATAAATAATGACATTAGTTATAAATCACTAAGATAACTTATTGAATGATTCACTACTTTTAACATAATAATAGAATTTATTTAACAGAAAATTAACTAAGTATTTTTTTATAGATATATGAGCCAAAATACCTAATATAATGTTCTATAGGCAGAACTTAAGGTTACAATGTATATAAATAAATTTTCAATTACAAGCATTTAAGCAAATTTCCTTATATCATCCATCTATCTCATTTGTCTTTTTTAATTCTATGTTTTTGAAATGCAATTTAGACTTTCAGTTACATATCTACCGTTACCTGTCTACTGTCCTGTATTGTAGAAATATATTCAACCCAGTCCTATTTTAAGACTATTTGTTTTATTGGCCTGTGCAATTTAGCAATATGGTTTAATAATGGTTTAAAGATGTACAGATTTTTGAATGAAAGCATGACCTGACATTTTTGGTACTTGGACATCATGTAATTGGTGATAATTGCTTATTTTTTATCCATGTATATTACTTTTAATCCATTTTTATTAATTTCAGAATATATCTCTCAATAGTTATTGTGAAATTTGCAAATCCTGCATAAGCTGTTTGATTAAGTACATAAATAATAAACTTATAATAAATAAGTACTGGTTATGCACATTTATTTTTTATAAATTTTCTTTTCAAAATCATTGATATAATTTTTTTTCTTTTCTCATGTGTCATAGCATTAGCCGAGAAGCGAATCCACTAACCCAGGACAACTGCTTGTAAAGCAGCAACTGTCACTAATCTCTCGACCACCAATGCTTGACAATTCATTTTAATATTAAATAATTATATTCAATCATATTTACTGCTAATAATTTATCTAAAGTATTTACAATTATCTTTTTTTCTAATTCTTTATTATTAAAGGCTTTTTTGTTTAGTTATTTTTTTTTTTGTTTTTTGAAAAGACGTACATTATTTTATTCTTTTTTTAGTTATATTTAATCTTATTTATTTATCTTCTTCTGATAATTCTTGTAACATTTCCTGAGATCCTGTAACATTATTTGTGATTACTTAAATACAATCACATCTTGCAATAGAAGTATTGGCTTAAAGATAATTCTTTTAAAATGTTACACTTCACATCCTTGCTATTTTATTGGGGGGGGGGGATTAAAATATACTTTTTATAATGACTTATGTTTACATGATATAAAAAAATTTAACATATAATGAAGCAAATAAAGCATTAAAACCAAACAAAAAAGCTAAAAAAATATGACCATTACCATAAAGTTTTGAAGTTATTAATGTCAACTTTACATCCTTGCAATTTTGTTGGGTTTTGGGGTTTAAAATATACTTTTTATAATGACTTATGTTTACACTTTATAGATAAGTTTTATACCTGATAGTTTTATTACATTCTTCAAATTATTACAATTAAAATGATGTATAAAAAATCTTGCCTATGATACTTAATACTATCAATAATTAAAATACAATAATTATTGTGCATTTCATGTTATAATCTACATCCACTTATTCACAAGTTATATATAAAAGATATTTGTATATACAAGCGCTTTAACATGCTGGGTGAAGAAGCTTTTTAATTTGCTAACAAACCAAATAAAATAAATATTATATCATGCAATAATTTATTTGTTCTTAAATTTTGATTTAAAATAATATTGATAAATTATAATTTCACAATAGCAAATATATTTAAATATCAACTGCATATGTGAGCAATTTCTATACACATAGATATGCATGCATATATAAATAATATCTTGCACAAGCTGCCAATTATCTTTCAATATTTTTAGAGTGTATTAATTTAAACTTCTGAAAAATATTTTTTAATAATAAACTTTTGTATTATTTTGCAAAAAATATTTTAAAGGCCCACAATTTTGGTAAAACAGCAAAAGTATTCACTCACCTATAGGGGATTGTTTCATGATCCACTAATATTATGAAGGGATACTATAATCTCCATTTATTTTTATTCTCTTTACTTCTAATTTTAATCTACAAAGTGTTTGCTATAAGTTTTTGAGAAATGAAATCAATTTGATGTGTATCTTTATCAATATTAATCGTAGTAGTATCACTATGTAGTCTATTCATTAAACCACTAAACATCACATGATCACTATTCTTTATGCTTACACAAGCTGTTTACATGGAGGCTAAACTCTCCATACAGTAATGCTATTCATTGCAAGCCAGAGTAACAATGGATGCAAGAAGATTTGGGCATAAAATCCCTATCTATTGCCTACTCATCCAGTATCCCTAGACTAGTTTCTAATTTGTGGCTTTTATCAGTGAGGAGCTGCTGTCAGATCCAAGGCTCCTCACTGATGAAAGCCACAAGTTAGGAACTAGTCTGGGTATATTGGATGAGTAGGCATTAGATAGGGATTTTATGCACAAATTTTTTTGCATCAATTGATTACTCTGGCTTGCACTGAATGGTGCTTCTGTATGGAGAGTTTAGCTTCTGTGTAGTCTATTCACTGCTGATGCATTTTGATATATATTTTTCAGAATTTGGCTTTATTTTAGGACTATTTGCTCTTTTGCAAAGTTTTAATCTCAGAAAAAATGGCATTATAATTTACAAATTTGACACATATTTATTAGGTCTTGTAATATCTTTTTTAATATTTGGATGTGATAGTCAGTTAAATCAATTTCAAAGTTTTCTATAGATAGTTTGTAATAATTTTATTAAATGTCATTATAATGTTGTTGTTGTTTTTGTTTATAAATAAATCAATAACACCAAAGAGAAAAAGCTATTTAATAACAAATATGCTATTCAATACAAAATGTTTTGTTTGATTATATATTGTTATCCTAGTCAGTGTAAAGCACACATATATGGATATATGATAATTTGAAAATAATTCAATGATTTATTGCTCTGGAGTTCATAAGAAGTTAGTTAGAGCAAAGGAAGTGACAGATTGGATTATGATTTATGAATTTTGAGCTCCAGATTTAGCTACTTTACACTGCACCAAATCAAACAATGTACATATTATGAATATAAACAAAGCATTATATATAGTGATGTCAAGATTTATATAATAATTATAGTAAAAAAATGTATTTCTCAAAACAAAATTTAGATGTTACTATATATTTATATATCAAATATCGAACATTACTGTTGTAAACATTTGCTATATGACTTTTACTTTAACAATATTTATAATGATATCAGCATTTTCTTGGAGCTTTTCCATTCTTCACAACTCCAATTATTTGTTTCAAGTTTTATTTAAAACATGAGGCATTATAAATGATGTCATATTTGCAAGAACTATTTTGCTTATATTTTCTTTATTACTTTATTGTTCCTTGCACAATTTTTCTACTTGCTTCATGATATCTGTTTTGCAAAATTTCAGATATCCCTTATTTTAGTTAGACCATTTAAAAATATTTTTATACTCTTTCTTTTCTTAAAGTGGCTTAATAGAAAATTTATTGAAAAATTGTTGCACTTTGTTTGTGGTATTTATATTTAGCATTTAATAAACTATCTTTTCTAGTCTGAGTTTTCATTCGAGATTGTTAATATTTTAGATTGATTAACAAATTAAATTTATTGTATTACTACTAATTGTTAAGGGTATATCAATTGTTGATACTATCTTTTGTTTTTGTAATTATGCATTAATTCTTCGCGTTTATAATTACTTTAGGTATTGAATCCAATCTTGAAATATATATAAATATTTTACACAGTCAGACTATGATGCAATTTTGCAGAATCTTTATTTAAATACTTCCTTGCCCTTTTTCTTTTCAACTTTTACACACACACACAAAATCATTTACTATTAAATATAATAAGTCTGAATCTTTTCAATGTCTTAAAAAATTCAGAATATGTCAGTCTTTTGTCTACCCAATGCATTATAACTGTTATTATTACCTGATTGCTATCATTGTAAATGATTGTGCATAAACTATTTACAAATACAATCAGCTGATATGATGGTTTATTTGTTTTTATCTCTAAAGCTTACTATGATCTTCTTTATCACTTACCTATAAGTGTTTAATTGAGACATTAGCTGGGAATTTTTGACAAATGCTGAGAGTTCTAAGAAGCATTAAGCTACAGACTGTCAAGTAAAATTTTAATACTAGAATTGGAAAATAATTGAAAAAATAATTTTATGGGCGAAAATGGAATACAGAGACCAAAATTTAAGAAGACACTGACTTATAGAATTGGGGGAGGGGGTGTACATTATAAATTGTATTAGTGAAATAAAACTTAATAGAAATTGAAACGAAAGTATTCAAATGAAGAAACATCAGAGACAAATTTTGTTTTCACTAATAAAATAACGTGCATTTTAAATGATAATGTACTTAATAGATTCTACACAGAACGATTATTGATTAGTGAGATTTAAGATATGTGTGAATGTTAAATAAGAGATAAAAATAATTACTATTAAAAAAGACAGTATGAAAACATTATGTTCATTAAATATAAACTATAACTTGGAAATGATTTTAAATTATTAATATATTTTATTGTTTCAGATTTGAATGTGTTCATTAATAAAAATAACTGATACTATGCTAAGAACTACCACAGGAATAGAAATACAAAATGACAAAAAGAGTTAAAGATGGCATAAAAAAATAATTGAGAATTGACAAGAAAATCTATTGAAAATAGAAAAGCCTCATAAATATAAAACAACCATACAATAATTGATATTAAAAAGTTACATTTCAGTACAATTACTAAATTATATGATAAAAACAACACATTTGAAAGGCCAAAGTATATAAAAGTTAACAGCCAAGATATGTAATTAAATTTATAAAATAAATAAAAACTCCAGAAAATAAAGACATAAATGTCAATATTTTGAAGAAGCAAGTGAAATGAACAAAAAAAAGAATTGTTGGCAAAGCTTTATACTAAAGATCTAAATAATAAAAATGTTCCAGATAATTTTACTAATACAGCATTGATATTGATATTTTTAAAAAGTAAAATGAAAAGGTATTAAAAATTACAGATCTAATAATCTTTTATCAATACTTTACAAAATTTTTAAAATCATTAAAGAAAGTTATAAAGGATTTTGAATTTTAATTAATTTTATAGCATACAAAATTATATTCTCAGTCACCAAAAAAAAAAAAACATATGAGTAACTTTTTGGTTTGCAGATTAGAAAAATCATTTGTTACTATGAGTATTTCTTTATTTAAAACCTTTCTTTGATCATCAAGTCAGTGACTGAATATAGTCAAATTCTAAAACTATTTATCAAAATGCAGCTGAAATGATTAGATTGTATGGTGACACTAAATTGATTAGGATATTTGCAGGATAGTTTTATATCTCCAAAAATATTTGTAGTAACTTTTATAGGAAGTGTTTATGGATTAAAATTTGAAACTAAGAGAATAAAATAAGTGGAGATTATTCGAATTATCTAGATTTTTAAGATGATGTACTTTGCAAATAATACTTCAGTGCTTCAGATAAAAAAGAAAAAGTAGATTAAAAAGATAAATATTCAAAACGCTAACGTTTCAGTGGTTTTTTAAAAAGTAGAAAATAAAGATTGATAATGATAAAAAAAGTTGCAAACTACAAATAGCTTAGATATGTCATTAACACAATTTAAAAGACAAAATGCAGATATTTCAGTAATAGATTTTATACCTACGTTTGAAAAAGTTGCATAATTAAGGTCAGATTTTTTTTTTTAATATCTGTAAAAGAGCATTACCATTATGTTTTAGATAGACTATCTTCATTATTCGTTGCTATTCTTCCAACATCTCCTATAACTCGTATTCATTGGTTCTCTAATGCAATCTTTACCGCATGTATATATAATGAATGTATGATTCCAGTATGGAATGTATTTTCAAAAAATAAAGATAATCCCTGATGCAGAACTTTAATTTAGTAAATATTGAATACAGATAGTAATTGAATACCGAAAAAATACAGTTTTCCACAAAACAATTTCAATATATCATTATTAATAATTGAAAAATATGTACACATATATCATTCTAGTTCACAAATTACTAAAATAATTAAAAATAGTTAAATATAGTTAAATATGCTATTAAATTTACTTTACTTATTTGGCTATAGTGAAACATGTGTGGACTACATCTTGATTTCATATTGGAAATCAAAATGTTATTGCTCAATCATTTGCATAATAATAAATAAATCTTATAGACAAATGCATATACATCACTTTATCGAAAAAATTATTTTATAATGATTAAGTTAACAAATGTCATTTATTTTAATCTAAAATAAAATAGTAGAAAGGTGTGTATGTATACTACATACTAATTCAAAGATTAAATCAATTGATATTTTACAGCTGTATTTAAGAATATAATACATAATAGAATTTGAGACAGAAAATAATTTTAAATCTGAAAAATTTCAAAAAAAATTATTCAAAATTAAAATATTTACAGAATAAAGCCTATGTTTGTAGTTTGGGTGCTTTATAGGTTTTAGTCAGAGCTCTCTAATGCAAAAATTGAAATCAGTTTTCTTTTATTGCTAGTTTCTTTAACATTTATCTTTGAGTTTTCTAATTTCTTTTGTAATTAATATTTTGCATCAGATATTATAAACAAATCAATTATTTTTCAAACTTATAATTGCCCAGGTGTTTTTCTTAGACATTAATATATTTAACTGGATGTCATTTTGTTATTGTTATTGTGAGACTACATGAAAAGAATACCCTAATTAATGATATATTTATCCACTTTCTTATGATAATTTTAGGAATACAGATGGATTATAAAATAACATATAATTTTATCTTCTATAGCAATTAGTCATCCTATTGACATCTTTGTCTGCTTCCAACTTCACAATTTCTCATGAACTATTTTCTCCTTTTTCTGATTTTTACGTATAGCATTGCAACCTACAGCTGTAATATGGTAAATTACTTAAATAGTTCATGGTCTAACATGAGAAATGAATATTGACTGTAGCCAAAACTTTTATTTAGGTCAAATCAATTGTCCGTCTGATGTTGTTTGACAGACACATTATCTAATTTCATCTATCAAGTATTTTACTCAAATGCTTGTTTTGTCACAGATAAACCCATTAATTACATTGTTTTTAATTGAATCATACATTTAATTTATATAAATTTAAATAACATCCATTCACAAATAATTTTCATTTACATTTCATCTTAATAAATTTTATGCTCATTGCAAATGTTATTTTGAAATCACATTTATTTTACTTTTTCACATTTTGACATCTAAAAAGAAAACATTTTTAATACTTTCAAGTAATGACAATAGCAGTTTCTCTTTTAATTTCTTTCTTTTAATTCTAACAAAAATAATGGTCTGAATGTTTTAAATAAAATAATAACTGAAAAACAGAAATCAAGACAATCCCTCTTTTATAATTATACATAAATACTAAGTAGTCCTTATATTTTCAACTTTAAATATATTTAAGATTTGATAACATACAACCCTGTTGAATACTTTATAATATTTTTACATTTACTTTATTTTCTAACAAATGACAATAATAAAACCATTCAAAAATATATTTTCAGTATTCATATATATAGTCTAAAAGCTGTATTTATTAATATTATATATGTGACTTATTATAATTGATTTATAAGAGTAACAAAATGATTAGAAGTAAGCTCCACATCAGTAGTGCACAATCTCTGGATCATAATCCCTTAAGAGATTGCAGGCAAATTGTTGGCAGTCATGAAATGTTTGAATTCTCATACTGGATAATAAATTTTTAATTGAAAAACAAAAATCTAAACACTATTTAAAAATACATGAAAACTGTTCAAATCATTATTATGTGTTTGACCATTTTTGAGTTTTTAAACAGTTCCTGCTTTATATTCCAACTCACTTTGTATAAACAGCACATCATAATGGCATTTTGCTCATATTGCTCTCATTTCTCTTGTCCACTCCCAGAGTTTTATTTCTTCATGCTAGTATCCTCCTAATGCTGATCCATGGACTATGTTTTTGAATGTACACATTTTCTAAAACAGGCTAAAAGAGTTGTAATTGACACAAATCGACAGAATTTCTAAAAACCAAGTTTTATCATGCCTTTTTTTTGTTAATATGCAGTTTTTTCATATCAAATCATATGTACTCAAATATAATATAAAGATATATATTTTCAAATGGTAAAATGACTTTTATTGTTACTATTCCTATATGCTTATATTAGGATGGTAATAGCTTATAATGAGTCATGTAAAATTTCAGTCTGAGTATGAGGGTTGCAAGTGTAAAAAGGTTGCACACCACTGCTCTACATTGTGATGATTAAATGCTAGTTGTGTTGGTAGTAACTAAGATTAACATTTGTTATGGATTTGAATTTCACCCTTATTAAAGTAAAAATATTAGAGAAACCATTTCTTTAAAATTCAAACTGCAAATGTAAATGATCATTTTATAATTACCTGGCCATTTAATAAGTAAGAATGATTCAATGATATTGGCAACAGTTAGAAAAGTTTATATTTTTGGTTTTACATATATAGTTTGAAACACTGTATTTAGAATAAACTCTATTTTCTAAAAGTTAATTATTAAATTTATTATCCTGCATAGTTTAGTATTATCATAAGGTAATAGATTCTAAATTCAAAATCATGTATCATGCACAGTTTGGTCACTTTCATTGCTAACCTTCTTATGACTACCAAGAAATAATGTATTCAATTATTTTTATTTATTAGATATATGGAACAGTAACTGTGTTTACATCTGATATAAAATTTCAGCCACATTAATATGACTTATTAGATAAATTATCTTTATAAGAATTGTGACTGCAAGTTAATGATAGTTTTATATTTTTATATCAAATAAAAAATGATATGACAATATTGACAGCATTCAGAAAAGTTGTCATTTTTGATTTTCAAGTACATAGTCTGAAATATCTTATTAATATTATATATTTATTCATAACTATGTTAAAATGAGTACAACTAAACTATCTTATGAAAGATAATTATTAAATATATTAGTAGTCCAATTATGTTTGGAGTTAGTGTGGATTTGAATTTAACTGTTATTAATATGAGCTATTAGATAGGTCATCTCTATAAAAACTGATATTTTGATCAGAAAAGAATTACACTCTATACACATGTGCTGCATTGTTTTTAATAATTCAACATAGGGTGTAATTTCCTTCTGATAAAAATTACATATGAATTCTGTGTTTGAAAATTGATATTGCAAATGTAAATGGTAATTTTATATATGTTTAGTTTTCTGACAAATAAACACAATGCTGCAATACTGATGGCATTAGAAAAAAGTTTTATGTTTTTATATATAAACACACACACACACACACACATATATATATATATATATCAAATCGCCCCTTCCCACCTTGTGAAAAAAAATATAAAGTCTGAATTTTAAACAGCATGATTAAAAGTTTATTGTTTTCTATAATGTATTTTATTACATTGAAATACAGACTTATTCAAACAAAGAGCATGAAATTTAAATTAGCAATGATCTTAAATTACTCATAAGCAAACAGGTGTAAAAAAAATTAATATATTAATCGTTGTAAACTTTGTAATCTCCCAAACATAAATATTTCTGGATTTAAATCCTTATAAAAATTTGATTTGGAAGTGAAAAGGGCCTTCTTTTACTTAAGAAATCCCAACAAAAGAACTATTATTATAAGTTAATAATAAAACCTGTTTAGTCACAAGTGGATTGTCAATTAGTAATAATTGATAGTTTCCTAGCAACATCAAAAGCTAAAGTTATTTCTGTTTACATGGATATAATTTTTTAATTTCTATTCTTTATCAAACCAAAAATCCATGGAATATATATATATATATATAAAGTAATATGTCACTTGTATAAATGAGATAGTCTTATTAATAGTTAAAAAAGCTGTCAAACTTTAGTTAATACATTTCTATTTATCTTCTGTGTAATATTAATTTTAATAACTTATATATTGTTTGTAATTGGCTATGTCTTTTGCCTGTAAATGTATATACATTTGCCTGATGTTAATATTAGCTTTGTACCACAAATATTTCAATCAGATCACACCAACTATGATCCAGATAATAGACTTATATTAAGAATGTTGCAAAGATACTTTTTTAAAAAAATCAATTTTGCCTGTTGTAAATAAAGCATTATATCCATTATATGAAGAAAAAATCTAAAATATATGCTTATGTCTTTTACCTGTGAAAATGTTTATATAATTATAATAAACTTTAATAAAATAATATAAAAATATTAATTCCTATATTCATATAACATGTCAAAAAATACTTTTCATTACACAATCATGACTGAGAGCATTTTTTTACATTTTATGAATTTATTAATTAGTATTACTTTATTTATTTTTAAATTATTACATGATATTACGTATATGTTTTTTTTAATTAGCCAAAACTCTCTTTTTTTAAGAAAAAAACAATGGGTAAGCTATTTAAGTAGACATAGATACTAAAATTCAGTTTTACATATCTAAAAATGTAATTAAATGTTTTTTTTATTGATAATTCCACTTTTAATGTAGATATTATCAAAAATTAGTATTGCATAATGCTTTGCATGCCAAAAACATAATTTCTACAAATTTCTTTAGAATTCTGTAAATATATATGATTTAGGAAGCAATGAATAAAAATAAATATAAGTATTATGAATCTTCACATCACATGATCACCATTTCTTATGCTTTCTCATAACTATTATTAAAACACACAAAACTATCCATACAGTAGTGCCACTCAGAGCAAGCCAGAGTAATCAATGGATTCCAGAGGGCTTGGCTATAAAATCACTATCTAGTGCAAGATCTAGGTGTAGTGCTCTCAGATCCAAGGCTCCTCACTAATGAAAACCACAAGCTAGGAACTAGTCTGAGGATATTGGATGAGTAGCACTAGATAGGGATTTTATGCACAAGCTTTCTGGCATCCATTGATTACTCTGGATTTCACTGAGTGGCACTATTGTATGGAGAGTTTTTCCCATTTAATCTATTGTGAATCTTCTTAATAATGAATCAGAAAATCATTTTATCAATAGTAACATTTTATAACCTTAGCATTTTGATGTTACAAAAATGTGCTGTAATTTTTTAATGTAAAGCTGATTTTGATTTCTATTGTTAAAATGTAAAGTAGTTGCTTGAAGTTATACTTAAATAACAAGATTATTTTATTAAAATGAAAAATTAACTATATATTTGGTTTTCTTATTTTCAGATGTCATAGCGTTCTGATTCCAAAAGTATTACATTAAATATATTTTTGAATATTTAAGGGAAAATACATTTTAAAAAATTATAGCATAATATTTGTTTTAAACAAAGGACTAGTTTTAAAACAGAGGAAATAGTATTATGTATTATCCTGCATGTGAGTGTAAATACATGCCCACATAAATAATTATAAACTGGGCATGTATTATTTTATAAAGAAACTACTGATTTTTAAAATAATATTTAAACCTCTTTCTGTTAAAAGTCTTTAACTTGCATTTAAATTTCAGTGTCTTGTACACTCACTATAACATCAGTGAATTATTAATATGATTTAAACAGCAAAAGCTGATTATCTTCTGATTATGAATACCATTAATCAATAAAATATTGGTAACAAAACTTACAGATTGTTTTGTATGTCCAGCATCAAATGAAAATGATTTTAAAAAGGCAGAATAATTTTTATTTATCCATTATTATTTAGTAACAAATAAATTTAAACATTTTATTCAATTAACAAATTCACTGCTGTCAAAAATAATGTTATGTGTTCTAATAATGCAAATAGTGAGTGCTTCTTATTTTATTTGCTCATATTCCCATTATATAAATATCCAGAAATAAAAATAAAATATGAGCATCACACAATTTATAATTATTTACTTGACTTCAATATTCTATTTAGGTGTTTCACAAAAGTAAGTAGTAATAGTGCTATCATATTTGACATTTTAGGTGGCACAATGGCACTATGATCATTACTTTTCTATATTGTTTTAAAGGGTTGTATATGTTAAATTATGATGTGTAGCAGGCTGCAGTGATTCTTTCTAAGAAGCTTCCATTTTGAATGTATTAATTTTTTAAAAATTCCAAGAGATGTCAAGAGTATATGGAGCTTTATGGATCTTTGTCTGTGATTGATAGCACATTTTATTGTTCTGATAAAGCTATGAAGGAGGTGCTGATTTGTGATTGGCTGATGCTTTAGTTTCATTTCTCTTGTGGTAAATGCCACAATAATTTGATTTTCAGTAATTGTTAATGACTATGATGAAATATTTTTGTAAAGACATGGGGTTGTCTTTGAAAACATTTTTATAAAGAGAGCTCTTAGAAAGTAAATGAAGTATGTTATGAAAATTGGAAATTACCACAGAAATAGCCATTAGAGTAAAAAAAATCGTTTTTGTGAAAACTGTAAAAAATATTTTAATAACAATCAATAATTTATGAACTTTTAGAATTTTTTTTTGTTTCTTTGATGATAACTAATTTTAAATATATAATTTTTAATAACATGAAATTCTAATATCTAATATTGTGTTTTAATTTTTTTTGAATAGATATCATGAAGCCAATAATGATGTTTTCCTTTGTTATTAGTAAGATATTAATTCTTTGTTTTATAATTTTAATTATTAGTAGGCTTAAATATTTACAGTATAGTCCATGAATGAGTGTTGTAATATACATAATAAATATTTGATTGCAAAAAAAACATGGCATCATAGTAAAAATATTCATTGCTAGTGTCTGTTCAAAAATTTGGTGGTAAGATTGACACTAATAGAATTAATGATAATTTTAAAAATCTCTTATTTAGGTATAATGCTTTGTTTTTTAAGAATGTCTTACTAAAATATTTTAAGGCCTACTTTTATTCTTATAATTTTCTTATCAGATTATTATAATATGCTGCATGGATTACTAAAAATTACTTACTCAAATAAGATATTTTTTTTATATAGCACTATGTTTTTATAAACTGTAAGAATAATAATCAGCCATTAAACTAATGCACATGCACTTTGTGGATTTTTTAACTATAAATGAATACTCTCACTTCCAAACACAAGATAAAGTCTTTGTGAAAAGATAGAATGAATCCATCCTTTTAACCCAAATGTTTATGTATGGGCAAATCTTAAGCATTTGGGAATGAGAGCATGAAGATGTTAAGCAATCACTTTAAATTACTTTTACTATGCCTGAATGAATGACACTTGCAAAATTTTCTAGAATTTATGATACATCATTTTTAATTGAAATTAAACATATGTAAATGAGATTTATTTTCTATAGTGCTATGTTTTTATAAACTGTAATAGTAATAATCAACCATTAAGCTAATGCACATGTGCTTTGTGAATTTTTAACTATAAATGAATACTCTCACTTCCAAACACCACATAAAGTCTTTGTGAAAAGATAGAATGAATCCATCTAGCCTTTCAACCCAAACATTTATGTATGGGCAAATCTTAAGCATTTGGAAATGAGAGTGTGAAAATGTTAAGCAATCACTTTAAATTACTTTTATCTCATTTACATATGTTTAATTTTGACTAAAAATGATGTATCATAAATTCTAGAAAATTTTGCAAACATCATTCATTCTTGATAACTATTTGAAAGTTTTCCTAATGATAATGCTAAACTGAAATAAAAATCCAAATATTAAATCACTCCATTATTTTGAAATACAGACTCTAACATATTTATATATTATTTCACAGGGGATGGTGCTGGATTTTTTCACCATGTGGGTGATTTGATGTATATATATATAAATGTGTGTGTTTTTGAATATACATAAAATACTTCCAATAACACATTTATTTAAAAAAGGCCTTAATGTGAGGTTTTTCTAATATTTTTTTAAAATAAAAAGAAGCTACTTTACTCTTTATAAAACCATAGTATGAATCATGTAACCCTATGTACTTTTTTTTTACTTCTCTCTAGAGAGAATTATTTGATTTGTTCTTTCCTGTTCGGATATATCATATTTTGTAAATATATATATATATTTAATTTTATGGTGTTAAATGTTTGCAACATATTATATATTGTTCAATTATATTTATAATTAAGATCTTAACTAAATATGTTCTTTAATTATTTAATAAATTTCCCATTTTTTATTCATTAATTATTTATTTGTAATAAATTATCTTAGGAGGTCAAGAATGTTTGAACATTAAAATGAGAATAATAATTTTATTATTAAATGACTTTGCTACCAACTGTAAATGGATCGTTTTATTTTTTAAGTCAAAATAAAACTCAACACAGAAGTAAAACTTTACAAATACGAGTTTATTAGTTCAACACATGAAGAGGTATAAATCTTTACATTTACAACGAGTTTGCTTGGATAGTTGTTCTCACTTTAAACTCACTTATAGATATAGTCACAAAATTTCTCATCTTTATCTCTCTTTTCTGTCTTAGCTGCTTTTGGCAATTTTTATTGGACATTATATAGTCTACCTAATTAGTATATCTTTGCCAATTTATTATTGATCTGTATACTTTGTATATATTAATTTTCCAGGATGTTAACAATAGGGAATTTATACAACTTTCTGACTATTTATTAAACATATCAACTATATTTACATCACCTTATACATACAAATACACATATTTCCCTCATTATAGAAAATAATTCATAGATTTAAAATTATAAATATAGTCCTTTAGTCTTTTCTACAATTTTGCACACATAGTGTATGTTCCAAAATGAGTAAATCCACCAAAAGCACTTCTGGTGAATCATTAACCCAGTTACACACCTGTCAGGTCAATGCTGAGAATCTCTTCTTGATAATGCACTATCATAATTCTCTTATTTGATTGGATCAATTACATCTACCACTGAAAGATCCATTCTTGGCATTTTCATATTCACTAGGCTCACTCTGGTGACTTCAAAGTTGGTTGATATGTCTTTGAATTTAAATTTCATCTTCCTGTTGTTTCAAAATCAATTGTCTAGACAATACTTTTGATACAATTTTTGTTTTCACTATTTCTCTAACATTTTTTCTATCTTATTAGAGACTAATACAGATATATAAATTCAGTATTTTCATCTCATCAGCATTGCAACAAATGATTTTCTAGTAGATATGCTGGGTATAAAATGCTGATAAAGCATAGTCACCATTAAAGCTTCATTAAAATCTATACAGAGTTTAATTTAACATTAGCTTCAAATGGTGCACTAATCTATTAGACTTCAGGTGATAGGGAGGTGTTAGAACATATCTAATCCCCTTATTAGCTAAACAGTATTTTAATTGCAATAAAATAGATATGGCTTCATTATCTGAATCAGAATACCCATGATACACCAACAATTCATTTAATAGTATAATGATATTAACACATTTTTGCCCATTCTATAGTTTGTTTATTTTGAATAAGAGGCAATAACTACCACGAAAATATATACATTAAAAGATACAGCATGGTTTATATACTCTCTTGGTTATGGTTTGGCTGCTTATGATCCTATTCCATTATTTCAAGGTAGCCTACTAAACAATACCTGACTTGCTTGTTCAATTCCAGAACTCATAATAGGTCATCATAAATATGATTACCAACTTTTTCATTTTTATAATGCCCAGATGCCCTTCATGTAGCACTTCCAGACATTTTCCATCTGTAGAAATCAATAGGTAATCTGTCATTAATATGCATATATTGCATATGGACAGGCTAGTGTGAATTTTATATAGATTTAATTATATAGTTTGGATGATTTGGGGGCAATCCATTTTTTATTTGTCAATAATCAGGACCTTGTTTAGTCAATTTGACTGCAACTGCACTATTTAATATATTAAGTTCTATGGAATCTTCATAAATAATTTTTCATGGTTCAAACTTTATATTCTCACTTATCTGGGATTTTGGACAAAATGTCAGCATAACCAGTTCCTTTTCTCAGCTTATATAAGAATTCAAAATCAAAATGCCAAAATATTTATTAATCTAATGTAACGTTTATTTATATACGTTGCAAATATATTGGCATTTGGTAAAAGCTAAAAAATAAAAGTAAATTTAATTTTTTTTTTTGACTAATTTTTTTTTAAAAAAATAACTTACAGTGAAAGTTAAATGATTTTTCGTATTTTTTTTAATGTAATTAGAAATAAAAGTAGAATTGGAGAGAACAAAAGACATAAATTACCAATCTAGATAAGAGAAAGTAAAAATACTTCAAGTAATTAAAGATGGCAGAATTTTGCTGAAAAAAATAAAGACTTTGTTACATAAATTTTATAAAGAATATATAAGATTATCAACGTATATTTTGACAAACAAAAGATATGCGCAGAAGTCGGAAAACTGGGCCTCTAGTATAAAAGGCAGAGATCAGTTTGAAGAACATCTTGTTCATTGGTTTCTCTAGTTGGTCTTGGATAACAATAATATATCCAAGATCACTCTATGCTGAAGTAATTCGGTTTGGCGGAGTGAACCGGAGCTTCTGAAGATGTATACCAGAAAAGCTTTCGTGACCAACTAAGAGAATGGACCGCAAGATCAACTAATAATCAAAGGCCGTGAGCTCATTTTAACCCCGAAAAACTATGCATAGTTATCTACAAACATCTTGAATTCACTAAAACTTACCGGTAAGTTATGCTCCATTATCCTGATTGTGACAAAAGTAACGTTTGCAAACAATTCTTAAAAATATGTTTAAACAATCCCGATAGAGACATTAAATTTCTTGTGCAAGAGACATTCATTTTTAAGTAACTTTCTAGAAGAAATTTGGAAGTGAACTGTAATTGTAAAATTGTTTTTTATTAATTGATTCACGTCTGATTTAAGTGTGTTCTCTCCAATTTATTTGATAAATAATTGCCTTTCAAATTTTATTTTTTAATCTATTAGAATAAAAAATATTTCTAATACCAATTTTCATTTGTGTGTTATTAATAATAGTTATTATTTTTTATTATTAAATTTATTGTTAGTTTAATAAGATTTAAAATGTAATTTATCTTTGCCAATATGTTGTAGGTTACAGGAAAAATAATATTGAAAGATAATTCTAGTTTATGGTAGAATTACCAATTCTTAAAATCGAAGACCGATAAATTTAAAAAAATATCTTTTCTTTTTAATTTGCGAGATGCTATGTGACAGTTCAGTGGGTTCTTGTAGAACTCTGGCACCTTTCAGTTAAATTAAAAACTGATTATCGTCAATTGCATAATTCTCAACAATTAATAGGCCGAGTTTGATCAGGAAATATAGTTATGTTTTTAGAAATAGAAATACAACTTTCTTCTTTTCGACATAGCTTGATCAACTGCGCGCAGTTTATATTAGCGTGTAGAGGCCTAGCAAAACGGAAAACGTTATACTAATTATTCTTTGACTAATATAATCTGAAGGTCTGTAATCTGCATAAATCTTGAACACCCATCTGTATATATATATATATTGGTAAATTTTCTTCACTACAAAAACAATCATCAGAGCTTTCTTATAAAGCTAATATTGTTCTTTTTAATCACTGTTAAAGCTCTAGATGATATGTGATCAGGCATTTATCTCTATAGACTATGTGAGATAATAGCTCTGACTCTGTATTCTGAATGATTTGTTGTAGTGATTACATCTTGATCATTTCTGTAATGGATGAGGAGTTAATTTGATGTTAAGTCATTAGCCTTCTTAAATGCTATATTATGATCTATGCCCCACCCTTCATTGGTATTTTTTTTTAACAGGTCATACAAGGACTCTCAAAAAAAAAAATAATAATCCCAGAAATTCTTACAAACCTTTAACATTTTTGAGTTAGATGCATTTTTAATACCTTTTATCTTTTCTGGTTTGGAAATTTTTCTTTGTTGTTTATAAATGCCCTAGAAACTTGATTTTCATAGTGAACCATTTACACTTTACTGGATTTAGCCATGCATTAAATTTCTGTAGTCTTTCATATACATTGTTTATGCATGTTTTTAATTTATTCTCAGTTTTGGCAGTTATCAAAATGTTATCCAGATAAGAAATAATTTATTTCATCTCTACAAAAAATTCATCTCTTTTTACTTGAAACACATTTAAGGCAATAATAATTCTATAACACAGTTTATTACACTTATGTAGTCCCAAGTGAATATTGATGGTTAGAAGTTCAGCCTCTTGTTGTTATTGGAATATGATAGAACTCAGACTTTAAATTGATCTTAATAAAGTATGTTGTGGTTTGTAGTAAAGCTAAGAGACCTTCTGAATGCTTAAAGTATAGAGTATGATCCTTTATTTATATATTTTCTCAAGATCACATGATATTCTTTACATAAATTTAATCTTTAAAGCAAAAAAAACTTTCATGATCAGTGTACAACAGGTTGAGCATTCTCTGATAAATCTGTCAACTGAATGTGCATTTATCTCTGATTGGCCTTATTTAAAAAGATGTGAAAACTTTTCTTTGACTTCTGATTTTATCTGTACTGTTTTTTTTATCTTAATAATAATTCCTAAATGCTTAAACCAATTGTAGCCTAGAAATAGGCTTATATCTCTTGTCACTATACTTAAATGTAAATTTTTAATTTTCAAATTTTCTTTAACTGAGTGGTTACTATCTCTCTTTTATTTATCATGTTTTTTATTTACATCAGTTATTACAACAGTTTTGCTAATACTGTGCACATCTTACATTTTCTTGAAATCTTCACCAATCTCTCTCTAACAAAACATTCATCCTCTGCTGTTAATTTTCATTCTGAGTTTTTGTTCAATAATGCAGACATCAAATATGATGTGATTATGGTTGACTTTTTTTTGAGACTTGATCCTCTTTTGCAGACCCTTTCCCTTGATTTACATTCCAACAATTACTCATCTTTCCACTTTCTATATCTATTATGGCAAACTCATGACAAATGTTTTTCTATTCTATTAGTTATGTCATCAGTCCTTAAATTTACAATTTATTTCACATTGCCCTTACTAGCACAGCAATAGCATATCCAGATATTATCTATATTCTTACACTTCTTATTCTCAGCTTTTGCTTTGTTTACAGTTATTATGGATTTATTTATCTCTGTATTATTATGGAACTTTGCTGCATTTTTCAGCATAATTTTATGAGCTATACATTTTTCTTTGGTTCAATTATATGTTAATCAAATTTTACTCAGCAGGACCTCACAATAAATAGTCAAAAACCCTGTCATAAAACTCTGCACAGTTGCACATTTCAGTAAACATACATAATCCTATGTTAAAATCAGAATTTTCTCATATGGTGCCAAGCTCCTTTTTTTTAAATGTAGACTCACCACAAGTTTCTGAAGTAGACTTGAAATGTGTGCTTAGCTTTTATTTTAATTCTTGATAAGATACTTTCTCTGAAATTTTTTAAGTTACATAGATGGTTAGCCACTTGGAATACATCTTCAGCAGCCCTCTACATTAATGTCATCACTTTTAACTGATCCTCTATTGTTATTAATAAGTATATATATTTTGGTATTGCCCAACATAAATTTGCTATTCCAACACATTGTTTACATCAAAGTCATTTGCAGTGTTGTTTTTTATTAATTCTTGCTCTTAAATTTTTTACAAGCTTTTCTTGAAGCAAAAGAATTGATGATCATGTGATGTTTAGTGGTTTAATACCAATCCTGCCTAATAGGATAGTGGTGGCTACGGTTATTAAAGAATCAAAGACACCAAAATGTATGGGTACTGAACTGAGTTCAGACCTATATGGCTATATAAGCTTGAATTGAAAATATTGTATTTTCAATTTTAGACTCATAGGTTTGTAGTTAGTAGAGATAAAAGGTGGCTGCTGGAGAGTTGCATCAGATTCTAAAATCTAGGTGCAGTGCTCTCAGATCCAAGGCTCCTTACTGATGAAAGCCACAAGCTAGAATCTAGTGTGGGTATATTGGATGAGTGGGCACTAGATAGGGATTTTATGTACAAGCCTTCTGGCATCCATTGATTACTCTGGCTTGCACTGAGTGGCACTACTGTATGGAGAGTTTTGCCTGTTTTAATAACAGTTATGTGCAAGCATAAGAAATGGTGATCATGTGATATTTAGTGGTTTAAGCCCGTAAATAGTTAAATCTTTACATTAACAACCAGTTTGCTTAAATATTTCATTCTCATTTTAAATTTGGTTATAAATATAGTTATAAAACATCTTGTTAGATAAATTTTTAGGCCTCTGTGTGTATTACATACACACTTTCATATCATTACTGCTACTCTCATTTTTTCTTTTCTATCTCAGCCAATTTTATACATTTTTATTGTGCATTGCATTGTCTCTCTAATTGGTATATCTTTCCATATTTAGTATTGATTTGTATGCTTTGTTTACCATAATTTTCTAGTCTGATAACAATGGAGAATTTATTTTATTCAATCCGACTATTTGTTACAAACAAACATAATCAGCTTTGCTTGCATCACATATATTATAATTTTAGTCAGATACTACAGATCTTTATTTACTTCGATTGAAATTCGATCCCAAATCGTGTTTCAGTCAAGGATTTTTAAAGATTAATTAATAACTTGATTTTTAACGATTAATTAATAACAATAAGTTGATTTTTAAAAATACCATTAAAAAATCTTATTGCAAACATTGGAGTTTCGCATGCTAATGAATTCTGAGCAGATAATTGCAAGCATGACAATAATGTAAAATTATATTTAACAATATGTAATCAAAAATAGACAGAACATTTTACTGATGTGGGATTTTTTTTTTTAAATAATATGTACATTATTCAATAATAGTGTAAGATCACTTTGACCTAGCTTTATAAATATAAACTAATAAAAAATTACATTAATATACTTTTAAGAAAATACATACTGTATTTTTAGATAAAATTCAAAAATAGATTTGCAACTACTTAAAATGTAAATATTATTAAGATCTTTAATGGTGTAGCTAGGAAGTTGAAACATCACATTATGAAACAGCAAACTTAGGTGTTGGAGGAAGGGTGTTATTTAGAAAAACAAAAGAATATAAAGTTGTAATCAAAAGTGAAATGAAAATTAGCACTATACAATTTATGAATTAAACATCTGTAATTTGAATTTTTTCGTTTTAGACTTTGCTTTAAAAATAATAAATAGATCTTACTTATAGAAAGATATATTTTCTTCTCACGAAATATTTTAAATTAAGATTACTAATACAAAAAAAAGTATTAAAGAAGTTGTAGAATCCTTTAAATAATTGGCTTAAGAGAAATAAATGACTTTAACTATTTCCTGCTCAAATATAATAGGCATTTTATTTTTTTTTTAAAGGCCAAAGTATATTAAATAAGAATAATTCATAGAACAACTATCACTAATTTACAAAATGTTTAAATTATTAATATTTTCTAAAAATAAAGAATTATTTTTTGATATATAAAATAAATAGAGAATATAACAATTTTTGCTCAGCCAGAAAAGTGATCAAAATATAGAAGCAATGAGGTGGGGCAGAATGGAATATCTGTAAATTGTAAATGAGACAATCCAAATATTTGAAAAATATAAGCTTTCATTGTATTTTAGAATTCATTAAAAAAAACTTCATTCTTTCTAAACATAATGTTTGGAAATTAGATGAATAAGCTATTATATACTTCAAGATTGTGAAAAATGTAGTGAAAATGATTCCTTTTTTTTAAGTATCTAATGATTACCAGAGAGAAATATATAACATGATCCAATCAATTTAAAGATAGTTTAAAATATATTTTAGCAAAACTAAAAAAATACTTAATAAATTTGCATTACTTAAAAATTTTGTAACAAATAAAATTTTTAAAAATTGTAGAAATGTATAACTATGTTCATTTAGATAAATTATTATATTTTTGAAGAATTATCTTTTCAGGTTTAGAATTTTTTAATTAATACAATTCTCATGATTTGATAAATTGATAGGAGAAAATATTACTAGTCTCAAAAAAGGTATAAAGAATGCTGGGAAAAACAAGGAAGTATATATAGAGATTTAAGCCCAGATAAATATTACTGACATTATAATAAACATAAAAAACAAAAAACTTAAGAGAAGAACAATCAATTATTTACAATGCCTTGCATAGTTTAGTGTAGTGGAAGAATGGCAAATTCTAGAGTTCAAAGGTCGGGTTGCAGTCCTGCTCTTTCACTTCTGTTATTCAAATTTCATATGAACTTTCAAGCAATAAACCATTTAATTTTAATGTATTAGAATAATTCTCTGATTGGTCACCACAAAATAGATAATATTCTAAGGAAAAAATATCTAAATTGATAAATGTTATGAGTATAAAAGGCTTGTGATAGACATTTGTGAAATGATATTAAAGACAACTTTACCCTGAAGTAGAGATTAAGTGTGTATAACATTTTTTATGATTTTTTGGTACATTTGTAGCTCTAAACCTAATTATTTTTACCAAAAAAGTGTCAATACTTTCTATTATAAGAATAAGAATTTTGGTTGTATTGATATAATATTTGTCTAATTTTTTATGTTGAAGATCTGACGAAGACTGCTAGTACAGTTGAAACTGTTATAATAAATAAAATTATTTGCTTAAAGTGTTAAAGGAGTGTTGATGAGTTTATAGTATTATAAGGTAGTTGAGAGAAATTTTAAATAAAATTATATGTATGAAAATATTAAAATTCACTCAGTTATTCCTTTTGTTTATTTATTATGAGCAATGGGAATACATTTTAGGAATGTGTTTCTTTTGATTAAAATTGAAACAGAAATTTTACTACATATTTGCAATATATAAAATTTTATGTTGCTTAATTTGTTAAAATACATTTCAAAAACTTAGAATATTAAGTTTAAACAGGCCATTGCAAAGAAATATTTTTCCATCAAATCTTCATAGTTATAGAGTGAAAGAGAAATTAATATTCACTAGTTTGACTATCATCAAAGTGATGAGAGTTTAGATACATTTTTACCTTTTTTTGTTTGTTTTCTAGTTAAAAATAGCAATTTAGCCATTTGCTGTAATGTCAGTTCATTAGTTAAGTTAGCTGTGAAGTGGTTACTTAACCACCACCCTAAAAAAAAAAAAATCCGAAGCATAATTGGAACCTGAAAATTGCAAATTTTTACTTGATTCTGATTTAAACTTGTATAATGGGAATAACAGGTAACTAAATAGCATTACATTAATAAATGCCAGCCCAATAAAATTTTAAGTAATTTTATAACAATAAATTGTATTCAAAGCATTTTAGTGTTATAATTTTTTGCATTATTTTTCAGAACTGGTGTGTGAATGTGTTTGTGTGTATATATATTCTAATATTCTCATAGATAAATGATGAATTCATACTGTTATTTCTGGGAACTTCCATGCAATAAAAATATAATAGCTGTTGTTTCAGTACAATAACAAGTACTTTCCATGTGTATGGGAAGATTTTAAATCATTATTTTTTTCTTTTATTATTTTCTCCTCGTTGTCAAATTATATTGGTTGAAAAATTTTAAAAATATTTTATCCTCCAATAGCTTGTTACATTTTCATTTACCATTGTCAAATTCTCTCCACTCATAACTTTGATGCCATCCATTTCAGATAAATATACTAATAATTATTACTAATCATTTTTGAAACTAGAGATTATCTCTAGCACAGATATAAACTTTAAACCTCAGTTAAAGATTAATATAACTGATTTTTTAATTTTACACACACACCGAGTTATTCACCTTTCTCTGTCCCATATGTAATATCTTTATAGATTTTCCAAATATTGTTAATTTTCTTTAATTTATACTTTTCATTTTTGCTCTTAGGCCTTTTAAAAATCTTTATAGTTTCCCGTAGCAGTCTTTGGTCATATTATTCGATTTTTGCAAGAATATGTGTTTTATTAAAATTAATGTCAAGTAATGTGAGAATACATGACTAATGAATTAGATTTTTCTCTAACTGCCAAAATGTGTTTTTCCTTTCTTATGTTTATTCTATAATTGGTCTATCCAATATGTGAATATAAACAAATTCCACCTGGAATTTTATATACAATGAGACTCTAAAGGAATTTTATCTTTAGGGTTTGGAAATACTTCATTATTTTTTTAAATATAATATAAATTGTGTGGATAGTATATTTTTTAACCCATTATTAGTTTTATCAATTACTCCCTTTTTATATAGCAGAACAGTCTTAATTTTTGAAGTATCAAAATCTTTTTTTTTTCTCATATAAAAGGCTCTGTTAATAATCATGTGACCAAAACCATTATAAAGAAGCATTTTAATAGCATAGATATCTTGGTGAAAATGGCTGTTATCAGAAAGTTCCTTAGTTTTATCCAACAAGATCTTTGCCACTGAAAATCACCATCCAGCACAATTATTTTCAGTGGCAGAGAGATTGTTAAATAGAACTAAGAGACTTTTTGATGAGGGTTTTGATTACAAGATTATTAATAGGGCTTTTTTAATATAATAAAAAGATTTTGACACTTCAAAAATTAAGATTATTCTGCTATATATAAAGGGAATAACTGATAAAATTGGTAATGATTTTAAAAAAAAATATCCACACAATTTATACTACATTTAAAAAAATAATAAAATATTTCTATGCCCATAAGATAAAATTACTTTGGATTCTCATAGTGTATATGAAATTTCATATGGAGTTTGTTTACATTCATATATTGGACAGACCAATCGTAGAATAATCATAAGAAAACAAGAACACATTTTGGCAGTTAGAGAAAAACCTAATTCATCAGTCATTTATTCTCACATTGAATTAACTAACCATGACTTCAATTTTAATAAAGCACATATTCTGGAAAAAATTTAAGAATATGATCAGAGACTGCTAAGGGAAGCTATCGAGATTTTTAAAAGGCCTAGAAGCATAAATGAAAAGTTTGAATTAAAAGAAAATTAACAATATTTGGAAAAGCTATTGAAGAATACAATATTTTTTAAAACTTCTCAACCAATAGAATTTAAGAATGAGGAGAAAATAAGAAAAAAATAACAAATTCAAATCTTACCACACACATTCTTATGATTTGGGAAAGAAAAAGTTCTGTCAGAAGTACTTGTTATTGTTCTGAAACATCAACTATTTAGCTATTATATTTTTATTACATGGAAACTTCCAGATATAATACTATGAATTCATATATATATATTAAGCAATTAAATCATCCCACATGATTAAGAAATCCAGTACTGCCCTCTGTGAACTAATAAATAAATACGAACTCTAATGTATTTATTTATTAGTTCACAGAGGGCAGTACTGGATTTCTTAATCATGTGGGATGATTTAATTGCTTAATATTTGTATATTTATTTCAGTATAGCGTTATGCACTGAGATTATTATTATATATATATATGAGGAATTTGAACTCAAACATTCAGGCTCCCCTTATAGTTATCCACTCTATGTTATATAACTGATACGCATGAACACATATATGTGAAAAAGATAAATGATCTCCAGGATATATATATATTATGTTGAACTAGCACTCATCAGTTGGTCCAGATCATAATCTTCCATACATATATATAATCAGCACTCAGTTTTATATTAAGATAGCAAATCTTCAAACTTTAGTGGGCAGGCTTCAATCATTTTTACCCTCCAACTCTTCAGCCATCCACATCATTGAAAATCTGATATTGAAATGCTCAAAGACCTTATTGATGCTAATATTATTGCTATAACAATGTTGACTTCAAGTCACTTTGATCCCTCACATATAGGACCTTTATATGTCCATTTAAATATTTAGAAGAGGGGTAAACAGAATACAGGCTGACTATACATGTAAATTGTCTATACTGAATTTAATGTAATTAAAAGGAATTTGAATTCAGACTTTCAAACTCCCTTTAGCGATCAACGCTATCTTATACAACTGATACAGATGACCACAAACATGTGAAAAAAGATAAATAATTTCCAATGTATGTATTTTGTACTGAACCAGCACTCAACAGTTGGTCCAGATTATCATCTCTCACACAGATATATAATCAGTGCTCAGTTTTATATTAAAATAGAAAATCTTCAAGCTTTAATAAACAGGCTTCAATCATCACCACCCTCATGGCTAAAGAGTTGAAAAGTGGAGCTGATTGTAGCCTGTTTATTAAAGTTTAAAGATTTTAATATAAAACTGTGTGAGAGATGAAATGGATCAATTGATGAGTGCTGGTTCAGCACAAAATATATATATTGGAGATTTATTTTTTCATGTTTGTGGTTATGTGTATCAGTTGTATAAGATAGAGTGGATAGCTGAAGGGAGCTTGAAAGTCTGAATTCAAATCCCTTCTAATTACTTTAAGTTCAGTATAGACAATATATATATATATTATAACGTTTTCCATTTTTCTAGGCCTCTACATGCTAATATAAACTGCGCGCGAGTTGATCAAGCAATGTCAAAAAAAGAAGAAAGTTGTATTTCTATCCTAAAAACACGGCTATATTTCCTGATCAACTCGGCCTAGTAATTGTTGAGAATTATGCTATCGATGAGATCAGCTTTTAATTTATTTGATAGGTGCCAGAGTTCTACAAGAACCCACTGAACCATCACATAGCATCTCGCAAATTAAAAAGAAAAGATATTTTTTTAAATTTATCGGTCTTAGATTTTAACAATCGGTAATTCTACCGTAAACTAGAATTATCTTTCAATATTATTTTTCCTGCAACCTACAACATATTGGCAAAGGTAAATTATGTTTTAAATCTTCCTAAACTAATAATAAATTTAATAATAAAAAATAATAACTATTATTAATAACGCACAAATGAAAATTGGTATTAGAAATATTTTTTATTCTAATAGATTAAAAAATAAAATTTGAAAGGCGATTATTTATCAAATAAATTGGAGAGAACACACTTAAATCAGATGTGAATCAATTAATAAAAAACAATTTTACAATTACAGTTCACTTCCAAATTTCTTCTAGAAAGTTACTTAAAAATGAATGTCTCTTGCACAAGAAATTTAATGTCTCTATCGGGATTGTTTAAACATATTTTTAAGAATTGTTTGCAAACGTTACTTTTGTCACAATCAGGATAATGAAGCATAACTTACCGGTAAGTTTTAGTGAATTCACGATGGTTGTAGATAACTATGCATAGTTTTTTGGGGTTAAAATGAGCTCACAGCCTTTGATTATTAGTTGATCTTGCGGTCCATTCTCCTAGTCGGTCATGAAAGCTTTTCTGGTATACATCTTCAGGCACGATGTCTTCAGAAGCTCCGGTTCACTCCGCCATGCTGAATTACTTCAGCATAGAGCGATCTTGGATATATTATTGTTATCCAAGACCAACTAGAGAAACCAATGAACAAGATGTTCTTCAAACTGACGGCTGCCTTTTATACTAGAGGCCCAGTTTTCAGACTTCTGGGCATATCTTTTGTTTGTCAAAATATACGTTAATAATCTTATATATTCTTTATAAAATTTATGTAACAAAGTCTTTATTTTTTTCAGCAAAATTCTGCCATCTTTAATTAGTTGAAGTATTTTTACTTTCTCTTATCTAGATTGGTAATTTATGTCTTTTGTTCTCTCCAATTCTACTTTTATTTCTAATTACATTAAAAAAAATACGAAAAAATAATTTAACTTTCACTGTATGTTATTTTTTTAAAAAAAAATTAGTCAAAAAAAAAATGTAAATTTACTTTTATTTTTTAGCTTTTACCAAATGCCAATATATTTGCAACGTATATAAATAAACATTACAATATATATATATATTGTATCTTGCATCTCAATATGCAACGTATATAAATAAACATTACAATATATATATTAACATGTATCTTGCATCTCACTAACTGATTAACAATTTCTGTTTGAAATTTATTAAGAGCATTACACTTTTGAAGCACATATTTTCTATTAGTCAAATATAATCTGATTCTGCTGTCCCTTTATTTGGATACTTTCATGTCCATTTCTTATAACATTTTTTTTTTCAGAAAAAGAAGTCATAATATAACGTTTTTCTTTTTCTGCAAATTCCACAAGTCTATGTCCTCTCTCATTTCTATCACCATAACCATATTTACTTGTAGGACTATCATCTTAAACAATTGTTTACTAAAATTAGAGAGAGAGGCATTATTAAAAAAAAAAAACTTTCACAATTGATATTCTTAATCTTCAGGAACATTCCAATGAATTTAAATTAGAACTTGCCAATCAATTTCAAATGTTAATAGATTTTGAATAAGATTCAGATTTAAATGAAATCAATAGAAAAATAACTGATATACTTTTAAAAACTAAAACAAAGATAGCTGATACAAAAAAGTGGCAATTGCCCAGTGAAATTTCTATAGAGATATGACAATTTATAAACAAAAGAAGGTATATAAAAATATATAAAAAATGATGCTTTAAAGAGAATTGAATATCTTGAATTTTGTAAAATAATTCAAAAAAGAGTTGATAATGATATAAGAAAGTATAATTGTGAACTAGCAAGGAAAACTATAGAAGACAATAAAAATTTCAAGAGTATAAAACAATATATTGGTATTGATAGAAATATTATTTCTGCAATAAGACAAAAAGATGTAACTATTGCTAAAAAGAGAGATGACATCATGAAATATGTAAAAGAGTTTTATAAAGAATTATATAACAATAAAGAACAAGGAAGAGTACTTTCTACAACTACTATATTGACCAGAATTTTAAATGAAGAAGTGAAACATACAATTAAATTTATGAAGAAGGGAAAACCTCCAGGCAATGATGGAATTACAATCAATATTTTAAAAGAAGCAAAAGTAATAGAATTTTTTTAGCACGTTATAAACCAAATGTCTATAAAGATGTACCAGATGATTGGAATAATAAAATAATAATATTTAAATGAGGGATTTATTTTATATAGCACTATGTTTATAAACACAGCGCTATATAAAATAAATGCCTCATTTACATATGTTTAGTTTTATTTAAGAATGACATTTCGTAAATTCTAGATAATTTTGTGGGCATCATTCATTCAGACATAGTAAAAAGTAATTTAAAGTGAGTGTTTTATCCTTATGCTTTCATTTCCAGTACTTAAGATTTGCCCATATATAAGCATTTGGGTTGAAAGAATAGATGGATTCATTCTATTCTTTCGAAAAGACTTTATCTTGTGTTGGAAGTGAAAGTATTCATTTATTAGTATTAATATCCATAAAAAGCACATGTATGTTAGCTTGAAAGACTTATCTTTAGTTTAGTAATAATATTTAAAAAAGGTGATAAAGAAGATATTAGAAATTATGAGCCTACCATTCCTTTTTCAGTTCTAACAAAATTTTTACCAAAATAATTACAACTTGTCTACAGCACAGTTTGGATTTTAATACCAAAAGAATGAGATGGATTTAAAAATAGTTTTAGTACAGGATCATTTTCAAATATTGAGAGAAATTATAGAAACTACCAATGAATATAAGTTGTCATTATGCTTTGGAGTTCACAACATTTTTTTCAGTGATTAATGCATTGGATTATCAAGACATAGACTCAGGATATTGTCATATTCTGAAGAATATTAATAAGAATATAATGGTAACATAAGGACACTAAAAAGGCTAACATTTAGAAGGGTATATGTCAGGGTGACTCCATGTCTCCAAAACTTTTACAGCAATTTTGCAAGAAAGTATTTTGTGGATTAAAATAGAAAGCTAAGGGAGTAAAAGTAAAGAAAGATTATTTGTTATCTAGAGTTTGCAGATGATGTAGTTGTTTTTGCAAATACTGCTTTAAAGCTTCAGGATATATTGCAAGAGTTATCTAATGAAAGTAAAAAAGTAGAATTAAAGGTAAATGTTAAAATGATTAAAGTAATGTTCAATGGATTTTCTTTAAAGAAAAAAATAAAGATTGATACTGATGCTTTAAAAAAGTTAACAGCTATAAATAAATACATTGGTTATATCATTACTGTAGATGGAAACATAATAGATAAAATTAGTCACAGAATTAAACTTGGTTGAAATGCTTTTGGTATAAATAACATAATATTAAAAAGAAAATATGCCTATGTGTTTGAAAAGAAATATTTGAAATAAATGCATTTTTACATGTTCTTATTTATGGATCCGAGACTTGGACACTTAACAGAAGAACAATACAGAGACTTCATGCCACTTAACAAAATATGTTGAGATGAATATTAGGAGTAACAAAAAAAGAATGAAATACATGGGTGAGAGCACAAACAGATATTATTGACATTATTGAAGGAATTAAGAAACTTAAACTGGAGTTGGGCTGGACATTTTTCTAGAAGAGATGATAATAGGATGGGCAGTTGAAATCTTAAACTGGATTCCAAAATATTGACTTAAAAAGAGGCAATGTGTGAGATGGATCAATGAAATGAGGAAATGTACTGGAGTGATGTAGAGAAGAGTAACTACAGATCGGAGAAGATGGATTGAACTAGGAGATATTTTCATTCTGCAGTGAATAATAATGATTGAAAATAATGATATATATGTAATTGTCTTAAATCTCATATGTTAAATAATAATTTATTTGTATTTTATTTTTTATATGAAATCACCTAGAGTATTCAAGGCTATCTCTTAAGTATGTCATCCCTGGCAACTATCACTGCCCTTAAATTTAAGAAAGCGTGTTAAATAAAAATGAAAGTTTTTTAAATATTATATTTTTAATTTTTACTGTTAAATAAATATATACATTGCAATTTATGTAACATAATATTTTTACAAACAAACAAATAGAAGCAAATGAGTGTCAACCTCCCCCCCACTTCACCTTTCAACAAAAGTATGCAACTACTTCTACATTTTAAATCGTGCAATTTCATGTTCTGTTCACATTGCGAATCTTAATAATCAGTGTTCAGTCACTGTTGATCCTCGGTGATTTTTAATTAGTTTATAAATTTTGAAAAGCTTCTTTAATCAATAGCAACGCTTACGGAAATAGTCAATAATATTCGTAAAAATATTAAATTAAGGTATATTTTTGTTACATGTTGATTTACCACTTCCTTCAAAAAATTAATTTAATAAATTTTCAGAATAATCAATATTGCTTGGGTTAACATATTAAAAAATTTAATGGCACGATAAATCATTTTGCAATTATTTCCTATTTATAAGTAATCTCTTTCTTGACTATGCAAGTCGGGTAAGCACAAACCGTTTAAAAAATAAATAAAGCGACTTTATGAAAGCCGTTCTCTGTTACACGGTCTTGTATATTTATGATTACTTTACATTTACAAGTATTTCAACGTATTTTCATATGCTTTTGTAATTTTTGAATTTTTACTCATATATTAATTA
Organism: Epiperipatus broadwayi; assembly: GCA_028023455.1. Lineage (NCBI taxonomy): Eukaryota > Metazoa > Onychophora > Udeonychophora > Euonychophora > Peripatidae > Epiperipatus > Epiperipatus broadwayi. The sequence continues at coordinate 161,625 of JAQFVV010000809.1, read as the reverse complement.
TTTTACTAATACCATTTTTCACCCCATTGTAAAAAAAAAAAAACACCTCGAATTATTAAGTTTTCACATTTATATTAAAAAAACTTGTCCTCGTGCGTTGCCACCTATAGCTATCTGCGGTCACGATGATTGCTTATTACGCATTTTTAAAACATCTTAAAGAGTTAAACAAAGTCTCTGATTTAGATCTGTACTTTAAAGTAAAAAGTTGTACCAAGTAAGATGGTTGGTTTTTTTCTTCTTTCAAATTTTCTTTTTCAATATTAGTTGATTTTATATTATTGTATAAAAAGTACGATTTTACGGTAGATTGAATTTAACCGTTCAATTCACTCCAACATATTATTTTCCTATACTCAGCTGAGAATCAATCAGAAATTTTTAGTTTTGAATTTGTCATTTTACTACGTGCTAAAATGCACTGGGCAATTTTCAATCATTTTTGTTCGGGATTTATCTTCAGCTTATATTTGAGTAAGAAGCCAGAGCTAGTCTTCGAGCCTGAATTTTTTTTGTTATTGTCGTTTTTGCTTACCTCTAGTTCTTCTCTTCCTAAAATGTTTTTTTTTTTTTTTGGTTTCTTTGTTTTATTGTTTCTTAAAAATAATATTTTATTAAAAAAAATTGGAGAAAAAAATTAAATACTGTAGTTCAATATATGTATATTTCTGTGTGTGTGATCATATTTTCATAATTTTCATTGATGTATTACTTTGCTACTTTTTTTCTTTTAATGACATATATTAAGGACTTAGCTGGTTTTATTATTGATTGGCTATAGTGACTAATTTTACAATATTATGCTGTAATATAAGGACCAGTCAAAAGTTATCTGCATTCTGGCTGTAGAATTTCTTTTAATCAATTTTCATAAAAGATGTATCATTTATTAACATAATCTCTCTACTTTTCAATACTCTTTGTCCCTCTGGCAAGAAACATTCATATTCCTACATTTAAAATTGTTTTTGGTTCAGCAGAGCCACAAATGCACTATTGTTTTCATCTCTTCATCAGATAAAAATGTTCATTTTCATATGATTTCTTTCAAAGAACCAAACAGGTGAGATTGTTGTGGTTCAAGATTAGAACTCCAGAAAGGAAACTCCAACATCTCAAAATGATCAGCGAGTGAGAATGTGCAAATGTTTATTGCCATGCAACAACACAATGCTCTTGAATACTTGTTTTTATGTTTTGTTGAAATTTTGGTTTCAGCTTTTCAGTGAGTATCTTAAAGTAATTTAAACCACTTTTCTAATAATGTTCCAATACTGATCTTTAAATACTCCAGATTACTATAAGAATTGACTTTTCAGATTTCAGTTAACACTTGTACAAGTTTCCTTAAACTTTTCTATCTATCCATACACAAGTCTTCATGACAAAATACTTTCTACATATCCTACCAATCCCAAAAAATGAATCATTGCTTGTTGCTCTTTTTTGTGCAAATGCACTGAAGTCACATGCAAAACTGCCTACAGTGGCTGAGGAGACAGCAACCTTATACAGAAAGAGCTATAAAGATGGTTTGGCCAATGAAAGTTCTAATATAACAAAAGTCTGGATAATTTTGGACTCATCCTTTTACATCTGTTAGGATTTATTTTCATAATCCTTTTTCTGCATTTATTAAAATTTTCCAAGTATGTTTTTGTTCTCCAAAATATGTAAAAAAACATTTATATAATTCACATTTTTTAAAAAATTAGATTATAATTAGATAAATATAACAAAAACATAATTTTAATAAAAAAATATAGTAATAGCAATAATAGTAGTACAATTGCTGATAGCTCTTATTCCATCCCTAAATTTATACAAAGTCGTCTCAATTCCTTACAATTCCTATTATATTAAACCTGATAAATTAGCTTTTCATAAAAATTTTAAGCATAGACCAACTCCATTCTATCTTATGTTGTACAATTTCCAAAATAAAAAAAATTACTTCCTTATCTCTTAGCAACTTACATCTAATGGATATGGAATCTATACATCAAAATCATAAAATCTCTGTTAAAACACAAAATACAGCCAAATTTCATTTACATACATATCCCTCTTCCAATTTGCCAAAAAACTGTTATTAACTTTTGCAGAAATCACACTTTTTTAAATTCTTCATTGATCAAACAACACAATCAAAAAAGGCTGGGGTACTTGTAGTCTTGTTACACATATCTTCAGCTTTTGACTCAATACAAATAATTAAATTGTTGGAAATGTTCAAGAGCATCAACATTCCTACACCTATCCTTTATATATTATCAAACCCACTTGCAAGTAGAGAATTTTTTAACTGTCCTTAATGGTAAAACATTACATGGATGCAATTGTTATAAGTCTATACCTAGGGATCACAACTCGACTCTTTATTTATAATATATATAAACTCCATATTTTCTGCATTCAAAATAAAGCTATCAGGAATTTGTAATTGACAAAACTATTAACCAAATATCCTTTATAAACTAACTTGTTATCTTTCTTCCCTCAAAAAAAAAATCATAGCCCAACTCATTACAATTCTAAGGAATACATTTATAAATTTAATGTCAAAATTTCATCTAGAAACATTCTTACAGAAAATAGCAATATTTTATCTTTTTCCATCACATCCTACAAATTCCAAGGTTTTTCCATTTATTTATCATTTAATTCAATGAAATCTGCCCTATAAAATTTTTTATATTGTTTATTGAATTTTTTTTTATTAAGGCCAATCTCTCTCTTTAAGCTAAGGTTTCTCTCATTGACATTTTTGTTTTACCAAAAATAACCTGTTATGCTTCTGTTATTTAATATATAACATCAATCATCAAAAAAAGATAATTCAATATGCATAAAACTAATACAGAACAAAAAAAGCATTATCACTAAACATCAAAACTATGCAGAAATGTACAACCTCTAATGACCTATTAATGCACAATATATGTTACTTCCAAAGAACATGCTGTGAATTATATACTATTATTGACACTTATCTAAATACACTTTACCTACATTCAAGTAAATGCAAAAAAAAATATTTAATTTGTACATTAATTAAAATGTATTTATTCAATCAATTTTTGTTTAAAATTTTCATAAATACCATTTCCACTCAAAGCAAAAGTGCAGACATTAAAAATCTATATTATTTTCAATTCAAAAAAAAAAAGAAAAAAACATATTTCTTGAATTATAAAATTAATAATAACATGTGTATGGTCAAACAGTTTAAATTATCATTTGCTTGTTTAATTTTTACTCAGTATCCTCATAATATGTTTCTGATATAAGCAAGATAATAGGGGATTTCATCATGATTGTAATAAAACACAGCAAAAAAACACTGTGTAAATTTGACTCAGTATAAACTTGATTTTGTATACCAACATAATTTACTAATAATAAATTTTAAAATGTTTACCTAAAAAAATAATTTTTACAACTAATTTCTTTACTAGTACTTTTATATATGTTTTAATTGCTTTGGTAAAATGAGTTATTCTCTAATAAAACAATATCAGGGGGAAAAAATAACTAAAAATTATTAACATTTACATTAAGTAATCAATAGTGCTTTATATTACTTTTTCTAATTTTTAGCATTTATATAACTCAAATGAAATGACCAATTATTGTGTTTTTTTAAAGTAAGTTTTATTCCTTATATAATTATAAAAATAAAGGCTTTGATAGTATAACATATTGCAAGATTCAAAATGGTGGACCAAAAATTGATTGATATTTACTTACTAGATAGTACTTTTTTATATAATATATTTTGTAAAATATTTATAATTCATTATTTTATTTTTTTCAGTATTGAGCTTTATGTTTTTTAATTAGGTTTTTCATATTTTTAAACATATTTTGAATTTAGACAAATTATTTATTATCATTTTTTTGCTATAGAAAATTGTTATAAGTACTTGTTTTTTATATGAGATTTTTGATCTCACTGTTTAGGATAAATCTGTATTCAAAATTTATATTAGTTACCACTTTATACATAATTCACTTATGAAAGATATAATCCTTAAAAAATGTAATCTCACTTTTTTATAAGAAAAGTAACTATTGGGAAGATTATAAACTGAGACATTTAAAAGTTTCAAATACTCAACGCTTTCTTGCATTCATTAATAAAGAATTCATCTTTAAGTTTAAACATTAATACTTAGAACTAAAATATTTAGACTTAATTATAAAAATCTTCTATGTGCTTTTTTCATTAATTTTTTCTTCTAAAAAGAAAAAGAAATATATTAAACATTAAAGCTCGATGCTTCCTATGTCAATTGGAAGAAAAAATATTAAATTATTTTCTATTCAACTCCCATCATTTAATACCTAATATCAAAAAATTATGTGTTTTCATAGCTTATCAAAAAATAACTATTCCTACAATTATTACATTCATTCTTTTTATTTTCTGGTTGTAAGATATCATTTCTAGTTTAATCTCACATCTTCAAAACTTGCCTCATATATTCCACAGTAAATTAAGCAGAATTAAAATCTGAGGCCAGGCATTAAATCGTTTGATTTTTATACAGATATCTAGTGCCTGATATCATTATGACTAACATTGTAACTTGTAGATAATCATTTTCTAAGATACATTCTTGATAAGTTATATTTGACATTCCAAATTATTTATAAATTTGTGTTAAACATTCTTAATACACATTCTGCTATAACACTAATTACATGTATCCATAGTCACATTATGTTGTTTTCTTAAACATTTGTAAAATATTTAATTTATATAATCTTTATATTCATCTTATTATGGCCGATTTTTTTTTTTTGATGATATTACAAATTTAACCAAAATATTCAACTAACTGTTCTGTTCACATCTTTAATCTTAGTAATGTTTTGAGAATATATATAAAGAGAGATTTGTTTTTTTATTTCTAAAAGTAAACATGATCTTAATAAATTATACTTTAAAATTAAAAATAGGAGTACTAAGAATAGTAATAGTTAATAGTATTTGTGATATTTTATGTAAATATAACAAATATACAGTTAAACTATGAAAAGTTAACAACATTATGGCATAGTGGTTTGTTTATTTATGTTCAGATACATAACATTAAGTAGATTCAGACTAGATGAACATCAAAACAATTTTCATGATGTAAGCATATTTAAAATTTCTTTTATCAGCTTGTTAGACCTTAATAACCATTTATGATTAATTATGAAATGGATTGTAATCATTATTTTCAACCATTATCAATTCACTTCATAATAGTCCTTAAATATTTAATCCAGTTTCTCATCTCAGATTTAAAGCTTCTTTTTTCCAGATTACTCCTACAAAGGTCTTTATCTCATCCATTTGCTGTATGTGCAGTCTCCTACTAGCTTTTTTTAATCTCTTAGAATATAGTTTAAATGATTGCCCATCTATTGTCATCTATTAACATAAATATTCCAGCTCCATTTCAGCTATTGAATTACTTTGTGTCAATAATTCCTTTTGTTTTTCTCTATATATTTTATCACATGATCACCATCTCTTATACTAGCATATAATTGTTATTAAACAAGGCAAAACTTTCCATACAGTGGTCCCACCCTGTGCCAACCAGAGTAATCAATGGATGCCAGAAGGTTTGTGCATAAAATCCCTATCTAGTGCTACTCATCCAATATCTCGACTAGTTTCTGGCTTGTGGCCTTTGTCAGATCCAAAGGCTCCTCACTGATGAAGACCACAAGCCAGGTACTAGTCTGGGGATATTGGATGAGCAGGCACTAGATAGGGATTTTATGCACAAGCCTTCTGGCATCCATTGATTACTCTGGTTGGCACAGGGTGGCACTACTGTATGGAGAGTTTTGCCTTGTTTATATATTTCATCTTCAAGTCCTCATTGTTAGTTCCAATATATATCCCCCTATACTTTGTTCTGTGTTTTGAAGTTTCTAAAATGTCTCAATCCTTTCCACTATATATTTATGGACAATCTTATGTTGATAATTTGGCAATCATTTTTTGGAATGTTAGACAAATATGAACTTTGAAAATTAATACATTTAGTAATAGAAATAAATAAATGATCAAAACAAAAGATTTTATTTTAGTCTTCAGACTAAAAAAAAATATTTTAATTGTTAACTGCTACAAGCAATACATGATATCACTAGAAATATTGACATGTCTTAATTTTAAACAATTTTATAAATTGAACAAGTGTTGTCTCAATATCTTTCTAGAAATACCTATATTTTGCAAAAATCAAATTACTTTGAATATTGCTCTCATAGTGTAAGTTTTATAGCATTATTTTGGGGTTAATGATAACTCATACTGCTCTAGTCTAAACATAAATAATTTTATTTCATTTTTTGCAATCTATGGTTTATTTCTTTTTTTCTTAGACAAATTTCAATATAAGTTATGCTTATAATAATCAAAATCAAATTTAATATTCTAACATGGACTACAGTCAACAATACAAGCAAATATTACATGTTAGCCTATCTGTTTGCATTTTTCAATAATGGATAAATTTCCTGCCAAGATGTATGAAGTTTAAAATTATCCCAAATTGTTGCAGAGTTAACATTAATCGTGCTATACATAACTGATACATAATTAATGTGCAGGTGCAGATACAGCTACTTGAACTGGTGATTAAAGAGTGTAATAAATCACTCAAGGAGAAGAAGTGGTTGCAGAGAATACTGAGAAATTTAGCAATTCCTCCACAGATGACGAATAAATGCGACAATTTAGCGAGTAAGTTGAGTCATAAATTCGAACAGAAGTTTGTTTTTAGCAGAAAAACAAGGAATTAATATGCCCAAAAGAAAGAAGTTTGTTAATCTTACTAATATAATTTTGCCAGTGAAAGTTAAGGAAGTATTAGAGCTGGGCCCCAAATACATTGGTGGCAAATGGAGACATCCAAGGATGGAGGTGATGGAAGACATAGAGGCAGGACTGGTTAATGACCCACGCAGGGATAACTGTTTTCCAAATTGCCAGAGCGATCCAATATAAGATACTCAACCGAATAGCAGATAAATGGAGCACAAAAATTAACAACACCAAAAAACTTTTTGCTGACAGTTTAATTACATGCATGAGAGAAGGCAAAGGGAACAGATTCATGATAAGGAATAAAAATGAATATGTTAAAAAGATGAAAATGCAAATTGATAAATTGAAATTTATACACACTGAAGCTTTAATCACAAAGTTAATAAAGGGAAGTTTGTATTGTCGATGCTTCATGTACATTGCAATAAAGTGTTCTCTAAAGCTGAATATTATCAAATGTACTTGTCTTCTTCAACACCCCCTCAAATGTTTGCCAATGCTAAATTACACAAGCCTAACACACCATTTAGGCTGATGCTGGACTTTGAAGGTGTACATTATTTTAAAAAAGCTAGGAAAATAAACCAAAGACTGATTGACAGTGTAGACTTTGGCAAGTATACTATCAAATCTCATTCAAGTTTGTTGAGTGGATCAAGAAGGTGCCATTAAAACCTGATTTTAAAATTGATGCTTTAGATATTTTCAAATTATACAGGTCTATTATCAGAAAGACTTCAATTGACATTATATAACTAGAAACTAGTAAATAAAAATATAGTGCAAGCCTGTGTTTGCTTCATCACCAAATTCTTGAGATGGTTGAATAAAAGTATAATGAAAAATTTGAAGACAATTGGTACCACATGAACGATGAGTGGCCCATGGGATAACTCATGAGCATCATTGTGAATTATTATGAAAAACAAGTATTATCTAAACACAGCATATTGGACAGTCATATAATATATACATGTGATGATTTATTTATCGCTGCTCCAGAAAATGTTATTGTGCAAATTAAAGTGCAGATACAAACACACACAAACTTGGATTTAAACATTACATGAGAAGATATAAAACAAGAAGTAAAATACTAAAAGATATCAATGTACACAAAGAAGGAGGTATGCTCAACTACACAATGGTCACAAAGCCACCAGAGTTCATGGAAAGAGTCATCCTGATTCATATATACCTATGGCTCACAAATTGGCAGGATTTGTTTCTATTTAGAAATTATCACTAGTGCAAGTTTGAGGTGGATAGAAGTTCTAACATTATTAATTATACTAACAATTTAATCAAAGCAGGATATAAGTGCAATACAATTTATAGTAAGATTAGACATTTTATTAATAATATAGGAATGCAGAGAGCTAGAGATGGGAAACCTTGGCTGTTGTTGTCTTACATGCCCTCTTTGCAAAAGATATTTTACAGGACTTTCTCTATGGAATTTCATTTGAGCTTTCACATACCTCTCTTAACTAATAGGTTTATTAACATTACTAAAGACACCATAGCTTTTGATCAAACCTCACAGGCCATGTATAACATTGCATGCACTCACAATGGAAGTAAAGCCTTATACTATGGTGAAGTTAAAGCCACCATAGCTACTAGGTTGTCACAGCATAAATATAGGTATAATAAGTCGCATACCAACCCAGAATGGAGTTCAATATTTGTTCAGCATCAAAAAATAGCCAGACATGAGTTTGAACCCACAGTTGTAAAATTGGTTTGTACTGAGAGGCATGATGTTAGACATAAGGTAAAGGAGGCTTATTCCATAGTTAATTGCAAAGAATTATGTTTTGCTATATCCAAAAGACAGTCTAATTGACTCATTAGCATAAAATTTGCAAATTGTACGTACATAATGATTTCTATGAGTGAGTGAGTCATAACAGGCTATGATTATAAGAAATATACTTTCTCAAAAGTGGTAAGCCTTTATAATTTGGTAATTATCATTTTTATAGCTTTATGTTATAAAATAGAAATCTATGATTTATTAATAATAGATTATATTTTTTTCTAAAAGCAATCAACCCACTGATCCCAATTAAAAATAGGATAAACAAAAGTAAATTTATTTCATCATTTTGTAATCAATAGTTATATATTTTTTTACTTCTTTTATACAAATATTATAATTTTTATTGTTAATAGTGCTTATAATTAAAAAAATCAAATTTAGCACTTTAATTATATTATAAAATAAAATTAATTTAGAAGTGATACCATATGCCCTGTAGCCATTACATTAAAAAAATAATGCTGTAACCATTGTAAATTAATGGATAAAAAAATATTTTCCAAATTTATAAGAATAAGACAAAATTTAGAAAAAAATCTATTCAGATGATGAAAATATTCTTTGAATTATTAAGTCAATTTATAATTGCAAAACAAGAACAAAATTATAATAATAATTTTGATATGAAGTATTCTTGTTTGAAGTAGACATTTTTTGTTTGTCAATAATAAATTTTCAATTGATTATTTTTTTACTATTAAAAAAAAACAAATATATTTTATAAAAAGCTTAATATAAATATCAAATACTTACTAATAAATAAATATTTAATTTAATCTGTAAAATTAAAAATATAAATGTACACAATTTATGTATATTTTTTTCTCATGTGTCATAGCATTGGCCAGGAAGCAAACCCACTAACCCGGGGCAATTTCTTGTAAGGCAGCCATGCTAACTTCTTGACCACCAACACTTGACAATTTATGTATATTTTGTTTTCTGTTTTTGTGACTTCAACAAAAGCTGAAGTTGCAAAAGTACATTAACTGATTTTTCATAATTTAAAATTAAATGCTCACCATGAATTGACTTTTCATCAATAGATGCGATAAATGAGGCACTTAGTTAGAATTAAAATCAGTCAAAGTTGCCAAACAAATGTAATTGATAGCTACAATTGAATAACATTGAACTCAGGTGTAGCAACAATGCAAATTCTACAGGATTGGGAGTCTATGTGTTAAGCATCCAAGGCTCTTTTTAAATTCATATGCATATTTATTTTACTAATAAATTATTTCTGACAAAAGCATTTCATCAAAATTTATTCTTAGACTAATCTTAGTCAACATGTTTTTATTTGTATTAACATTTTCTCTGTAAATTAAATGTAATTATGATGAAACATAAAATATTAAACTTCATTTTGTATGTATGTAGTTTTTAATTTTTATTTAATTCCTAAAAAAATCTAAAATATTTTTTTATAATAATATTCTAGCACATATAATTATTTGACTTAATTATAATAATATTTTAAATGTAGTAAATGTAATTTAAAAAGTTAAATATTTTTAAAATTTATTTTAATTTTTAATGAAAAATAACAACAAAGAGATTTTAATTGATATTATTTCACTGCAAGTGATTGTGTCAATAAAAATATTGGTATATATAAAAATTGAATATATTTTACTTTTATTAATAAAAATATTATTGAAATAAACAAAACTATATTTACAATGCAAAAATATGCTTTCAAATTCTTGCCAAGTACAACATAAATATTATTGCACTCATGTGAGCAAATAATAATTTTCAGAGATTTGTATTTATTATTCACCTAATGTGTATCAACAAAAATTAAAATATAAATTCATTAAAATTTATAGTTAAAATGTGATCTGGTAGAAAGTAGACTAAAGAAGTAAAATCAATCCAATCAGTGCTGGATCAATATGAAAAAGGCAATGCCCTCTCTGATTAGCATCAAGAACCAACAGTGAAAATGTTAATAATTTAAGCTATTTTTAGTGATTTTTTTTTCTAATTTATTTCTATCAATCTTTATCAATTTTTTTAATTCTGAAAAGCCACTGAATATAAATTTATTTATTTTTACTATTTATTTTAATTCTACATTTTTGTTTTCATATGGTAGCTTTAGTAAAGTCTCCCAACACTCTGAAGTATTATTTATAAAAATAGTAGATCAATTGAAAAAACTTAATAATTTTAATAATATCTACCTGTTTTTATTCTGTAACCTAATTTAATATGCAAATACTTCCATAAAACTGCTGTAAATAATGTTGATGAAATCGAATTATCTTGTCATGCACCATTATTAATGTTACTTTTCATAGTATCATTGTGTAATCTAAACACTATTATTATATTTTGATAAATATTTTTCAAAATTTGAAATTATCCTGTGTCTATTCATTGATATCCTAAAGTATAATCACCTACTTTTAATTTATAAATCCAATGCAAATTGGTAATTCATAATCATTGTTTTTCATATAACTAAAAAATCCAATTTGTTTATTTGTTTTTTTTGAGTTGGTAGTTATGTATTTGTTTGAGTCTACAGTTATGTATTGACAAATTATAATGATCTTAGCAAAAATCTTGTGCAGAACTAATAGGAATATGATAAGTCTGTAATATCTAATATCTTCTCTTTTACTTTTCTTGAATAAAAATGTCATTACTGCATTGTTCTAATTATTGAAACATCTTTATCATTTAATCATTTTGTAATGAATAATTTACTTCACCAATTGATCGTAATACTTATAATATACTCTAAACGTATATAGGTGAAGTTAATAAAAATTTTCACAAATAATAATGTTTAGCTCAGTGCTTTCAGAGTATGTTCACTCCATATTCATAGCTATTATTATGTGTAAATGTAATGAATGCAAATTTATGCAAATCATTATCCTGTCCACTTTTTTGATATTATAAACTAGGCATAACAACCTTTGATTGATGGCGTTTGGATCTTTCACAATGAAATATGCTTCTTTTATTTTTATTTTCATGTCATTTCTTTGCAAACAATTTTGGCACTAGAAGGTTCAAATTTATGATTAAATGTCTTGTGGTGTTCTGCAAATATTGAATTGCATTCATTTTTGTTTAGCACTCTATTGTACACCAGCCCCCCAAGTTGTATATATGATTACCTGCCCTCAAACTGACTGTATAGCAACATATTATGGTAAAACTCAGGCCACCATAAACAATAAAGTAGCACAACACTTATATATGTACAATAGAGTGCTAACCAAAAATGAAGGCAATTCAATATTTGCAGAATACCAAAAAACATTTAATCATAAATTTGAACATTCTAGTACTGAAATTGTTTGCAAAGAAAGAAATGATACCAAAAAAAAAATAAAAGAAGCATATTTCATTGTGAATGATCCAAACGCCATCAATCAAAGGTTATCCCTGCTTTACAATGTTGAAAAAATGGACAGGATGCTCTGAAAGTGCTAAGCTAACTTCATCTATATATGTTTAAAGCGTATTATAAATATTAATCATTTTGCATAAAGTTTTGCCAATAATTTCTCCATTTCTTTTAAGATCTAGTAATAATTTTATCATTTATTGGAGTTGTTTGATTCTTTATACATTTAATTACTTATCTCACCTCTTGATTTAAAATATTTGGCAGAATTCTTTGTCAAATTCTTTCACATGCTTCAATAATGCATTTCTTTTTCTTAGCAATAATGCCTTTTTTTTTTATTACTGAAACTATTTTTTTCCCTATATTAAATTATTGTTTTATACTCTTGAGATTTTTGTTACTTTTTTAAAAATTCCTCTTGACAATTCATAGTTATATTTCTTTTCATAATTTTTACTATTTTTTTAATAAAATTCTACATATCCATATAATACTTTTTATTCATACACTGTCTTGTCTTATTTAAAATATTTAATATTAAAATAAACCATACATGAGTGCAACTTATTCAATACTTTAGGAGCAAACAATAATTTTATTACAATTTTCCATCTATTATATGCTTAAATAATCAAAAATTGTTAAGTAGTAGAGTTATTAATCAAAGGCAAAACTCTCCATACAGTAGTGCCACCCTGTGCCAAACAGAGTAATCAATGGATGCCAGAAGGCTTGTGCATAAAATCCCTATCTAGTGCCTACTCATCCAATATCCCCAGACTAGTTTCTGGCATCCATTGATTACTCTGTTTGGCACAGGGTGGCACTACTGTATGGAGAGTTTTTGCCTTTGTTTACAACAAATTATGTGCTATTATAGAGATGGTGATCATGGGATGAGAGTTATTAATCCATATGCATAACTGTCCTATCCATATTCCAAAATAGTTTCTGGTTATGGCTTTCATAAGTGAAAACTTTTGAAATAAATTACTCAATCTTACAATAGCTAATAGATCTAAAGTAAAAAGAAAAAGTTTACTATTGAAAAGCACTGTGTAAACAGAAATCATGTAGTGTTTTTTTTTTAATATCATTCTTAAACAAAGAGTAAGTATACCTATGGTTATTATCAAACTGAGGATACCAAAATATATGGACATTAAACTGATGACAAGTCATGTATGCAAAGAATTTAGTTGGGATTCAAAATATTAAATTGTTTTTGAATTTTATGCTTATAAGTAGATAATGAGAAAAGGATTTTAAAATGACTGTTGGTAAAAAATGCATTTTATCAAAAAAAAAATGTAGGAATATTATATCCAGATCCAAATCTCCTGAGTGATGACAGCCAGATACTATTCTAGAAATGTAGATAGGGAAATAATGCATCCAGATTTAAAAAGCACTATCACCTAATACAATAGTTGTCAGAACTACAGCAAAAAAAATAGAGTTGGTATTTTAAAATTTCAAAATGAATTGCTGTTTGTTTTGTACCAATTATTTGTATTGATATCTTTAGTAGAATATTAATATTTTTATTGAACTATTTTAAGTCTAAAGCAGCCTTTAAAATCTGCTAATATTTTAAAATAAATTGTAGGTTTCAGCTTAAATTTACTGTAATATTTGAGGTTACTGTTATCGATCATTAAAGCTATCATTTTTAATATTTGTTTTCTACATTTGAGTTAACTCACATCTGACATATCACTCATAAATTGTTTTTTGCTTTTTTCTGGATCTATTAAATACATGTCTTGAAATGCATATTATCTGATGATCAAATATTTCTTCAATTAAATGGGAAGATTATGTCTGGGAAGTTTCAAAAACATTTGGTTTTTTGCTATGAATCACAGTAATTGATTTTCAGCACAATAGAAGCAAAAGATAAAAGATAAAAATAAGTAAATCTTACTCCTAGTTATAAAATTGAATTGACATATACTATTTACACCTTTCACAAACACTTTATCAATACTTTTATTTATATCAAACTAACAGTTTCAACTGTCCTGCAGTCATCATTAGAGCTCTTGTTAATTCTATTTACAAAAGCTCTGTGGATGACTGCAGGATAGTCGAAACTGTTAGTTTGATATAAATAAAAGTATTGATAAAGTGTTTACAAAAGATGTAAATGGTGTGATATGTTAAAGTAGAAATCAATACATAGGAAAAGAAAAAGTAGAAAATTGATTGACTGAGGTGGTAGCCATATTGGATTATGGAAGTCATTTTACTTTCCAAGCAATTGATCATATAATAGAAAAATAAATCTTAACTCTTTAACTTTTATAAATTATAATCCAAAGACATCATTTTTTCTCATTTATTCACTACTAAAAGTATTTAATGTTACTCAGTAATAAATAAAGGAATGTTACAATCTTTTAGATTAAAATTATATTGAATACAGATTTGTATTTTATTAATATATTCTTCATTGGTAAATGAAAATAATCTTAACATCTTTTACTCTATAAATCATAATTAAATGGAATCGTTTTTGTTCCTAAACAAAAGTAGATAATAGAGATTTTTATAAATATATTTTTTATTTTGTTTTAAATCGTAATGAAAGCTATTAATGTACTTAACGTTGTATTACAGATTTATTTATTTTTTACTAGCCAAGTGTTATTAAAAAATAAATGAATTTTCTATTTCCACATCTTTTACTTGGTCTTAATTAAATCATTTACGGGTAAATTATTGTCAGTTGCTAATGTAGAAACTGGTTGTTATATTATATATAACATTTTACTTATTTTCATCTTAATATATTTATATATAAATCAAAGATTAATTTTAAAAATGTAGATATGTATACAGACCATTACATAGGTATATGTTAAAGTAGGTAATATATTTTTAATGCACAGTCATCCAAATTAATTGTATTTAACATTATTTTTATAAACATTTTATACATAGTATTTATAGTTTAAGAAAAAAAAAAAGAAGACTCTTTTCCAGCTATAATAACCCTTTTGTGGGGCATATTTGACAATTATGGCAAAAATATATATATACTGTAATTTACAACTACAGTTTTGTAAGATATACAAATTATTCATTAATAATTTCTTCTAAAAGTAAACATTTGAACATTGAGTTTATTTTGCTTATTTGATTTTGACTATTAATAATCATTTGTGAAAGTATACTGTGTGTTACTTTTTATTAGTATCATTTTCTTTTCTTTTTTTACATTTGAAACAGTAAACTTATATAATTTTATTTTGTGATTATTCATCATATTAAATTCCTAACAAAAATTGAAAAAATAAAAATGGATAAGAGAGGTCAAATAAAAATATTCTTATTAAATACCAAACAATATTAAGTATATGTTTATTAATTTGTAATTGTATCAATGAAATTCCAAATTATCTAGTATATTATTTTAGGTATGCTCAAAATTGTGTATTTTTGCTTGTTCTATTTTATCCATGTGGGACTTATAGTCCAAAATGTATGGATCAAGTTATTGATTGAAAATTAAATATCTTCATTATTTTATATTCATTGATATTAAATCCATAGGATCTTTTATCAGTTTCACAAACATTTTTATTCTCATCTTGGGACAGAGTTTAAGACTTCCTTTGTATTTAATGTCATGTTCAATTTAGTTCCAATCCTGCCCCTTAATTCTTCCAATAATGTCAATGATACTTGTTTATTTTACGTATGTATTTTGTTTTTGATTCCACATTATGAATCTTCCAACATTTCTCTCTTCTTACCCTTATATTCTCCAGTGTCTCTATATTATCCAGTGTCTCTATTACTCTATATTAAGGAGCCACATGTAAGATCCATAAATCGGTATTTATGAATCACATTTTTCTAGCACAGAAACATTTCTTTTTTGATGTTGAGCTATTCCTATCAAAAGCATTCAACTTTATGATTTATTTTATCCATTATAGTTCTGTTTTATTAACAAAATGCCCAACATATTCAGGATGTTAACTTCTCATTCAGTCTTATTAATTTTCTTTCTTTTTTTTTTTTTTTTGAAAACTCATTGAATGTAATTTTTAATTTTTTAGCAATTATTTTTAGTCATCCTTTTTTTTTTTTTTTTGGATAGCTCTTGCAATATTTTTTGATACTTTGAACTTAGAAAATCTCTCCATCATCTGACAAATCTAAATAACTTAGCTTTTTTTAATTTTATTTCTTTATCTTTCTATTTAATTTCAAAATGCTTCCAATAAAATTAATATGATCTATATCTAATAATTAGTTCATTGCATAATTCTCCATCATAATGAAGTAATGAAAGAGTGAGACTCATTAAAATTTAGGATTTATGATTATGCTAATTAAACAGCAAACAATGGAAAAGGCACACTGTTACTTTAAAAACAAATTTTATTAGGTCTAATAGAGGTCACATTTTGTATAAAGCAACATAATTAAAGGAATGAGAAGAAAAAAAACCATACATTTTAAATGATTGAGACAATTGTTAAACAATTAAAATTTGAAAGACTCAAGTTATATAATATTGTCCAGTGTTGACAATTGACGTGATTATCCATGTATATTTGAGTGTTTGGGAAGTTTGTATACCTTCCAAGTCTCTTCAAAAATAAATTTTGGTGACAATAATTGTTCTATATTTTTAATCTTTTCCATTGTTTTCATAAAACAGGCATTTTGATCTGGATGAGGCTGTGTATATGTCATTTTACACTTCACAAACCAGTTTGAATATGTTATAAAAACTGATAATCTGATGATTGGGAATTGTTTAGTTTTGATGCTTTTTTGCAGCGAGATTATAGTGTAGTAGTCTGTTTTGATGTTATTCTACATTATTTGTCTCACTGTTCCCAGCGCATTACATGTTGTAATGATGTGGTTGTAGGACTTCTCTTCTCTGTGGCATCTGGGGCACATCGAATCTACTTTTGTGATATGCTGTCTATGACAAAGGAAGGATAGAGTTGGCATAGCTTCAAGATTTAATTTGATTATGAAATCAAGGTACTTGGACTCCAGAGCTCAGTATTTAAATAACAAGGTTATCCTATGGTTGGTTAAGCCCAGTTTTAGGTTTTGGATGTGTGGCTCTGGGTTTATTAACTGATGCGCTTCCCAGATGTTTATTTTTTTTAAGCCATTCTATTGTGATTTCAACATAACGCTGTATGTATATTATGAGCTTTTGTATAGAGCCAGCTATTTCTTTTTGGAGGTGGTGTATCTATTGGCTGTATTGCTACTAGTATTTGTGTGCAGCCATATTTGATGGTGATCAAAAATCACTTAATCACATAACTTTTATCTAGTTACAAACTATCCTCTGCAAAAAATTTACTCATATAATGATATAATTGTCTCATCAAAGAATATAATATAGATTTAAATATTGATTGCCTAATGATATAATCACTGATAAATGCCCGTCAATTATAATCGAGTGTTTGGGTCATAGTACTATACCTAGATAAGCAACAGTACTGGAGATCAGCTACTTGCAAGAATTTACAATATTTTTTTAGTTAAAGAATTAGACATATGATCATTTAATTTTTAATTAAATAATTATATATTTTTAACCAAAATGCACATAATTGCAACATAATTTTGTACTTAAATACTTGAAGAGAAAGATTATATTTAACTTTAATATGCCCATTTTAAATAAAATAAGTTAATAATAATAAAAATACGCTATATAATAACTTAAATAAATCCAGTTCATGTGTTTAGTTCCGTAGTAGAGTGTCAAATTTTGCGGCATAAGAATTCGGATCGACTCCAGTCCTAGTACTTCCGGCGCTCAAACTTCTTATGAACAACCGATTATTAATATTTTTTATTTAATGAATGAATTTATTACAATACTGAGTCAGCGAGGCTATTTAGGTCTCGTTTTGATTTTATGTTAAGTATATGTCAGTAACAGAGTTTCAGACTTACAATTAATTTAATTTAATGTGCAATGTGATGTCATACAACTGCTTTGTCAAAGTTACAGACTAACAATAATACCATAGTATGTGGAAAGATCTGAGTCAGCAGCGCTCTCTATCCGTAAGTTACTGTAATCGTCTCATTAGTGTGAAGTTATTTTAAGAAAAAATATTTACTTTTTTTTTAGATGGTATAAATATTCTTATAAATATATAATGAACTGAAATATTATTGGGAAAAAAAGTGGACAGGATGTATGGGGAGGAGGGGGGCTGTTTGTCCCTTATTCCTAGATTAATTTAATAGTTTTAAGATAGGATAAATTAATTTTTAAGCTTTTTAATTCATTAATTATTTTTTACTAATTTGTAAAGTTTTTGATTTTTGTTTTTTTATACGCATATGTAATATCTGCATATTTGTTTATACGTCGATAACATGCACACATGTATATATGTACCAAATTTTATATTTGGACCATTCAAAATTGTTTGTTCCTCATGAATGGAAAATATTTTTAGAACGTAGTCTTAAAGCAAGTTTGTCCAGTTTTTTTTTTTTTAATAGAATGTCAGCAAATGCTATGGAACACACCTTCAAAACGCCATTGAATAACTGTCTTGTCAGTTAATCAGCAATTGTGCTCCGCCTCTACAATTTAAAAACGATCCTCCTCCAGAATTCTTTATTAGATTGTCTTGCCGATAGCGCTGTTTCCATGCTGCAAGAACAAGAACTTTTGCCCATACCAGTTTATTATACCCAGCGCAACTGCGGTTCTGAGATCTATTTTAAAGGAAATTAGGATCACAACCCTGGAAAAGCCAAAAGAACGGTTAATAGAAAGGGTTAAAAAAAGGACACATCTGTACAAATTATTCGTTCTTTTAAAATAATATATTATTTGAAGTTTATATTTTCTTCTTAAAATATAAATATAACATTTAAATGATTAAATTTTTTTTTTCTAAAAATTATTTTGAACTTGAGTAATAAATGTTTTAATTGATTAAAAAATGAAATATGATTTTTAAACCCATCTAATAATTAAAAATAACGCATCTAATCTAGATATTGATCAAATATAATTATTATTTATTACTTCTAACATTTTCTTAAACCCAAATGTCAGTCAACATTATGCTTTCATTAAAGTATTAAGTCTTACATCCTCATTAGTGAAGCTTAGATAGCTCTTAATTACCGAAGTTTGCAAGTACTTCCTCTCTTTATTTTTCTTTCTTTGTTTTTACATTCAAACACCATGCTATATGACCTATCCCGTCTATAGATTTTTTATTTTATATCTATAGATTTTAGGTTCTTATCTAAGTTCCCTCGACCCATCCCAGCTTGATCCTTGCCTTGGCTTTGTAATGCCAGCGATGCTCGGGGTCGTTTGGAGAGTTGTATCAGAGCAAATTTCAATGACGCACAATTCCAATTTTTAGAGCTGTCATTCATTCTTTAGAAAAAAAAATCGACCATTGCTTTTCTGGGCCTTTCACAGCTTTATTTGTGATGTGTCTTTAAAAGCGAGGTTAACACGAACTTTAGACAACTTCTCAAATGAGAACAGATCGAGAATATGAGAAAAATCTGTAATGATAGTGATTACAATAGTAGCGAATATTCAAACTATTAACAAATGTGTTTGATTATAAATGTCACAACTACAATAATATTAAAGCATATTTTATGACGTACTAAGTTTGTTTTTACTTTTCTACAAGAATCTAATTCAAACTATCATCAAGTTGCATAAGTGTAGAATATTCTAACATAATAATAGCTAAACAATCTCTATGCAAACAAGAATTGTTATCATAAACGGGCTAGTTGTTCAAATATATAGCTTTCTAAGTTATTTACTTTTGTCTATTGCTGTGTTAGAAATAATGAGAGGTTTTTCAAGTACTCACGGTTTCAATTTGAATTCATCTGTGGTAAGCCATCTACAGTTTTTACTTTGTAAGTTGACCTAGTCCTGTAATAGTTTAAATTGAATTCATGCCTATTAGAATTTTCGAGAACGTTAAATAATATTAATAGAGATTCTTGACGTCAAGTGTGAAAAACGCTAATAAAAAGTATAATGCACAATAAACTACAATATATATATAATATCTGAGTGTGTTAAGTAATTTACTAGAAAGCAAGATTTATAATCGCGATCAATTAATTTTAAAAATGGTTATTATGGTCAGGGGTATTTTGACATAATCGTTTTCAGCCAATTTCTACAAAAAATTTAATGTATCTTGCAATATGTGAATTATAATTACTAGATAATAACATTAAAAAAGAAAACTGTGAGAGTGTATGTTTTCCAGGTTTAAATAAAGAGAAGCAATAAAAAAGGTATTATCCACAACCTAGTCAAAATCAAATTTTTGTCCTCTTTATTTTTGGTCTAAGAGTAACTAGATACACGTTTATCCAGCTAATTATTGGATGATTAGTTGAGGTGGTTATTGATTGGTGATTTGGAAAAAAAAGTCCAAATTTATATCTGGAATTTGTACTTAAGTTATGTTAAACAAGTTAATAAAATAACCAGTATCCAATAAAGCTATTAATTACTTGATATATGCATGTTACAATGCTTGAAATCCTTATATCGTCTTTGAACATAATGCTAACAATATTAAGCATAAATATAAATGAACAATAAACAAAAAAAAAAATAATAACTTACTAATTATCTAAGCACAATAGAATAAGTTGAAAGTTGTTGATTTTTCAGATATCTGTGTAATTGCTAAGCTGCAATAACAGAAACTTGATTGTTTTCATTACTAATGGAAAGTATGCTATTTCTATAGATGTTAGTTTGGTTTATTTTTAAAATAAATACAGATAAACTATCGATATTTAAGATAGTGATCCCCCCCTCTCCATAATATATACTTTATTCTTTTCTAAAAAAAAACATTATCAATCTTAGTAGACTGGTAACATTACAGATATTATTAAAAAAACAAAAAACTCAATCTAAAGAATGAAATTGCATTATATATAAAGAAAAAGATTAGGATGATAAGATCATCCACTGATTTTAAAATTAAAACAGGCAAAACTCTCCATACAGTAGGGCCACTCAGTGCAAGTCAAAGTAATCAATGAATGCCAGAAAGCTTGTGCTTAAAATCTCTATTTAGTGCCTACTCATTCAATATCCCCAGACTACTTTCTGGCTTGTGGCCTTTATCAGTGAGGAGCTTGGATCTGAGAGCACTGCACCTAGATCTTAGAATCTAATGCAACCCTCCAGAAGTCACCTTTTATCTCTACTTAACTACAAAACTATGAGAATAAAATTGAAAACACAATAACATTTTCAATCTAAGCTCATTGGATTATATAGTAATATAGATCTACTACTATGTGGAGAGTTTTGTCTGTTTTAATAATAGTTATGAGTAGGCATAAGAAATGGTGATTATGTGATGTTTAGTGATTTTAAAATTAATAATGAAGGCATGTAAATGCTTTCTTGAAGCATTGATCAACAACAAAAAATCCAGAAGACAAGAAATTTATTGCAATCAAATTCTGGAAAAAATATTTTGATATAGAACAGTGTCCTTAAAAATGAGAGTACAAATTATTCATGCTATGTGTTTTATGATTATCTGTGAATGAAAATGTTAAGTGTTGTAAAAAAAAGATTTTTTTAGATTGTAAATGATATAAAAGTCTCTTAGATATCAAGAATAGTAAGGGTGTATTTATTACATCATATTAGATCTAAACTCTTATTTGAAACTTGTATAACCAGACAGAAATGTCCTATGAAATTATCTCATTTTTCCAAAATGTGTATAATATTTGAAATACTATTAGTAAAGTAAACAAGATTATCAGCAATGAAGTGACAAAGCTTATCATCACAATAATGAATGTGCATTTAACACTGATAGAAATTAAGCATGAATGCTTTCAAAATAAATTACTAATAAAATAAACACTTTTTTCTTTAAAATAAGATTTATAAAACAAATCCAAAAACGTATAATAAACTCTTAAATGTCAAACATCTTTGCCACTTTTAATTCATTTAAATTTTTAACTTAATCAATAATAATTTTGTGCATATGTTATTTAAAGGTTTTCTCTAAAAAGTGAATTTGAAATCTGATAATATTGATGTCAAAAAATAATTCAAAATTAGAATATGGTGAAATGGAAGAAATCTAAATGTTTCAATTTTGTTATTGTAGTTTGCTTAACTTTTCTTATCTCTAGCCTTAAAATGTTATGCTTATTTTTGTTTAAAAGTATTCTTTTAAGTGTAAATGCTAAAATAATTGTAAGTCATAAGCCAGGAAAGCTGAATTTGAAATATGATAGTGTTGACATCTTTAAAAAAAATATATTCAAAATGAAAATTCAGTAAATAAACAGAAATTTACTACTAAGTCTGAAACTACTAAATCAATGAATTTGCTTTAGTTTGACAATTATATATACAGTATATATATAGGGGATTTGAACACAGAGTTTCAAGATTTCTTCAGTCACCCGCCCTATCTCGTACAATCGATACACATGACCACACACGTGAAAAAAATAATTGATCTCCAGTATATGTATTTCATTTTGAACTAGCACATATCAGTTGATCCAGATCATCATTTCTACACATATATATAATTAGTGCTCAGTTTATATTAAGATAGCAAATCTTCACACTTTAATGGACAAGCTTCAATCTACTCCATCCTACAACTCTTCAAACATTCATACCATTGAAAATCTTCTGTGTTCAAATTCTTATATTACATCTAGACTCCAGATATATAAAGTATACTTATATTTAATATATATATATCAATTGTAATTCAAAGTTCAAATTGCAATCAGATAGAAGCAAAAGACCGGTTGAGATGAGTGCATTTTATGTGGAGTGCTTTTGATATTGATTGTGCACGTATACAAAGTAAATTAAAATTAATGCACATTTATTTTAATATAAAATAATAATATAAAATAAATAATAATGACTATTCCAGAACTTAGCAACACATTAAAATTTGAAAACAATAAATTACTCGGCTTGTTTTTATAGATGTATGATAATAATCTTAACTGTATTCTTAAATACATATATTCTGTTATGTTATCTCTTATGTAAAGAATTACTTTAATACAAATTAATACGCATTTTTAAATAAAGTTATCAATTTAACTCTCTCTCAGTTCTAAGTTAACTATAAATTATCTTTAATTAATTGATTCTATGGGTTATTAACTAAATTAATCTTAATTAAAAGATATATAGATTTAAAGTTTATTAATTTATTCTAAGTATGATGAATGTAAAAGGAATTTTATTGCACATCACCTTATCCTGCTAATTTGCATTTCAGATAGCAATAGTAATAATAAATGATGTATATAAATTTAATAAATGAATATGGTATTTAATAGCTTGGAAGTGTGATCTTTTATCTCAATAATATGTAAAGACGATGATTTCAATAATGACATGCAGATGTATTTAAATATAACAATTGTTTTGTTATAAATAACAAGTATACTAACAAAATAATAAAATTATAAGTGAATAATAAACGTAATTTAATAATAAAATTTTATAACCAAATAAATATTATTGTGTGTTAATCCGTGAATAAGCTAATCTTGCGTTATGAATATGTGTGTAATTCTAAAGCATTGTAAAGACATGACACTCTTTTTGAGAAGGTTGAACAACATTAAGTCAAAACCAATTTTTACTTACAGGAGGATAATATCCTTAATTATCTTTGTAATAATAATTACTAAATTATCAATTTTATTCTATAAAAGCTGCCTAGTTCTTTCACTCTTCTGGAGTAAACTAGATATTTGCTTGGTACTCCTCATGCTATACAAAATATCACATGATCACTATTTCATATATTACCAAACTCTCTATTCAGTAGTGCCTCCAAGTGTAAGTCTTTGTAATCAATGGATGCAGGAAGGTCTTTGCATAAAATCCCTATTTAGTGCCTACTTATCCAACATCTCCAGACTAGCTTCTAGCTTGTGATTTTCATCAGTAAAAAGCCTTGGATTTAAGAGCACTGCACCTTATAAAATCCCTATCTAGTGTTTACTTATCCAACATCTCCAGACTAGTTTCTAACTTTTGTCTTTCATTAGTAAGAAGTCTTAAATTTGAGAGCATTGCACTTAAATACTCATCCATCTCTAGATTAGTTTCTAGCTTGTGGTTTTCATCAGTAAGGACCCTTGTATCTAAGAGCCTTGGATTTGAGAGCACTGGTGTAGTGCTGTCAAATACAATGACCCTTACTAATGAAAACCACAAACTAGAAACTAGTCTGGAGATGTTGAATGAGTAGGCATTAGATATGGATTTTATGCAAAGTCCTCCTGCATTCATTGATTACAAAGACTTGCTCTTGGTGGCACCAGGAGTTTGGCAATACAAAATACATAGCTTCAATACTTGTGATATTCATATCTTTTACTATAATGACTGTTTATGTTTCTTATATTATTATATTTAAAGTTTAAATAATTAGTTAGGAATATACCTGTATTAACAATTTAGTTTCTTCATACTAGAAATCTGCTTTGTTGCATAGTAGAGCATTTCAAATTATACAATTCATAGACACTATATAGAAAAATATTACTTAGTGATTTAATCATCTACTCAAGATGTTCAGCTACTTATTAATTTGAGGTTGATTTTAAGGACTAATAAAACCAAGTCAATTAAACATGAATGGATTTACTGAAGTTTGTAAGTTATTTTAGCTAAAATGCAACTTGATTTTAATATAAAATATAAATCACATATATTACTCTCATACCCATTATCATTAATAATAATATAAAGTTTATTACCTATATCTTCATATCTCAGTATTATCTTGAGAACATTATTATTTATTTATTATTACACTAATAATAACTATAAACTAAGTAATTCAACAATTATAAACAAAATTTATTTAAATGATTCCTCAAATATGTAATCCTACTTTCAAAAACAGTTGAGAATTATCCTGAGGAAATATTTTACATTTTTGCAGAGTATTCCAATATTTATAATTTACTGCAAATACTTTAATATAAGCAGTAAACAAATAAAAACCACAAGGTAATTTCTTTCATAGCTTTAAATCCTTAGTAATACCCAATATAGTGATTTTAAGAAATTTAATACAAACACATTTAATAATTCTTCTCTAGATTGTATAGTTAGCACCTTAATCTATTTTAGAATGTCTGCTGATCAATTTATGATAATCATCATATTTTCATATTATGGCATTTGTAATCACAAATCCATAGGACTGATGAAGAATTGTAGTTTTATGCAAAGAGAGTGATTCAATCCTTTAGAGAAAATTTGTAGACTAATGTTCTTATAGTTGGCATTTATCGTGTATTTTAAAGGTAGTAGATAATCCCTTGGTTTAAGCATACTTAATTTATTTTTCTTTATAGTTCAGAACATTTTAATAATTACTAAGACTTAGTAAATAAATAATAATTCATAGTCTGAATTAACTTCACTGATTTTAAAGAAGAGTTTCTCCAAAGCTGGCAATTTATATGCTGATTTAGCTTTGTATTGGAAAATTTTAACTTCCATTAATACATAGCAGAATAATCCATATACTTTCCAACCAAGTTATTTCAAAATTATTTTGAAAAAAGAGACAAATGATTTAATTGATTTTATAATGAGCATCCCATAAGTAATTTTTCAAAATTCCATCAATAGTTGACAACAATATATTAGATATTTTCTAAAATAGTATTTAGTGATAATCCCTGTTGTTGTTTATCCATTTTAGTTCATGGAGAAGATACATTTTTCTAGCTAGGCAAAGTGTTCAGAGTAAATTTGTCTTCTCGGCCATTCCGGGAGAAGTCAATATAAAAATGACTTAAAATTTAATTCAACCAGATCTTGGATGCACTATAGTTTTACAAAGACTGACTTAATTTTGACAGGAGATTGTATTTATAGCCTCTTGTCAGCTGGTATCCTAATTAGTCACTATTATCCACAACTCTTTATGTCTTTTAAATTTTTACTGATAAATTTTATCCATAGCTATGGTGATATGGAATAGCAGCCAATCATAAATTGTCTGGGTTTATTCTGAGTACATAATAATTTCCCAGACATTGAATAAAATGAAAGATAAATTTTATCCATAGCTATGGTGCTATGGAATAGCAGCCAATCATAAATTGTCTGGGTTTATTCTGAGTGTATAAATTTCCAGACATTGAATAAAATGAAAGAAATAATAATAATAACAACAACAACAACAATAATAATAATATTTAACAATTAAATAATGTATAATGTCCCTTTAAAGTTATCAGATATTTTATTTTAATTAATTCATTTTAATAAATATCTGTTATTTGAATTGTAATACTAAACAAAATAACTTAATTTACTAGTTTTATATTTATAATTTTTAAGACTGACAAAGTTTTAAATATACAGAAATTACATACATGCACACATATATTTTTAAATGGACTGTTAGTTTACTATCTTAGCTAATTAATATTTACCGAGGCTGTAACCTCGAGAATATGCATATAAAATGCGATAGTATGGACCTCTACAGGTGTTTAACCACAAGCTCTCAATTATAATTAATATAATATAGTTACTGTAGAACTGTTCCAAATATTTTCTTTTATTATATTTGATTTGGGATATTTTATTTTGTATATTTTTCTAAAATATCAACTACAACTTTTCAAACAAAAAAATAATATCACAGATGCATGTATTTTATATATGCATTGATCAATAAAATCTGCTCAGAAAACATCTAAATACTTTCTAAAAATTTATATTCACTTAGGCTTTCAAATTTCATTTTTGATAATATTATCTACTATCTGATTAATAATAGTAATAGATTTTTGTTTAACTAGAAAAGAAAGCTAATAAAATTTTATAGTTTTTGGCTATGTTAATAATTACTATGTTAAATATTAGATTACAATATATATATATATATATATATATATATATATATATATATATATCTATATATATATATATATGGGAAATCCAATTGACTAAATCTCATCATATATACAACATTAGACAAATCCAATTTATCGACTTCAACCTTTATATTGTTGATCTACCTATTCAAATTTGTAGATGTCCTAAACTAATTGTTGAACTTAACTACACATATTATTTTAATGATATATATGAGTGATGCAGTATTCACTTATGTACAAAAAAGCTAAAATTAACAAATAAGTCTGTATTTTATAGTCATGAAAAGAATATGAACATGGCGTTGATTCTAGTATTGTTCAGATAATTTGTAAAAAAAAAAATAATAAAAATTGAAAGATGAAAAAGGCTTGGTTTATTGTAAAAAATAAACATGTTATGAATTAGAAAGCCAATATCCAATCAAATAAGCAAAAAGTATTTTCTTTTTTAAATTTTATATAATTTTTTTTTAGAATCTTGGGTATGAGCTAAAACATTGTAGCTAAAATTATATTTGAATTTTTTATGTTAATTTTATTCTTTATTCTCTGTTACGGTATTTTGTTTAGTTTTTTTTTAATATTATATATATTTTTTAAAAATGTGGTAATAAAAAATAGACAAATATATTTAGTTTAAATTTGTAGCTATTTTCAGTTATATTTTAGGCTTCGTGTTCTAATGTCTAATTGATCTGAAGTTTTCATTACAAAAGAAAAAGGTTTTTTACATTGCATTGGATTGCTATTAGACAGCTATGTATCCAATTAATGAAAGAGTGTTTGGTTAATGAGTAATTGTTTATCTGTTTGTATTTGTATGCATATATATGTATATAATAAATAAAAAATAATAAATATAATGGTGATAATATATTTATAAAAACTATAGCAAACCACTGAAGTACTTTCAGTTAATCTCTTAACCTTCTTCAATTGTCATTTATATATAGCCATTTTTTACCACAAAGAATGGTACATACTAGCATTGACTCTTTTTGCTACCTTTATTATAAGTCTGAAGAAACAATCCATCATTTTCTGTTCCAATCTCTTGCTATTTTTGCTTATAGAAATAACATTGAGTCCATCACCAAATTGCATACTTCCTCTCTCAACACTTTCATTGATAGCATGAAACATGGCCTTTTACTCTCAATTAAGATCATTATTTTCATTATGTTTAGCCTTTGGCTCATAAGATACCATTGTTGCTTCACCCCTACATCCAAGAAATTGCTATCCTGGTTTTATAATAAAATTTTAAAAATTAAAAATAGAAATAGAGTGTTTGCTTCTTTAGATATTGTTGATGCTATATAGAACCTTGTTTTTCTTCCAGCCTCATATATAAGTAGTTACTTTTTCCTCACAGTTTTTTTTCTGTATATCTGTGTTATTTGTATACTAAATATACTTCTCACAATTTATATCATTATTTATTTGCTTGTCCTTTTATGATTAATCTTGTAATATCTAGTTGAATTGTAAATCACTTTCCAAATTTTTAACAAATTGTAAATTATTTATACATCTAATAAAATTTGCTTTAAAACTATATATATATGATTGTTATTTATATTGGGATTGTCTAAATATTGACTGGTTTTAATGATTATATATATATATATATATATATATATATATATATATATATATAATCATTGCTTATATATATATATATATATATATATAAGCAAAGACTTTTCATAGACAAAAGGTATGCAAATAAATATCAGATATTTCTGTTTTTATATTTGCTGTTGTTAACATTAGGATTTCCCTATGTCATTTGGTACATTGGTAGAGTGACAAGCTCTAGAGCTCAATGTCTATGGATTGTAACTCTGTCACTTCTAGTACTCAAACTTCTTATAAACTCTTGAGATTATTTATTTTAATATTAGAATTACATTTAATGATTTGGTAGGATTACATCTGTCATTATCTGGATAGTAGAAGTTATTATTAACTTCAGAATTTTGATTTTTAAAATTTGTATAATTCAAATGATGTATATTGATTACTTTACATTTAATAAGGTTTTAACCATCAGTTGTTGTGATCTTCACATTGTTTTTATTTTAAAAGTCATATTATTTAATATTAGAAGATAAATTTAATTCTGATCTTTTTTTTTTTTTGTAATAAAGATATATTTATTAATAATGATTTTTGCTTTAAATTTCTTTGATTTTATGCAATAAATTTTGCATATGCATGTTGATATGCTTTACAAAGTGTATAATTATTCTTTCTTCATTGTTTTGGTTTTCCATTCTACTTATTGCATTTCTAATGACTATAGTTCAAAGTACCAAAAATACTTTAAGCTGAATGGAAAACCAAAAACATCAAAGAAAGAATAATTATACACTTTGTAAAGCATCTCAACATACATATAAACAATTTATTATTAATAATGGTATATAAATAAAATAAAAATAGGATTTGGAAAATATATAAATACCTGAAAAAAGTATATAAAAACATTACTACCTTGATTTCTTTTTGTTGTTGTTTTCTGGCATCAGTCATCTGAATGAATATTTTAGATTAAAACTGTTTTGCAAAACTATTTAGCAGTCACAGAATTGTTACTGTAGATCTTTTTTGGTTATGAGTCATCATTATTTACAATAATTTAGGCTTAGAATTAGCAAAGATTTGCAAAAGGTATGAATATTTAAATTGTAATAAGTTTATGTCTGAAAGTCGTTTTTAATATTCTCATTTGGAAAAAAAAAATACATCATCTTTAATCAAATTTTATAAATTGTCCATTTGAAATTGATATATACATTGCATATATGTTACATTCTCTAGATGAACAGAGTAGATTCAAATAATAAAACTTGGGTCACTAAGTGAAGTAGTTTACCATTACTTGTCCCCTTCTTGACTTGCTTTTTCCCAGCATCTCATTATTTAGATGTATAACTTAAACTTTTTTTAAATTTTTTTAATCATAAAAATATATATTATGTTAACTGCAATATCACTGTAATATTGTTTGCATGTGTTTAGCTTATAGTTATATTATGTAAAATATTAAGCATCACATGATCACATTTCCTATACTAGCACATTAATTGTTGATAAACAGAGCAAAACTCTCCATACAGTATTGCCACCTGTGCTAAACAGAGTAATCAATAGATGCCAGAAGGCTTGTGCATAAAATCCCTATCTAATGCCTACTCATCCAATATGCCCAGACTAGTTTCTGGCTTGTGGCCTTCGTCAGTGAGGAGCTTTGGATCTGAGAGCACTGCATCTAGATCTTAGGATCTAATGCAACCCTCTAGCAACCACCTTTTATCTCTACTTAACTACAAAACTATGAGAATGAAATTGAAAACACAAAAAATATTTTCAATCTAAGCTCAATAACTTATATAGTCATTTGGGTCTGAACTCAGTTCAGCACCCATACATTTTGGTGTCTTTGGCTCTTTTACAACCATAGCCACCACTATCCTATTAGGCAGGATTGGTGTTAAGCCATTAAGCATCACATGATCACATTTCCTATACTAGCACATTAATTGTTGATAAACAGAGCAAAACTCTCCATACAGTATTGCCACCTGTGCTAAACAGAGTAATCAATGGATGCCAGAAGGCTTGTGCATAAAATCCCTATCTAATGCCTACTCATCCAATATCCCTAGACTAGTTTCTGGCTTGTGGCCTTCGTCAGTGAGGAGCTTTGGATCTGAGAGCACTGCATCTAGATCTAATAGGATAGTGGTGGCTATGGTTGTAAAAGATTCAAAGACACCAAAATGTATGGGTGCTGAACTGAGTTCAGACCCATATGGCTATATAAGCTATTGAGCTTAGATTGAAAATATTTTTTGTGTTTTCAATTTCATTCTCATAGTTTTGTAGTTAAGTAGAGATAAAAGGTGGTTGCTAGAGGGTTGCATTAGATCCTAAGATCTAGATGCAGTGCTCCCAGATCCAAAGCTCCTCACTGACAAAGGCCACAAGCCAGAAACTAGTCTGGGGATATTGGATGAGTAGGCATTAGATAGGGATTTTATGCACAAGCCTTCTGGCATCCATTGATTACTCTGTTTAGCACAGGTGGAAATACTGTATGGAGAGTTTTGCTCTGTTTATTATGTAAAATACTTCAATTCTCAAGTAATATTTGTGACTATGCAAGTATATGTGAATTCAATTCCAATCCACATAACAGTGAAAACATTTTCAATCACAAAAATGCTTAAGATTTTTTTTTTACATGTATGCCTTAGTCAACCTGGTTAATCATTAAATATTAGTCATCAAATGGGGCTTAATTAATTTTAGCTGGAGCAAGTTATTCTTCCTTGAGTATATCAGTGTCAATACTTTAATGAAATAATATTGTAGTATGGTGTAGGTTTTGGCAATGATAGGTAAACTGTCATCTTTTTATGAGTAATTGGTTTATCATTACCTTAGCACTTTTATGCATATAAATTATACGAAGTAATAAATAAGAAATTTTACTATTTGCCTTTTTTTAACAATATATTTGGCCCCCAAGAACTTAATAAATGTCATTTATATATAATATTCAAAAACATATACTTTCAAATGAAGTTTTATAAAAATATGCCGGCTCATTTTTTTTTTGTCATATGTTAAACAATGTTGAGAACTTAAAAAAAATTTCAAAAACGATTATATACATTATCCACTTTAGAAATAACGATATTGCACTATTGTTAAAATTATGTAACTCAGGTCAATTTAAATTACAGTATTTTTCTTCCTAATACTGTGTTAGAATCTGATATTTAAAAAAAACACATACACAAATAACTCTTTTGAATTCCTAATCTTGTTCCCGGAGGAGGGGAGGAGGCATTGAAAAGTTTTAATTTTTTTTACAGATTAAAAATAAGATTTTTTAATTTGGTCTTGAGAGATTATGAAAATAGATGTGAATTATGTAAATAAAATTAAAAAAAAAAACAATTTTTAATAAAACATTAACTATACTCAATAATAATTAATTTTTAATAATAGCATATAGCAAAACTGAAGTTTTAACTTGCACACATAATTCATTAATAACGTTCTTGTGTTTGGATGTCCACATATTTCTTTCTCTCATTGTGTCGAAATTTTTTTTAGTAGAATGCATCATCGTCATCATTTTGACCACTATTGATACACTGTAAGACTAGCCTCTTTTCTCCACCACAAACTTCCTTATTAAAATTTATCCATCAATATCACATGTAATCTCTTTTTAGATTTTTGAAAATCTTTTGAGATCCAATTTAAAATTCCAACTGTCCATCTATTATCATATCTTATATCAATACATCCAGCTCAGCCCTATTTTAATCTCTTAATTTTTTCAAAGGTGTCAGTGATATCTGTCTGTTCTCTTATCCATGTATTCTATTTTTTATCACTTTTTATTACTGCTATCATAGATTTTGTTATATTTTGTTGACCTATTTTGAAGTCTGTCTTAGTCATTTTTTAAATTTTTAACTCTTAGATCTTTAAGTAAATTCTGATAAACCACATATATTAAAAATCTCTCTTTCAAATGTATAATCATATTTTCTTTTAATATTTAGTTATTTCTACCAAAAACACTATATCCAAGTTTAATTCTATGATTAATTTTATCTATCATGATTTCATCTACGTTCATAATCTTATAATTTATTTGTAGTTCTAAATGATACCAGTATCTTTTTTAGTTCTGTTTTGTTGTTACATACGCTTGATTTATTGATGTAGTTTTAAACATGAGAGTGAATTCTACCTTTTATTTTAATTTATGTATAAAATAAATAATCTGAAATTAATATAAATATTCAGAAGATCAAGGTAGAATTCCACTTTTAGCAATTTCTAAATATCAAATGAAAAGTCAGTTTAATGTATATAGAATATGTTGTAGAAGAAGAGGGGTTAGATTTTAGTAAATTAAAATTTTTAGATCTGTAAAGATTAATTATTTGGTATGCAATCGTTATGTTAAAAGTAAAGAGTTATGACCTATAATTAAATCTGACAACTATCAATATGTATCTCATAAGGTAGCTGCTTTAAGAAATTATTGTTATAGAAATAAGAGATTAAATAATTCTCGCACGGGGTAGCTTTGTTTCAAAAAGATCAATTTTATAAACATTATTTGATTGTTGGCTACTGGTATAAATTTTTAAAAGGATTTTATTTAATAGTAATAATTTTTGTAATGATGTAAAAAATAAAGAAAAATATGATTTTATTTGTTTGCCATTTAAATTGTCTTCTTATAGAATTGTATGTAAAAATAGTAATTTGTTTGGAAACAAAAAAATTGCTTGGAAAAGAGGTATTACTTTGACTAATTTATTAAATAATACAAAGAAATGGAATAGTGTATATTATCTCTTGTTTTTGTAAGAAGGTATATATAGACAGAGTAGATTAAGTTTAATGAAAGAATAAAGGTACATAAAAATAGGTCATGTTTTATATATTCATGAAAAAGACACAGGCCATACTACTAATTTTGATAACACTAAGGTTGTCTTCTTTGAGAGAAATGGAATAAAAAAAATTAAAGAATCTTTATTATTAAAAATTTATGATTCTGAAGCAATTAGCTTATTTAAAAGTTCTTTTAATATTAAGGGTGTATGGGAGGCAAGTGAAATTGTGGGTAATGTTTACTTTAAGTATGTTATTTTGTAGTTCTTTACACATGAGAAGTCTGCTTGTAGCAGTGAAACCATTGGCTGCAGTTTAGAGTTTAATTTTTTTTGGCTAGTCTGTTTTAGTTCTGAATTTGAAAAATTTTGATTATATATTTCCAGAAGCTTCCATGTAATAAAAATATAATAACTAAATAGCTGGCATTTCAGTGCAATAACAAGTTTTTTTCACACAGCTTCTTCTTTCTCATATCATAAGAATGTGTGTGGTAAGATTATTTTGTTACTTTTATTATTTTTTCCTCATTCTCAAATTTAATTGCTTGAGAAGTGTTTAAAAATATTTTATCCTCCAATAGCTCTTTCCAAATATTGTCAATTTCCTTTAATTCACTTTTTTTATTTATGTTCTAAGACCTTTTAAAATCTCTATAGCTTCCCTTAGTAGTCTCTGGTCATATTCTTCAATTTTTGCCAGAATATGTGTTATATTAAAACTGATGTCATGATTAGTTAATTCAATGTGAGAATAAATGACTGCTGAGTTAGAATTTTATTTAACTACAAAAATATGTCATTTCTTTTTATTGTTTATTTTTTGATTGGTCTGTCCAATATATGAATGCAAACAAACTCCACATGGAATTTCATATATGCCATGAGACTCCAAAGGAATTTTCTCTTTGGGGCATGAAAATCTTCTTTTTTTAAAAATCTAGTATACATTGTGTGGATGTTGTTTTTCTTTAGAACATTACTCATTTTAATCAGTTACTCCCTTTATATATGGCAGAACAGTCTTAACTTTTGAAGTATCAAAATCTTTTTTTCATATTATATAAAAAAAATCCTATGAATAATCTTATGATCAGAACCATTATGAAGAAGCATTTTTAGTAGCATAAATATCTTGGTGAAAATAGCACTAGATGGGGATTTTATGCACAAGCTTTCTAGCATCCTTTGATTACTCTGGCTTGCACTGAGTGGCAATACATATAGAGAGTTTTGCCTGTTTTAATAACAGTTATAAGGAAGCATAAGTAATGGTGATCATGTGAAATATTTATATAAATATATTGAGAGCAAGGTATCTGTTTGGCAGCTGAACACAAGTTTCTGAAAGTTGTTAACATTATTTGGGTTAAAGAGAATTTTGCTCTCAATATATTTACATAATACTGAATGTTGTAAATTTTTTATTATTACATATTAACATATTAAGAATTTGAAAGAGTATTAAAATGAATAGTTAGCATATCTGTTGTAAAAAAATTAAATTAAGCTATTTTCAGTGTGTCATGGTTTATCTTTTATTTTTGTGTCATTGCCTAAATTTTCAATATAAATTCTTGGATTGGAAACAAAATGTAGTTAAATTTGTTTGTATGTGTGACATTTAAACGTGAATATATGATCTTTGGAGAGATCTTTACTCACAATATATTTACATATTTTATCCTGTAAATTTTTTTATTATATATATATATATATATATATGTAATCATAATATTTTCAATGTAGTCTACATCATATGTAATAGTTTATATTCTGTTAATTGTTTATTGACTTTGGAAGTGTTCTGTACTTTTCAACATGGATATATATATATATAAAACACATTTTTTTGTATAGCATGCATATATTTATTATATATAAACAAATTTTTAAAAAATAATCATATAATTATTGATAATAAATTAAAAGAACACATTTACATATACAATATTACTTTGAATATAAGACACACTATTTTCCAAATTCTGAACCCATCAAAGAGGGATGTGCCTTAAATTGGAAACAAAAATTTTTAACATCTTATTTCTGTGGATCTTTCTTTGTCTTACTCTATACAAGCACATAGTATTACAATCATTGACTTGCGTAGAATAGCATGATAAATCTTTTTTAATCAAAAGAAAATTTATCAAAAAAACTGTACTGAATAATCTTTAAAATTTTTATAACTAATAAATACAACAATGTGATAAGAACATGCCTTTTCTTTGATTGGTTGTTTCTTGTTCTCAAAACAAGAGTGTCTGTTAATGATTTTGACAGGTCCAATATCTTCATTTGATTTAAAAATAAAAACATATGTTTTAAAATCTTTTTTTATACATTTATAATTTTTTTCAGAAAATATTTCTAAAAATATAAATTGTTTTAAAAGAATGGTTTAGATTTTAATAGAAAAATGTATTTTTCTATGAAAGCAAAGTGAGAAAGAAATCATTGATGAATGGTTGCAATTTATAATTGGATGACAAAAATATATTTTATGTTGACTGCTATAGATTATTTTTGCCAATTATAAAGATAAATTTATTTTTAAAAGATTTTTGTTTACTTTAATAATCTGACAAATTATTAATTTGCATTTTAAAAAAGGTTTTTAATCAAAAAAAAGATTTAATGGTAACAGTAAATGTCAATACCATATTTTTAAATTTTTTTAATAAAAAAAGCATTACAGTATGTAAAATATTCACAATATTTTAGGTGAGCTTATTGTATGTATATTAATTTCTATTTAAGTAAATAAAAATGTTTATTTTTCACTAAAATTATTGTTAACTTTTTTTTAAAAAATTTCCAAGCTTAAAATCCTACTGTGACTTAAATTTGGGGTATATTATATTCAAAATAATAAGGTATATTTATTTGGTTATGTCTACTCATTCACATTTACTCAAAAAATATAATAAAAAACTTTATATACCACATCCATATTTTTTTATAAATTAAATGAATAGTAAAATGTCAGACTTTAGTACAATTAAACATACTTTGAATAGTATTCTTTTTATAATAATCTTTTTTCCCTATGGAAATGTAATAGCAGACTCATCATTAGTAGTTTTTATAGTTTTTTGAGGTTTTTAAATCCATACTAACTTCAGATTCTATTGCAATTATCTCTATCTTTTGTTATCCATTTTAAATTCACAATTAAACTTTTCAAATTAAACATTCTGATCCAATTTTACAACTCTTTTTTTTTCTGGTACTAATGAATCAATAAATTTCATTTTATCAATTACAAAAGATACTTACAATTTTTTTAAAATTTCATGAACTTGTAGCTTTATACTTTAAAGGGTGTGTTACAATATGAAATACAGTAACATATCATAATTTGGAAAGAATAAAATAAATGAAGATTAAAATGTACTGCTTGTAACATAATCCAAATAAAATTTACTAATATGTATTCATCATATATAGTGTTCCAGATAAAAAATGGATGCTACATCATAAAATTTATCAAATTTGTAATACTTTTATTTATTGTTTGCTTATATTATGTTTCAATAGTGTATAATTATACAACATCTATCATGGCTTTACTGTATTACACTTAGAAAATATGGTAATATGTAAGAAGTCCATCTTTTTTTAATCAATTCAGAAAAAAATGGACTAAAGGCTTTGATTACTAGTTCACACACATTCTTTCAACAATGCTCACTTATAAAACCTATAGTTAATGTAAATTAAATATACTTATAAATAGACATGTATATTTTTAAAATTTATTTTAAAATATAAAAAATACCTAATCAAGGGTTTTTAAAAAATTTTAAGCTAATAATTAACATAATTAAGACATATAAATAAAAAAAATAATGATGATAATAGACAATAAAAATAGTTATAAGCATTAGAAATTTAATATCATATTAGAACAGTTAAAAATTGTCATCTCATCAGCAAAACAATATTGTACATTATTTCTATGTAAAAAGAAGATCTTCACATATCTATAATAAACATAATTTTATGTGATCATGATTAAGTTATTATAGAATGTAATAAAGTTTTACTTATTAATAAATAGTGGCATCTTTAAGCAGATGTGAAACTGACAATTTTTTTATGATAAACAAATTAAAATAAAATATGTGAATAATTTAAAAGTGTGATCATCATTTTTAAAGTTGTAATATTTTCTATAGTTTGACAATACTTTGTAAATGTAAATAAAATGCAATAACTCATTTAAATACCAATTCTTTCTATTCTTATCAATCAGATTTGTTCTTTTTATATTGGATTATGATATTGTCTATTCATAAAAATTAATAAACAAAATATTTCTTCTTTGAATTTCATTTTTAAAATGGAAACAAATTTTAATTGACACATCATAAAAGAATAAAAATATTTTTTTAAAATTCCAAATTAAACTTATTATTATTAAAATTTCTCAAAAAGTTTTCTTACCAGAGTTTATGAAAGAAATTATTGTTAGCTAGTAAAAAGTGTTAGTGTTTTATTGCAATTATATTTTTACAACATGTCTTATATTGTAATCATGTAATTTTTTGGTCCAAAATAAATATTTTACAAATATGTTGCATAAATAAGTTTAAATATGTAAATAAATTACTGAAAATTACAATTTTTCTTTCAAAAATATTAAAATAATAAAGCACACTCTGAAACATCTTGATCCAAATAATCTACCAATCAGTGATGCTTTCAGTTTCTTTATATTATGATACAATCAATCAAGGCATTCAATTTCAACTTTAAGTGATATTTGTATGAGGTCCATATGATACTGACATCTTTGGATTTTATTTAACCTATGATACATTATAAATTTTTAAATTTCCTAATTTTATTTTATTTTCTAAATAGAACAGGTGTCTGTTTTAGTATTTCCCTAATTAGGTCTCTGTTTTGCAAAAATCAAATTAATTGGAATTTAGCTTGTAGAGTCCCCATTTTCAGGTTTAATGGTAATCTAAACAGTTATAAATTTTTTTTGTCTTTTGCAAATGATTGCTAGTTACTTTTCTCGTTTTTAAGATAAATATTATAAAACTTATTGTAATTAATGGCAATAATAATAATAATAAAAAGCATATTTATTTTATTTTAATAACTGAATATAAGAAAGCAATAGATTGAATTTATTGAAACAAAAGTAATTTTCTTTTTCATTTTTGTAATTTTATAGCAATATATTTTTAATTTTTTCTACAAACATTTTGATATGAATTGTAAATAATATTTATAATTAAAAAACAATCTCCTTGGGAGTGGTATAAAATACTGCTTGTGGTCTATATGTTTCTGTACTATTTGTAGTCATTGCAGATTAAACTAAGTTTTAATTATAATTTCTGAACAACAAATGCATACAATAAACTTATCTTATATATTAACTCAAAATGATGAAAAAACAAAAGTAGCAATACCAAAATAATGCCCCAAATGCCTCAAAATTTATTAGAAATTATTTGACTTTTATCAAACATGTTAGATGTAAAATTGCAAATCATCAGTCAATAAATTGTTAATATCATTTAAAAATACAATCCTGCTATTAAGACTTGTTGATGAAGTGGTCATTAATTATATGATTTTCAAAGACAATATTTAACATTGCAAAAATTTAAGTAAATAAAAATATTATAAATAAAGATTAAGTACAAGTTTATCTATATGAAATGAACTTTTGATTGCTGAGGAGAATGTATTCCAAAACAAATTTTTAACATTCATCATGAGGAGAAAAACTTTCCTGTTTTAAAGTCTTAATCTTAATGACTGATTATTACTAATGCTTAAAATGTATGTTAACTTACTGATAATGATAATTGATGCACCACAGAATATTGTGGTGGTATTGCTGTGCTTTGGTTTTAAATTCCCCTCTGTGGCTATTTTTAGTGTTTTTTCCACTTTATGTTCATTTGATAATAAAACTATGAAAATAAAATAAATATTGATTTGTTAATTCAAACAAAAATCTGAATATGTCAGTATTCTGCAGAGAAAAACTATAAATGAGGTGACAAAAAATCTTTTAACTTTGACATGTAAGCAAACTTGTAAACTTCTCTCTTTTTTGTTGTTGTTAGCAGAGAAAAAATGCATTATTTTGTAGTTTATTTAAATATTTATGATTATTTTTACAAATATTTATCATATATTATAACGCAACAAATGTACAATCACTTTTTCTTTTAAAATACATATGTTCTCCAATAATATCAACAAATTTTAAAAATTCTTTTTTTTTTTTTCAAATACTTTATTTTTTTATATCAATACTGAACATATATTTATATAATACAAACTTCAACATTTCAACTGTTTTATATTCTTACAGTCATTTTCAAGGATCTGCAACAACACGAAATACATATTTAAAAATAAAACCTCAATTACATAAAAACTTTCATCTTATATTAACATAAACAGTAACAAACATATTAATCATACATAATTATATTTTACTTACTTAATAGTGGGAGAGAGATGTAAGTAAAATATAATTATGTATGATTAATGTTTGTTACTGTTTATGTTAATATAAGATGAAAGTTTTTACGTAATTGAGGTTTTATTTATAAATATGTGTTTTATGTAGTTGTTGCAGATCATTGAAAATGACTGTAAAAATATAAAATAATTGAAATGTTGGAAAATATATATATATGTGTGTGTGTTCAGTATTGATATAAGAAAATATGTTTTTGAAAAAAAAAGGAGAAGAATTTTTTTAATTTGGCAAAATATTTATATAATAATTATTAAAAAAGAAATATATTCATGTTTACACTATTTCATTTTTTAAAAATACAAGTTAAGAAATTTAAAGTAACTATAAAAAGAAAACTACAAGAGATACAATCATTACATTCTGTCTAACACTATAGTATTGAACTTTTGTGTTAAATTAATAAATATAAATGCAATTTTAAATTTAAGAGCAGAACTTCATTGCTGTATGATAACTTTATAATTATTCAATCATATTTAAAAAATGGAATTCATTCAACAAAGATTTCATTAATTTATTTTTTTCAGTAGTGTTATGACAAAAAATATATAATTGCTTTTATTATGTCTTTTACTTTATTATATATATATATGATTTTTACAAAAAAAAATATTTGTAAACTTATATTTCAATTAAATTATAAGCACTAGGAAAGCTTAGATAAAAAATCCTTAAGTTTCAACATATTTTAAATTTGATATTATATTCATTCCTAAGAATATGATATCAGACCAAGAAATCAAAAGTGGATTAGAATAATATTATAACAACTGTTAAAACTTATGCTTTTCTTATCTAAGTGTTACTATCATTTATAATTTAATTTAATTACAATTTGTCTAAAAAAAGTATATATATATATATATATATATATATATATATATATATATATATATATATATATATATATATATATATATATATATATATATTTGTAACAAATCAAAAACAATTTATTGATTCATATTGCCATGTTGAGATGATATAGCTTTGTTGAAATGAATATGTAGCCTTCATTTTGAATAGATTTTTTAATAAAACTAAATTATTTTTATCACAATTATTAAATTAAATTTTTGTAAAACTATTAAAATCAATAAAAGTTTTTAAATTGTTAAGATATTAATATTTTACTGAGAAATTAAAAAAACCCAAATATAAATGAATTTCACTAACATGATGGTAAAAAAATTTTCTGATTCACAACATGGAACAAAAATATTAAAAAATATAAAAATATATATTTATTTTTAAAAATATCATTATAATAAAAAAATTATTTGAAATGAAAAAATAAGTTTTTTTAAATAAATAAAAACGAATTCTTTGATTTATTATCATTAAAATATAAACTGTTATATGATATAAAAACATATTAAATGATTGCTATTAATTTGACATAGAACTATTGTAAACAAATTATGTTAGGTGGTACCACTCTAGTATGAAATTAAAAAGAAATCTGATAAGGTGAAAAAAATATCAAATAACACACATGCACCTAATAGGAAGAAGTAAAAAAAAACATCTTAAATTTATAATGATGGAAGTCACAAATTTTTATTTCCAGACATTTGAATATTAAAAAAAAAAATACATATCTTTTATTTGGCTAACAAATTGTATAAAAGGTTTTGTAAATTTTCAAATAGAAAGAAAAAAGTAGAGCAAAATTTAAATTATTTTCTTTTTAAGATTATTGCGAAAAAGAAGTCATATTCTCTACCTATTTTTTTTTTTAATTCTTAATTTGTTATATATATATATATATTTCACATAAAATATACACCTTTATGTTTAATAACTTTTTTACTTTAATGTTATTGTTGTTATTATTATCATCATCATAATCATCAGTTTTATGCTATGCTGATGACTGTAAAATATTGAAAAGAATCATATCAATGATTAATTGCACTCTCCTTCAAAAAGACATTCATAAATTTAGTACTTAGTGTGATCTAAATAATATGACAGTTAATTTTAATAAATGTTCTCTTGTTTCATATTCTAAGAAATCTGAAATTTTAATTTTTATTTTATTTTATTATTTCTCGCAAAATAAACTCTGTTCAATCGCAAAAAGATTTGGGAGTTTTATTTTCTATCAATGGATCATTTCTTCCTCATTTAAAAATAATTGTTAGTAAAGCTTTTAAAACTATGAGTGTCATCCTTAGGTAAAGTTATCATTTCAGTGATGGTATAAAATTCAAATTATTTTTATTATTGCTTCTTCCCATCATTGAATATTGTTCAGTCATTTGGAATCCTAAATCTAAACAAGAATGTAATTTATTACAATCAATGTTTAATATGTTCTCCAAATATGTTTCTCTGAAAAATTAAGTTATTCCTCATTTTTCTTCTAGAAAGAAATATAGAATTTTAAATCTCTTTATAAAATCATTAATCAACAAGTTATTTTATCTTCTCTAATTTCAATTTTTATAATTAAGTCTTATGAGCATGATACTTGGTCTGCTTTTGTCTATTATATTCAAGTTTGTGATCCAATGTCCTTAAATTTTCTTTTTTATTCAGGCCATCCTCTTTATGCAATCAAATTTGTAGTAGTAATAATAATTTTACACAATATTATAACTTCTTATGTCATTGTTGCTTAATTTAAATTTATATATATATATAAATTTACTTTTTTGTTTACTTCCTTTTATTATTATGCTATATGCATTATGTTTATCTCTCTTATTTTTCAATGTGCAAACTATAATTGGTCATATTGCAGTTGTTTAGCACTTAAATAAATGAATTATTATTATTATTAATTATTATTATTGTTATTGTTAGTTGTGCTTATTATTTCTGTTGTTGTCATTATTATTATTATTATTATTATTATTATTATTATTATTATTATTATTATTATTATTATTATTATTATTATTATTATTGTTGTTGTTGTTGTTGTTGTTGTTATGTTTCAAAGCAAACTTTATTTGTACTTAAGAAAAGTGGTTACATCAGTAAAAAGAATAAGAAAAAAAAAGTACATCAAGAAATAAATGTTACAATTATTCCAAAAGTACAGTCCTCCACTTAATTCAATTGTCCATTAATGGATTAGAATGGGATAATACTTGAATGAAATGATTCCAGTGTTGGATTCAATCTCAATTGTTTCGAATGATACTACGAAATGATTATATCCTCATTCAATTATGGTAGTGTGGGTCTGGATGCCGTTTGTTTTTGTAAAACATAATTCTCTAGTAGATAAATTGAGTAAGCCATCAACAAAAATGAATACTGTACATATAACAAAGCACTATCCATCTATAATGTTTAATTTTCCCGACTTACAATGTTCAAACTGGTGTTGTCCTAAAAAAAAACACTACTGGTTCCTAAGAGTTTTATCATTTTTGTCACTATAACAATGATCTCATCTTAAGTAATGATCAGGTTGCTGCATAAATATCAGGTCTGGCGAGTGTCTTATCCCTTTTCTGTATCATTTCAAGTTTATTTGAAAAAGTAGCTGGATGCCTTCTAGAATTGTTACCAATTAGGAAGGTGCATGCATATAGCACAAAGGTTGCTGCCCTGATACTTGGTGTTAATCCCTCTCTAAAT
The DNA here is from genome assembly GCA_028023455.1 of Epiperipatus broadwayi. NCBI lineage: Eukaryota > Metazoa > Onychophora > Udeonychophora > Euonychophora > Peripatidae > Epiperipatus > Epiperipatus broadwayi. Next base: position 118,065 of record JAQFVV010000809.1, on the reverse strand, counting down.
GCAGAAATTAATTGATGCATTGTTACATTAGACTTCCTGTAATTGCTTGTTATCAGATTTCTAATCTGCCTAAGTTCCTTACAGTGATATATCAGATGTGATAGGGTTTCCTCAGCTTGATGGCATAACCCACAAAAGGGATCAATTGATGTATACAATCTTTTATGGCAAAGAAAATATGTGGTAGGTAATGCAGAGAAGTTAAGCTTTATCAGAAAATTGAAAAACTTTGGTTCTAAGACCCATCGTTTATACCTTTTAATCAGTTGTTTATTATTAATTCCCAGTATTGGTTTCATCATCATCATCATCATCATTATTATTATTATTATTATTATTATTATTATTATTATTATTATTATTATTATTATTATTATTATTATTATTATTATTATTATTATTATTATTATTATTATTATTATTATTATTATTATTATTATTATTATTATTATTATTATTATTATTATTATTATTATTATTATTATTATTATTATTATTATTATTATTGAAACAGTCAGCTCTGTCAATCAAACTGTTTCACCTACTATATACTATAGTAGTATTTCTATATAAGTAACTAGCACCAAATCCTCGTATATCAGGTTAATATTATATCCAAATCAGGCTGGATTTAAGTATAAAGGTATTAGTTATGTATGTGTGTGTATATCTTAAGGCTACAAGATAAAAGGTGTATCTGTATATGTAAAAACCCATATATACACACACATATATTTCTAGGAGTAAATTAATGAAAATTGCATTGTATATGTAACACGAGACTACATATATGCAGAAAAAAATAATGTTGACAGATTTAAAACATTATAAATTTATTTATTTAAAATATTTATTCTAAAGAAAATTAATATTTGAAATTATTGTATATTTCTGCATATATTGCTAAATTAAATAATTAAGTTACATATATAACCAGATGTTTTCCATTTAGATTTGTTTTCGAAAAATTGGTATTATAAAATTCCATTTATAGATTTGTTTTCGAAAAATTGGTATTATAAAATTTAATCTTTCTCATTGTAGTGTGACCTAATTACAAAACTAAAAGTAACACTAAGTTGTAGGATAAGTTATCCTGAGTAATTAAAAAGAAATTGTGAATGACTAGCTGTAAAACTTTGATATAAGAAATAAAAACAAAGTAATTATACGATTCTAGGAATACAGTGAGAAAATTAGCAAAACAAATCTAGAAAATTACTATGACTGAGAAGAGGAAGAGTAAGCTGATAATATAAGCCTCTGCAGCCATTTTGTATTTAGTCGGACATTATTTCAGTCAACAACTTATGTTAAAATTTGTGAATTATGATACAATCTGAGTAGGAAGGCATTTTTCTTGCCTTTCTGACCCAGGAGTCTACCATGAGGGAAGCAGTGAGGGAAGAGCCATAGGAAGCAGATGCCCATTTCCATCCTCAACATGAAACTAGTATAAGTAGCAGATAAGAGCCCAGTAAAACCTTTCCTTTACTTAAAGATTAATAACTCGGATAAAATGTGATAACTCCTAAAGCTAGCTAAAATTAAACTTTATGGCTATAGCAATAATGTAAATTTAAATCCACTGTTAAATGTAATTTTAATTTCTTTATTTTAATCTTAAAATCACTACTAAAATGTAATTTTGATTTCTTTTGTTTTCACCTTAAAATCTTGCCTGATTTACATTTAAATGTTACATTTAATATTACATTAAATATTACACTAAATCAAATATTAAATTAATTTAATATTTGATTTAGTGTAATATTTAATTTGGTTTAACAACTGATTTGAGTTAATAACTAATTTGATTTTCATACTGAGTTAATATCATATTTATTGATTTACGTACTCTATGTATTTATTAATTTATGTGTTGGTTTGCTAAGTTATCTCCGATTGACCTCGTTCAACGTATTTACAGTTTTCTGATTTATTTAGTTGTGACTTGCTTAAAGTGATTGATTTTAAATTAATTATTATAAATTTCATTACGTATAGTTTTAAATGCTTTATTCTAAATTGTGTATAGTTTTAAGTGCTTCATTCTAAAATGATAATTAAGTTTCTAGATTATTTTACGTATTTTAACTTAATGATATGTGCTTTTACATATTTTAACATAATAATAATATTTACCTTAATTAATTCTTGTACACACCTTAAATTTTTCTTGAACTGGGTCAATCAGATATAAACTAATTGTGTTGCAATTTCATTTTCAAACTATGCTAAAACAGAGTCAAATTTTAGATATCTGCTCATTAAACTTACATTTTTTAAAGTAAATCTATGCCAAGTTTTATGATTTTCCATTGCTTAGTAGTTGTGCTATATTTGTTCAAAACGGAATTTTACTATTGATTAAATGCTTAGTGAGGAGCCATCACAGGTTCACACCTAGAGAATTGTATAGCATCTAAGATGCAAAAGAAACCCATTTTGAAAGGGGTAAAATATTATGTTTAAGAGTTAATTAAAAAGCTTACAGCTGTTTCTAAGATAGATTTGCTTTCGAGATATTTAACTAATGTTTATCCTGAGTGATTGAGATACAGTATAGAGCTATAACTTTATATCTTAATGCCCAATAATGTGCTGTACTTCCTCCTAAAGTTATAAAATTCCTATATAGATAGCTTTACAAATTAGATTCCTAGTTTTTCCTTAATAGCATAATTATACATGCTACCTAATGAACTGATATATGGTAGTTTCATGAAGGAAACTAGTGTTTAGCATCATAAAATTTTAATTATATAATGTGGTCAGCAGTGCGAGTGTGTTTTTAAGAAATGCTACAGTGTAAATATATATATATTTGTTGCTGTGCATATTTTTAGCAGTTGTATGTTTAAGGCTATGCCATTACTCTCTTAGTTTGGGCAATTTTCTTCTTCAGATGGTGGACAGGTTCGAACCTCCCCATTCTGCATCCTTAGGAATGGAGCATGAGACTCCCATGGACCAAAAGACTCCCACTCAAATAAATTGCTCGATTGCCGGACTAAAAGGTCATTATCTTATTTCCACAGCTATGAATATGGTGAAAAAGAGAACCGTTACTTGGTAAAAATCCCATAAAAAGGCACTCTCAAGACACAAGGGCTATATCAGACTTTATATTTTCTATACAACATAGTATCTAAAGTCTGACTGCCAATCATCAGTTCATCCTGCCATAGTAATTATATTTTCAGCTTTGATCTGAATTCGAGTCTAATTTTATAAGCACACAAGCTATATAGAGAATATTAAGTATTCGTGTTTGATAAAAATGTCATATTCTTTATCAATATGTATAATCACTTCTGCTAGCTCTAGAGCGGACCTAGACCCTATTATATAGCATAAACTAGGCATAGATGGTCATGAGCAAATTAACCTTGATCTATAATGTAATCTTAAGGCTCATGAAAATATAAATTTTAACACGTATAATTTCTTCATCACTTGTGAGTGATATCTATATGTAGCAAACTCAATTAAATGATTTGTAATCCAAACTACAATCACCTGCATGTGATTGGAATTGCTATATAAACAGTTTAATCATCACCTACAAGTGATATATGTATTTGTAATAAACCTAATGTAACTAACCAAAATGATTAATGTCACCTGTGAGTGATTTACATTGTACCAAATGTATATGTAAATTAAAGCCATATGTAACTAGGCAAACCATAAATGATTATAACTCCAGTCATCACTTGCGTGTGAATCCCAAACTCAAATATGAACTTGTATCTCTAACTTAGTCACCTGCGTGTGGTACAACCTATATAGCCATGTTATAATCTTTATTTTCATTTAATAATTTTAATATTTAGTCTTCATTTAATTGGTTTTGAATTTAACTTTTGTGTCATGTCTCAATGTTGCTCATTGGTAAGTCTTTATTAATTAGTTAATCATTAGTTAAGAATCACAATCCATATTTTATAATTATGTTCTGTCACACACATCGTCTATATAGCTATACTCATTAATAAGTCAACTTATCCTAGTCTTGTGCTTTACCGATGTGCTATTGCCGGCACGTGATGAAGGAAAATGTTGCTGTGGCTTCATATGTGTCATCCGCAAGGTGGTAAAATCTTTGAGCATTAGTAAAGGATTTGGGGCTATATCAGACAACGTGGTTAGTACCACTCTATGGTCAGCTTTGGTATGATTTACTAAAGTTCTGGATTTTGTTGCATGAATGTACAGATTTGACTGTTAAATTATTATTATTATTATTTTTATTATTATTATTATTATTATTATTATTATTTATGGAGAGATTATTATTATTATTATTATTATTTTTATTATTATTATTATTATTATTATTATTATTTATGGAGAGATTCAATCACCAAAACTAACCATAGCACTACTGCAAGAGACTTTTAAAAAAAAAAAAGTATAATAAAATTTTAGTATTCAATATTATATATGTATAATATTTCAATATATATATATGTAAGAAAATATCACAGTTTTATAATGCTAATTAGTTACTATTATAGTTATTCTAAAGAATTTTGACTTGAATTGGTCACAAAATTAGTTTTCATACTATTTTTCTGCCTGCAATTAAAGGATGAAAAAGAAAAAGATTTCCTGTAATATGTTGGAAATATCATAAATAGGTAGAATGTCATTTATGTGATTACCAAGTGCCAATATCAATTTGACAGTATTTATTAATAATAGTAATGATATGAATACACTAAAATATTGTGTAGAAATTTTTTTTTATATATTTTCTAACATTAGTTTAAATTAATACTTAACAAATTATAATATTTAAAAGATATAAACTCAATTTAATATAAATAAATTATGTTTAATAAATTTATGTATAATACATATTAATAAGAAACATGAAATTACAGCAAAGAATTAAAGCTTAGATATTAAGCAGCTTCAGTGGAAATTGTTTACAGAGATTTTAATCCTGACAAAGACTTTGTAATACACATTAAAACTCAGATGACTATTTGTAATACTTTTCTAAAAAATATATTGTTTTAAAAATTGAACATAGTTGTATCTCTAAAAATCAATTTAATTAGTTATAAACTTGGAAGATCTAGTATTTTTATTGTTTACGTATTGACTTAAAATATAAGATGGAAATCATATTCATTTATTTACTTTGTTTTTCCTAATTAAAAAAATGGTTTACAGTTAATGAAATTATTTATTATACAATTTGTCTCAAATTTTACATGCAAAGAACAATGTAAGATAATATAAAGTTTACAGGTTTAGCATGTGATTACAAGTTGGTTAGATTATTATGGTTATTCACATTATAAAAAATCCTTATCATGTATTAAACAATGCTGAATAATTTTGTTTAGATATATTATTTTTAAAAGTTGATTTGGTATAAATAAGCAGTCAGAACATTTCTGATTAGATGTTGGGTTTTTTTTGATTGTTATATTACTTTTATAGGCTAGATATTTGTTTCACAAGTGTACAGAAATATATTAGGCAGAATAATCTTTTTATCCCTGATTTTCAGTTTCTTCAGTGTTTATTTCTGTGTTTGGGTTGGTATCTGAAATTATAATTGCAGACAAAAAATTTATTTTGTGCACCATAATTCATAAAGTGCAAAGTGTATGCTCTTATGCTGATAAAAAGTTTTTTTTTTAAAAAAAAAGGATTAAACTTTATTGGTACAACATGTTTTACAAGATAATCTTTGATTTACATAATGTAATCTGGAGATCTAAAATGATACACTGTATTTTTGTCCATAACATTTCTAAAAATTGATCAACCTGGGAATGTTCAAAGCATCAGTCCATGAGGCAATTAATTATTAAAAGTAAACCTAGGTTATAATTAGGAATTATTTGCAAAGTCTAGAGTTCAAATATGAATAGCATTTTAGGAGTACAATATTGAAAAATCCAATTTGCAGAAGATGAGTTGAGGAATAGGAAAACACTTGAAACTATATAAAATACAGGCTGTCAATCTACTGTTCAGTTCTCCAAAATGGCTTCAAATATCCCCAGAAGAGAGCAATCCAGTATACAGTAATTTGGAAGAACTATGGAGAACAAGGAAAAAACAGCTTTAAATTATCTCTGCTGAAAACCATTCCAATCCTCTATGAAAAACCATATAAACAGCAAAGGACCAACCTCCTCAATACCCATATTGGAAATTATACAAATAATTAAGATGAATTATTTGCAATTAAAACCATTAGACCAAACTGTAGCTTACTTTGCAATAATACTTGGATAAAATCATTTTATAAGAATAATGTTAATAAAACTGCTAAAAATAATGTTATTTTTCCTTTACTATGAATGAGAAGTTAAACATCAGAAATGATTCCCACAGCTCCCTCATCCCTGCTTCCATACTCAACAGAACTAGGATTTAGGCTCCCAGGGTCCCTCCCAATAACCAGACCCTTTCACCCAGTCAGCAAAACTGAGTGAAACTAAGAATTTTCATTAAAAAAACAATCACTGTAGAAATCTTTTGAAATTTCAATGGCTGCCATATAATTTGCACAGTGTTTTTATAAAAGTTGAAATTATTCTTACTTGTTATAATGTGTTGACATAACTTTTATATGAAAAATGAGCCTAGAAACTTCTCTTTTAAATAGGAATAATTTTAGAGAAAATTAATTTCCCAAACTAAGAAAAAAGGAACTGAAATTGGGAGCCAGAAACAAAGTTAACTGGAATTCTTGGCTCCCTCTAGTGGACGTTCTGTAAGCTTATGAAGAGATTTTATTATATGTGTTTTCCTAAATAAGGTTACCATCTTTTGTGGTTTGTGAAGCCAATGCATTTTTGGAAAAAATGAAAGTGAGGGGTTTTCTGTGGCATAATTGACATGTACCATCTATATTTTAAGAAGTGGGCTATATGTAACTCAAATTATGGCTCTAATGATCAGTGCTAGAATTTCCTGATCAGCTGTGTTTTTTTTATTTCAAGAGTGAAATGCTGGCAAATGCATAAAGATTTAGGTTTGATTATTATGTGTGTCTCCCAGTAGTTATTTATTGTGACATTATTAATTTTGTTATTATAATCTTTCAATAAATCTAATAAATTAGTCCATTATTCTTTCTTGGAAGAGAATTCTATCAGTTGGAGTATTTTTAATGTGTTTTGGACAGAGATGGTAATAGATTTGAGGTTTTCTGTACATAAAATACTTGTAGTGAGTGTTATCAAATCTAAATCATTTTTATGGGATGATAGTTGTAGTCGTTGTATTGAGAAGACTGTAAGTTTTTATTTTGTTTCGACCACAAAAATTTTTTACATATTGTGCAGAATAGGATAACAAGTGAAAAGAAATTATAATATTGTGTAAACATTGGAAATAAATTATCGTGTAAATTTTATTATGGATTGGTGGTATACCATTCTTGAGATGATCAATTATTTGAAAAGAGATATTTATAAATATTTGGAGATAAATATTTTTTCGCAGAGATGAAATCGAGTTGATTTTTTTTTGCTTAGAATAGAAATCTGAGATATTAGCATAATAAATAAATGGTAAACAAAAGTATTAGAGTGATCGCATTTTTAATATGCAGTTTGTAAAACTGCTTTCTAATTCTTTTAGGTAGACCTAGAGTTATATGTTTCGTACAAGTTAGATTGTTTAAATATAAATAAATAGAGGAATTTGAACTTAGGATTTTCAATCTACATTCATCCTCCATTTCATCTTAAGCAACCGATACACATGACTACACCCATGCAAAAAAAGATACATAATTCCCAATATACATATTTCGTGCAGAGCCAGCACTCTTCGTTTGAGCCAGATCATAATATCCCACACACATATATAATCACCGCTCGGCTTATATTAAGATAATTCCTTAAACTTGTGCAGGCTTCAATCTTTTCACACTGAAAAACCAATGATGGGATGCTCAAAGTCCTCTATTTTCTATAATAAACATTAAGTATAATGAATGTATTGTTTAAATATATATATATAACATTTACGTGCTAATAACTATTTTGAATTTTTTATCCATTGCTTCAGACTGTCCAAAAGTAGTCGGAACTATTCTGAATTTTATTTTATTTTTGACTACTATTGATTAAAAAATAATAATAGCAGTATTTTTTTTTTTCGAATGAAGTTATGTACAGAAAAAATATTTCTGTATATATACACATATTTTTGCCACATACTAAACTACAAAATGATTAGTAAAAATGCTATTTTTCTGATCGTCTTGTAATCTTTTTTTATTTACGAATGTAATTCAAGACTCGTGTCTCTATTTAAAAACAGTTGTTTGAATTAGAAAAAAAGAAAATCAAAATACGCACGGTAATCTATTATTAATATTTGATTTTTGTGTCAATATCATTGAAAAGCTTTTTTTTTTTTTTGTAATAATAGAAAAGCAAAAAATATTTTTCTAGGCTATATTTTTTTTTTTGTAAGAAGGTTATACAAGCGGAGATTTTCTTATATCTAAATCTTTTACTATTTTGCGTTGTAATAATAGAAAAGATTAGCTTTAGTAAGTTATTTTTGAAATAATTTATCCATTAAATTATGTCTTTTATTACTGTTCAAAATAATAATTACAAAACGCATTGCTTAGATGAGCTTCTAAAACTTGAACAGCTATCTATTCTTTAGTAAAACAGAGCGCTCAAGCTTTTATTAGCCGTGAGTTTTAGATTTTATTCAGCATGAAATCACCCAAATGTTCAATAAAATGTATTGTATACTTTAGCACAGATAAATTCTTTTTTTTTTTTTCAACCGCTTGGTTGTGTGTAATGCCTTAGGCCATAGTCGTATTACACCAGCCTTAGTGGGCTTTAAACTTAACCAATACGTTGAGAAACAACTGTTGTTACGTTACTGAGTATCACTGTAATATTCTCAAATTATTTGATTCATTTCATTCCGTATAACATTATTGAGAAGGGGTTTCTTAATTTTCCCGCGGCGAAATGTTTGGTGAATATCTAGCAATATTGTATAACCTTTAGGAGGAAGTCTACATTTAATTCGATTTATATAGTAAAACACAACACTGCACTTTTCCAGCGCTTTGTGGCCAGTCGTAATTGACGAGGCTTTCTGTTGTCGCAAAATTGAACGCCTTGAGTACATGAAACAAAAAAAAATTCAATAAGAATTTTTAAGAAGCAAAAGGATTTATTTGTATCAACTATGGTGCAGACTCTAAGATTCCCACGCTATTTCTATAGGCAGTGATAATTCCAAATTCGAACTGGAAAATTGTCTTTTTCCATCTGTTTAGGCGGAACTTTCGTTTTTGTTCTTTTCCGATTTTTGTGGCCACGGAGCTCAATATTTTTTTTTTCTATATTTGCATGCGTTAATTCTGTGATTCAGATTGCAAAGCATTGATCTGGATAATTTTTCCATCTATTGACTGATCTCCAACTGGTTGCACTAAAGACCGATAACAGCCAAGATAGACAATCGTGTTCATTATGTAATTGATAAAATGTTTTATATCAAATTATAAATACGATAATGTGTGTATATATATGTATGAGTGTATAGGTGTACATATGTGTGTGTGCTATCATTGATTTAATTAGAACGTGCGTGTTTACAAATATGTATTAAATGTATATTTTTTGTTTTTATTTTAATAGCAATGTAAATAATGGTATTCAAAGTACGGTGTACTTTTATATAAGATATAGTAAAACAGTTTTTAAAGACCTCATCGGCAGGGTAGAGATTTTCTTCAACAGCTCTTCATAGAGAAGCAGTAGAAGAATAGGTATTATTCTCCAGACATCAATTATCGGCTGGTAAATGTTGAGCAGTATTCCATTCTTGTTTCACATTTTTTAGCTAAGAATAGTTAGATGCCCATACTAAATATATATATATATATACGTGTATATGTGTAAATTAATACATGTTTTTTATATTGTTACATATATATATTGCTTTAGCTTAGTTTTCTGCATTTTCTGGGTATCAAGTTCATATAACATCATCTGTATATTCTGATTTCAGATATTAAGACTTTAAAAGTTTATAGACTATATTCAAAAGATGAAAATGTTAGCCATATTATTTTGCTTTCTTCATACTATCTTGGTATAAAATTATTGATTAAATTTTCAGTCTGTTGTTCTGACTGTAACTATAAAATAAAAAAAACAGATGGACACAAGAAATGAAACAAGGAGTGGAGACGAATTTGTTTATAAATAGCAAATAGTCTATGCGTATTGCACATTGCTCCTTTTATTTGTTTTATGACAGCTACCACATATTGTCTCTTAATTTTTGTAGTAAACATTTTCTTTGAAAATTTTTATGCCAATACTTGATTTTACTTTTTGATATATACTGTTCTAGGTCATATATTCCCAATAAAAGCAATGAATATTGAATCTCTTGAAATTGTCTAGAGATAAAAATCATCCTCATGTTTATTTTGATGTTTATTAATTATCCTCAGGTTTGCTGTACAATATCCAATTATTTCACATTTTTGCTCAATTGTTTGTTTGTTTTTATCTCTAAATATTTAAGTGAGATCTTGAAAATATGGCATTCCAGTAGTCGTTAATATCATTAGAATTACTATTAAAAAATAATATTGAAAATTAATAATTATATAACTTTGTTGTCAATTATTTTCCCTAATCCAGAATTTTAAAAACGCTACATAAAAAAGAGTTGATAAAGAAAAATAAAATTGATATTCTAAAACTATTTTATGAAACTTTTTATATAGATAAAAATAACTTTTTTATTTCATAGTATTTATTAATTCAGTCAATTATTTTTATAATCTTAATGGCTTCTCTGGATTTTCTCTGATATGTGTTAAAGATGCCTAAATTATTTTGTATTAGAATTCTCTTTGGTAGTTATATACTGCTGATGTAAAATAAAAATTTCTGGTAATAATTATTGTTTTACCCTATTGCTTTCACTTCTAATAACAATGCAATGATGTTCCGTTGCTTATATCTATATAAATATACCTTATAAATAATTTGAAAAATACTTATATATAAGCATCTTAGAGAGATTGAATGCATGTTGTTTTCATAAAATATAGTTGATTTTTTTTTAATGATAGTATCCTGATATCATAGTGTTAATAATATATATATATTCTATAGACAACAAAAATCTTTTTTATGGATTTTTTTTTTTTTAATTTTTACAACCTTCTTAAATATTATGAATTTTAATATATATATATATAGAGAGAGAGATTTGCCCCTTTTTGTTCATTTTATATCAATATATCACATTATAAATTTTTTTGATGTATCAAGAAAGAAAAGAATGTCATTCATCTAATAAGAGAAATCAAATGTAGATAATTCAAGTTTATATCCCAAAAAGAATAAGAACTGTTTTATAGATTTTTGAAGGAATGAAACATTTACCTCTTGATTGAAATCAATTGAAATGTTTGAAAAATGAAAGTACAATAGTTACATTTAAATATGGAGAAAATTTGGAAAGATTAGTGAATTTTAAAATTGCAGAGAAAAAAAACTATTACATTTATATATTGTTAAAAACAAAAGAAATGGACATAAAAGGATACAAAATAGATTTACCAATATCATTATAATTAAAGGGATATAAGATATCTAATAATGCAAAGCTAGAGAAATAAAATGTTTAAGAATGGCAATAATAATAGTTAATATTTTTAGAAATACTTCAATGAAATTAAATTAAAACTTATAAATCATTTTAAAATATTAAAAAATCTTGAAGATAGCTTTAACTTCAATGAACAGCTATAATATATTTTACTTCAAACAGCTATTAAAAAAAGGAACCAAAAAAATTGCATTTCAATACATTATTAAATACATAGAAATATAAGATTAAAAAATAAAAATATACTCAAAACAGTTCTATTTGTAAGAACTGAATAAAATAGTAAAAAAATAAGTTGGTGACATTAAATGAAAAAAATAAACTAGGATAAAATAAAAGTCTCAATAAATATAAAACACCTCAATATTTGAAAAAAAAATTATTTCAAAAATAAGATAGAAGAAGGTATGCTCAACAAAAAATGACATCTTCAAATATTAAAAATAATTTATCCAAAAATTATATAATAATAAATATCAGAAAAACAATGTATAGTAGTATATCTCATTAAAAATATTCTAAATATAGAGATGAAAATTAAGTTTATAAAAAATGAAAAAGAAAAACTAAACAAGACAAGAACTCGTGACCAACTCCATGCACCCCAGATGACCTTCAGGCTGACATGGGAAATGATTGATCTAAATAAATAAAATATGAAAGAGGGCAACCTGGCACCAACAAATATGATAGTAATTATGTAGATGTTAGCATTAATAGTAGCTAGAGCAACATAGATGGAGACTTATCTGAAAACAATTAGCTAATGAACAAAAGAAAAAGCAGTGATTGCAAGGTTGAACTTTTATAAAATACAATCGTCACATAGGAAAGATGCCAAGACTATTTTTAGACAATGGACAATCTTTATTACTACTTTTGTACCAATGTATCATCCATAAACATTTGTAACAATAACAGAGTCATTACATTAATAAAAAAAAAAATAGTATAACTATTTTTAAAAAAATAGATGAACACATAAGAAATGTGTTAGTAAAAGTTATATAAGAAATGTCCAAATAATAAAGATGGGCTGACAAATTTAATAATTATAGTAATATTTTAAAAATATATAAAAATGTTTGTAATTATAAACAGATCAATCTTTTTTAGTTGTAAATAAGATATAAGTTTGGTTCAGAAACATTAGATTGAAACCAATAAAATGGATAAACTAAATTTAAAAATGACTGAATGTAAGTTATAAAGAAAAAAAGTGATAGATATGAATTAACATTTAGAATGGAATTTGTAGAAAAAATTTGGAACATATTAACATAGAAATAGAATAATGCATACCGTGGAAAATATTTATGCAAATGCAGAAGTAGTGAATAAATTTCACTGAGACATTAAAAATTAATATTGATAAAACTATAGAATTGGTGTGATTTCAATAGACATTTTTCCAGCAGGTTTCTATAAAGTAAAGTCAATAAAAATAAATAGATATTATGGAATTTACTGCAAAAGCTATCATATTAGTAAGAAAGTAAAACTAAAGATATATTCTTAGATGACTGAAGTACAAAGTGTTTTAAAAATAAATATGGGTAACAATGAATTAAAAGAAATTAAAAATTATAATATTCTGATCAAATAGTTAATCAAGTTTGCAATATTATAGAAAAAAATATCACAAGATTCGTAGAGTGTTTCAGTAAAAATAATATTAAATGAAAATAAGCTTTTATCATTGGAAAATGTTTAATAGTGCTTTCTTGTATTAATAAAAAAAAGCAATAGAGAAACTTCAGAATGTAGTTAAATATGGGAAGTTGTATTTTAGAATTAATAAGGATAGACAACATTGAATAATAATTAAGAAAATAAATGGATATTATTAATATTACTGGAATAAAAATGATAATAATAGATGAGCAGTTGAAGTTCTAAACTATATTTTAAAAGATTACATGCAAAATGAATACGTGGTATAATAAAATAGTTTGCAATAATGTGTAGAATAAAATAATGGAAGGTAAATACTGAAATTACAAAGAAATCAAGTCATATGTCACATGACCTAATTTAACAAGCTTGTATAATAAAATACTGAAATAAATTTTTTGATTATTTTATTATTAGATAAAGTTGTATTGCCTAAAAATGAGTTGATACATCTAATATTCCAATGAAATACTGATATTCTAATAAAGTAATAGTTATTTTAATACTGTTCTAGTAAAAAGTCAGTGCTGTCATTATAATTATATATACATATATTGCATTAATTTATTTTTATTAACAAATAAAAGTCTAATAATGTTAATAATTGTTACAATATTAATAAAACTTTTGATAATAAAAATATTATGAACAATACTCATAAAATATGCTATTTAATTAATATAATCAATTTTGATCTTTAGAATTCCATTTATTAATACATTCAAAAAACCTGGCAAAAAAAAAAAAAACAATGATAATTATAAGTTTTATTAGTTATTTATTTTTTCTTGTTATTTTTTTTTTTTTTTAAAAAATAATAAATTAATATTAAAAGTTTTAGAATAAAAGGTTTTTTTTAAAAAAAAATTGTTATTTATTTTATTTGTTCAAACAAATTTTGAAATATAAAAACATTAAAATTTAAAGGAAATATAAATTATCAATCATGTATTTGAATAAATTGTTTAATATAATTTAAAAAATTCCTATCTATAGTATTAAAATTTGAATTTTAATGCTATATAGATTAATAACAGAAAAATGAAACTATTATTTTTCCCCAAAACATAAATAAAATGTAATTTTAAATATCAAAACATAAATGAATAAAGAAAAATTAAAGTTATATAGAATTATGCATGCTACAACTTTTATAAAAAAAGGAAAAGTAATAGTTAATTTCTATAAAATAAATATTTTGTTTGTTGAAGTTATGTTTAAGTAAATATACTGCTCACAGTGATATCAATATTTTTGAAAAAATGAAATGAAAGAAGACTATTATCTCTATTTTTTTAAACATTTTTATATAAAAGTCTATATGAGAACTTTTGGAAATCAATTTAATTACAATCATATAGTATTGATTTTAAACATTCACATACATATTTAATTATACACTAATGTTTACTTGCAATTATTTAAATGTTGAGAAAATTTTAAGATTTTTCATACTTTCTAGAATAGAAGTTATTTGTTAAAATAGAATTTGCTATCTACTTACTAATACATTGTAAATTTACTACTCTTTGTTTTCTTTGAAAAAATAAAGAATAGTATTATATGGAAATGATAGATAGGAATGATTACATAGATGTTCTAAGATAAGATATATGAGTAGTATAAAGATGAATATGAAATAAAATGAATGTCCAGTATTAATTATAAATTACGTATAATTCAAAGAAAGGTAGAAATTTATATGGTATGTCTTAATATTAAAGCAAACACTTTTAATTTTGTCATTTAGTTATCAAATCAGTGTAGTACTGTATGTTATTAATAATATCATTGTTATTATCTATGTAATAAAAGGAATGCAATAAAAGATGAATAGATTTTTTTTTCTAATCCTAATTTATTAAATAGTAATTATTTGACCAAATTTATCATCTTTATCATATTTATGACTTAAAGTTAATGAAGTCATAGTAAAGTTGACATATCTTAGAATTAAGTACATAATTTTATTCTAAAATAACAATTCCTGCTAGGCAACCATACTAACATTTATTTATTTTTTTTGTTTCATAGCTAAGTATATTATATATATTATAATGTTATTTATTTCAGGATAAATAGGTTCGAACCAGAAACTAAAGATATATAAATGGCAAATTTTAATTCAAATAAATATTTATATGGTGAAAGTTGAATAGTTAAAATTTGTATTTTATGATTCAATTCAAATATATATTAATATTAACCAATATAATAATGATGATTTATAACATAAGTTTTCCCAAAAGTAGTTGTTTTTTTGTTTCAATAAGATGCCAAGGTTTCTAACTAGAAAGTTTACTTTTGAAAACTTATTAACACCCAATCACCATCATTTACAAATTATTATCATCATTCCTGCAATTTTCCCAGTGGATTGCATGATTTCTCAGAGTTGTGAATATTATAAGAATATTGGATATCAAAAGGATTATGTTTGGAATAAGTTTAAAATGGATTAATAAAATAAAATAATGTCATTCCTCAACAATGCACAAATAAATACTGTTGCTCATATACTCACAACTATTAATACATATACAAAATATGAAATATAATAGAAATAAAAGATATTTAAGTTTAAGGCCTTATAATATCTATAATGATAAGATATTACCACATGAAATATTTAAACAGTTTCAAACTATGTTTCTCTGCAGATATCATTCTTCTAATGTATTTATGGTTGTCTTCATTAATTTTTACAAAGATGGTAGTTTTTTACCTTGGGCACTGATAGTATTAGAAAGATAATTTAACAGCAGTAATGATGTTACATAAGATATAGTATCAGTGAATCTTTGGTAGTTCTTATAGCATTTTCCATTTCTTGTTTCACAGTATTACTAAGGTAGGCACTAGTTGATTTTGGCAGACTTCAGTGTTAGTTTTTGGATCTGGCTCCATTTTTCAGATATTTTAGTTTGTGTGTTTTTGTTATCTGGTCAAACATATTTCTACTAGATAAAGTCATCATACTTGCTATTACAAATGAAGTATTGAAAATTACTTTAAAACTGAGCAAGGTATGGCTATTCGAGTTACAGTGGAAAACAGTTTTAACAGATGGTTTCTCTCCTTAGCATTGTATCAATGCAATACATATATTGAGTATTCAGCTAAACTAGAGTAGACTAAACTGCCTGAACTTGACTGGAATGTCTTAGATGCTTGTTTTAGACCTATTTATTTCTATTTGATGTTGTTCAACATGTTTTTTAAATGATAGATTCATCACCAACTAATTACAAGATCTGGCCTGTTTCTTTACAACAACATATTTTCTAGAGAAACATTTTCTTTATTCTATTCACAACATGCGGGAACAAATTTTTAGATATTATATTATGATTTGATATTAAGTAAGTTTTTTTTAAAATTTATTTATATTAGATAACATAGGGGGAAAAAATTATTGCAAACATTTAAAAAATGACAACTTTTAAAATATTAATTCCAAAATTTTAATATTCTTTTTAGTTTTGCCATGAAATATGGGAGATTATATTTAAAACCAATTCAAAAAAAAAAAAAATTAAAAGGAGTTCAAAATGCTTTAGATTTTTAAAAACTATACAATTCAAACTTTTTTTATGCACCAAATCAATTTTTCTTTCTCTCTTTACTGTGAAATTTATCATTAGGCTTCTCACACATAATAAAGCAAAATTATACAATATTTAATAATATGATTAAACATATAAACTAACTTTTCCTTTATTTCTTAGTCAGTTTATATATTTATTACTCAATTGTGGTGACGAGTTTTTTTTTATTAACTCATTTTTTTCATGCAGCTTTGTAATATAACTAATTTGAGCGGCTATTAGATTTTCTTAAATTACAGATCTCCACCCATCAAAATGAGACAATGGCACAATATAACTTTTCATTATAATTATGAAAAGTTATACTGTGCCATTGTCTTATTTTAAAGGGTATGAGATTTCATTTCTTATTTGCATGATTACTACAAAACTTTTAACTTGTATTCATTTCTCTAATTAGACTTGTATTTCAATCTTTTTTCATAAATGTTTTACAGACTACATAGGTTCATCATTTCATTGTTTAGAGATTTGATTGATGTTAATGTTATAGAGAATGAGTAGGGTTTCAACTCTAGGATTTATAAAAAATTCAACCATAGAATATTAAGATGTATACTAAAGCATGAACACCAGAAGGATTATCACAGTTTGATTTCTGTTAAGTACTCATAACATATCAAAAATCAAATCTAAGTCTTGTTCCCTTCTGAGAGTTAGATGCTTATAGATATAACAAACACTTAAACTGCATTTGACTTCCTCTGAGCCTTACATGTGGATGAGTAACAGTAAACTACTTGAAAAAAATGTGGTTGCTGAGACAATATATACTTCAAAATCTCACACAACATAAAGTCTAACATACATGGCCAAATTCAAATACATCACTAGAAGTAAAATATATCTAAACAAGCTTTAATAGAAAGTTTTTTTCATTCCCTGCAGAAATCAATTTATTCATTCTGGTCATATGTTTCATAGATGTTTATTATCATTTATTATTTAAATTATTACTATTTTTTTTATCAATGTTATCCTTAAAAATCACTCTTGCTTTCCAGAAAGCTGGTAATTTTTCTTTTTTTTTTTTTTTTGTTAATTTTAATATCATTTTTAGTATTGTTATATATTTTATCTTTTTACTCATTATATAATTTCATTTTTCCTTAAAACATTTTTCTTTTAACAGGTCCAGGACCTTCAGAGAATAAGGCATCCTTTATTTTTTTTAAAAATTAAGTTTTATGTCTCTCCAAGTATTTCTTTAGTATTAGGGATATCACTTTGGGATGACTTAGAGAATATATTTTCTTCATTCTGGAGTGGCTCTTTTACTTTCTTTTATCTATTCCATTTTTTTTATTCCCTGAATGGATAGTCAAACTGGATAATCTGTCAAAGATAATCAATAAATTCAAACTCATGATACTATTACAGCATTTTGCTCTTTTTGATCTTATATTATTTAAACTTTTTTTTGTGGGCTTTACAATGTTGAGTAATTCTATTTTTTAATCTGTTTTTAATGTTTAGGTAGCAAAATTCATCTTATAAAATCTTTTCTATATATATAATTTTGGTTCTACAACTTATAATGATCCACACTCTATTTTTATAAAAAAAGCACAGAAATATGCTGTTTACAATGCCATTCTTATATCTTATTGCCTGTAAATTGTTCACTTGATATTTATGAAGTCAGCACTTCCCAACATCGCTAGCATGTGAACATTATCAGTGACATGTTGTGACAGTCTATATAGATGTTAGTAATGAATAGTTAACAGTGTATCATATGAGAGTGTGTGTATTTGTAATCAGAAAAAGGGTATCAGTACACAGTTAAAATCTTTTTCTTTTAAATGGAGTGTAATTTTTATGACTAACTAGAAATTATAATTATTTCACAAACATCCCTACTTTCCTTTTTAGGTGTCAGAATTGAATCAATGAGGATTGTAAGTCACAATTCAGCAAAGTTCACATGAAAGTTGTGCAATTTGTGAGAACTTTGCAAGATAAAGTGAAATGGCAGAACAACATTTTTTGTAATGGGACATGGTTTGAGGGCTGCTGATTAGAATTCTTGAAAACTGTACACCTTATATATTTGAGGAGCAGGGATGATCTCACAGTGAAGCATATATATGCAATGAAAGTTTATTTTATTTTGTTATGCAAGCATTATATTTTAAAAATAAATGTGGACATCCTAAAAAAAAAAAATTATTCTATGTATTTGTTTTTGAATAAAAGTTAATTTTTTTGAACCCCAGTAAATCAAAAAAAAAAAAAAAGGACAGAAGGTTGTTTAAAAAAAATACAGTAGGTTTTAAAAAGGAAAAAAAATACCGAAGATTTTAAAACCAAAAGTTATATTAGTTTTTAAAAAATTGAAATAAACCCACTACAAAAAAAACATATATATATATATAAAACCCATTAAAAATACAAATACAAAAAAAAAACCTGAAAGAAATATATTTTTAATAAGCACAGTAATGTTATATTTATTTGTTTTGCACTAGTAACAGTGCCATTGAGTGGTGTCAATCATCATATGTTGTATTACCGTACTTTTTTTCATGGATGCCTGAATTTGGACTTTTTCTTCAATAGCATTGTTATTAAAATTTACTTCTTTTAAAGAATCACTTTTATGTTTCTTAACTAAATTCAAACCCTTATTTATTTCCATTTTTCTTCCAATTTTTCTACTCTTTCTACTGCTCTTTGCACACTTTTCTGCAATTTATTTTCACTAGATTTAATAGATTTTTGAACCATTTTTTCTAAATCACTATGTAATCTTCTTTATATACCCTATTTTTTTACCAATCCAATGATAAAGTAAATGCTACAAGTAATTTATATTACTTATTGGGGCTCAAAAATACAATTTTAATTTTTAAACAAATATTTATTAGTTTTACATCCTGCAATAATGGCAAAGCAAAGCAAAAATAGACCTATATATCAATACCATTCACAATCTACATTCAGAGTATTCAAGAGTTAAACAGAGAAAAAAAGATGATATTCTTCAAAACAAACAACAATATCATTTACCAAAAATAAAGTCATGGTTGTATATCACACATGGATTCATTCAAGAAATATAATATAATACATCCAAAGGGTAAAGATAAGTACAGCAATGAGCCTAAGTGCTGGTATGAACACTAAAGAAATCACATAATTTTAACGACAAAAATTATGCTAAGATGTGTCTTTGAACATAAGAAAAATGAGAATGAACCATCAAAATATATTAGAAACAATATTATCTGGCTTGAATAAAGCATTTATACTTAAATATAAAATATGAAAGATATAACTCATGGCATATACTATAATAAGGGAGACACAGTCACAATCTTTTTATAAAATATGTGCTAGCAAAACAAATATCCATAAGAAAGAGACAGAGTCACAATCTTTTGGAAAACAATGAAATAAATACCCACAAGAGAGAAATACAGCTATAATATTTTGGCTAATATATTGGCAAGATAACAATGTACAATAAATACCTACAAGAGAGACAAAGCTTCCATCTCTTGAAAATATAATAGCAAGATAAGCATGTATAATCAAACCAGAAGAGACTAATGATAACATCTCCTAAACAAATATAATTATTAAATGATGTGTAAAACTGACAATAAAAATTATTTGCCAATCTGGCCTAATAAAAATATGGCATGAAATAAGCAATCAGAATATACAATATCTCCACTGGTTCTTCTTAAACTCGTATATTCAAATAAATAAATGAATTACTCATGACAGGAGACAAATAACACTTGAAAATTATACAGTATCATAAAATAGTAAATATTCTGCAAAGTTCTGGATATTACAGTATATAAATAATGTATAATAATATATCAGACAAAAATGCAAAATATCAATAAAATAAAATACATGGTAAATTACAATAGCATAAAATTAAAATTTAAAATTATTTCCAGTTTATCAAAATCCATAATTAAAAGTCTTTCATCCTGGAGGATCTACCATTCAACAGGATACCATCTCTGCAAAAAAAAAAACATTTTTTCCATTTGTTGAAAAACTCAGAAAATTTGAAATTATATGTACATTTAAAATATTTCCTATAAGCAACAGATTTTTTAATTAACATGAGCACACAATACAAATATTGGACATTAAGCTTTTGCAAAAAATATTTAAATACAGTTCTAGCAATCTTTTGTACAATATATTATTCTTTTATTTATTCTTTGGAATATATAATTAATGACAAAAATTCTTTGCATATAACAGAGGTTTCAATATACAGATTTTTTTAAATTAATAATTATACTAATGATAACAATAATGATGATATATAGAGCAGTCTTGTAATAAATTTAGTTGCATAATAAAATTGAATAATAATTCTCTAAAAAGCATTCTCATTTCTTTTATAAAGTATATGACTGTTCCAGATATTTAGTACAGACCATAGTTAAAGGAAAATACTAGCAATATATTTTAAATAAATCTTCCTTTACTATCATAGAATATTAATTTTAATGTAACTGGTCAGATAGTAATTTTCAGATGAAAAAGTAAATCAATAATTTTAATTCTTCACACTTAAAAAATATTTTTTATCTCTAGTCTGAAATAAATATAAGACAAAAATTTCCATGAGTGAAAGTTTTTATTCCACAATTAAGACAACTATAAGTAATTAAAATGTCATTTCAATATTCAAATGCATTAGTAGATTCAATTTATTAATAAATAGGTTCTTCTATTCAGAATTCAAATAAACTATCCATAGAAAGATGAACCATTCTAAAGAAAACCATTATTTAAACACTGTTGAAAAATAAATATTTTAAAGTCTTTTAAAAACTTCTTATTCTTTTCAGCATCTTTTAGTATTTACACAAACTCATTTTAAAACTATTAAGAACTGTTAGAAAAACCACTAGAGCATATAGTGTTTAATAGGCTTAATATTATTGCATAAAGAATGTTGAACTGATAATACAATCTATTATGAATAAAGAAATAAGAACCAACAAAAGTTCTTACATAAGCATGTTAAGCCATAAAATTTTTCACAAAGTACCACTTTTGCATAAAAGTAATTTAGCAATGGTTAAAAAATATTTAAATTTCCCATCATGTTTAAAATCAATGTAGATTTCAGACTTCTTAGTAAATTTTATTTTAGACTTTAGCACTTGGAAGAAAATTAAATTAGCACTACATATTTAACTTTAAATAAAATAAAATTGATTTATAAGAAAGTAAATTGAATAAAATTAATTATTAATCAAATAAATTTTTCCAATAAAAATTATTAAAGTAAAAAGTTTGTAAGCAGTAAAAAAAAGCAAGTGTGTGCTGGTCTTTAGATTTTGTACTCCTAAAGTGATTGATTTTAATGATTAAAACTGACATTTAAATCACCTAATTGACCCAATTCATTACTGTTCAAAAAATAGTTAGTCTGCTAAAAAACAAAGCTAAACATAAATCATTTACATAATTCTACACTATTTAATTAAAATATTACATTTTAAAACAATTATTTATAAAATTTAAAAAAATTATTACAAAAAGATAATATATTGTTTTACATAATAAATTACATTAATTTTTTTTACATAAAATATTAATTTACATTACTTTTTCTAATAATATTACACACTATTTAATAAATATAAAGTTCTCCAGAATACTTTCTAAAAACTTTTAATTAAAAATATTTTGCAATAACTTTTTTAATATTATCAACAAGGAAGTAAAATTGAAATTTATAATCTAGCACACTCACACATGTTGACTAATGCTTTCTTTTATTTAAAATCAATAACTTTTACTAATAATAAATTAACTTTTTATCTTTTTTAATTATTTTAAAACTTATTTAATGAATTAATCCTTATTGTAATTAGCATTAATAAAATACACTCTTTATTAGCAAATGATTTAAATAAAAAATACATTAGCAAGTAATTTTAATCTTAATACTCAGCATTAAAGATTTAAACTTAGTTTTTAAAGTTTAATTTTAACATTGACTTTTAATCTATTAGTCTCTGTGAAAATAGTTTTAGCTCTTAATATCAATCTACTATTATACAGGTAAAAATATCACTAACTTAAACAGTTTAAAATCACTTACAATTACACATGGGTTTGAAGCATTACAGTAGAAATATAAATGATTTTTAATACAACTAAGATTTATAAAATGTTTTAAAATAACTTAAAGGATAAATTAGCATTGGAATAGAAACACCTGATAAATTGGTGTGCAGTATAAATTAACTTATTGAATTTTTTTAAATATACTTAAACAATTAGATGATTAGAAATATAGCTTTACTCACAATGCTAAAGACTAATATATATATATATATATATATATATAGTAGATTTAGCATTATAGCTTTACTCACAATGCTAAAGACTAATATATATATATAATATTAAAAGGAGATTACCTTAACAACAGTTTGAAATTGTTCATTTTTAATAATATTGGGATTGTGTAAGGTTTGAGGGCTTTTATATATATTATATTTAATGTTTTCACAGTTGTATGATGTAGATAAATTATTATTTTTTGGTTAAACCGTGTATTATTTTTCATTACATTCCGATATTTCAATGAACTCACATCCGCCATTGTCAAAAGTTAATCTTGACAATGGTGAATGCTAAATTCATTGAATTACTGGTATGTAATGGAAAATAATACATAGTTTAATACAAATAATAATAATAATAATATATAAAAAAATAGGATTATTTGTGGATTGGATAAAAAGTATAATTTAGCCTAATTCACTAATGAAGATATAAAGTGTTTGTATGATCATATATGCTTATACAATTTGTTTATATTATACAGATTCATTTATTAACAACTACTCAAAAACAAAGATATAAAAAAATTAAGGCTAATTTTTGCATGACTATACAAACTATTTTTACATGTTTATGCCAACTGTTAGTCGTATTGATGTTGAAATAAATACATAGTATGAAAAGGTGGAGCGTTTAATATGAGAGGGTAAAACTATAAGTATATTGGTTTAGGACATCTATAAGGATCCTATAAAAGAGTTCACATATTTTGCCTGGCATTGATACAAATTTTATCATAATATGGCTATGACTAAATTAAAGTTGAAGTTAAAAGGATGAAAAGTGCAGAGAAATATAAAAGATTGGGTTTGGATAAATAAAAAAAATAGAGAAAGGAAGTATTGTTTTTATATATAAATAATAATAATAAAGAGTATTGATAAAGATGAGGAATATATTAATAATTTTGAATATATTAAATTTATTAAGCACAAGCAAATGATATAATAAATTGTGAAAGGCTGAAACCTTTGACTGATGCACCTTAAAAATGCTTATGTGACAGCCAATCAGATGTAATAATGACTGCACATGGAACTCTCAATTCAAAAACTTTAAAAGGTGTTTTAAGCTTCATGCTCTTAGTTCAGAATGTTTGAGTCTGGCTTATTTATATATAAATTTAAGTAGAGAAGAAGGTGGTTCCATCTTTTTCTCATATTTCTGGCTCGTGTTTTTGAATTGAGAGTTCCACGTGCAGTCATTATTAATTATTTTGATAAATTCTAATGTATTAATGAGGGAATAGTAAATATTACAAAAAATGTAATAGGAACTATTTCATTAAGGAAAAATGATTTTATATAATAAAAAGAATATTGAAAAAATGGAAGTATAGAATAGTTGGAAAAGGAAGAGCATATAGAAAAATCAATAATGAATTTAGAAGTGAAACAGGTTTTAGAAAAAAATGGCTTAAACAGGAATGTAGAGAGATAGAAGTGCTTAAACAAGCAAAAAGATATGATCTTTTATTTTATAAAATTAGAAGTGTCACCTGAAAAAAAAACCAGTAATTAATGAGTAAAATAGCTGATAAGAATGAAACAAAAATAACTGATAGACATAATATATTGACATAATAGAAAAAATATTCTCAATATCTATTTAGAAAAAAAATGTAATTAATTGTGAACTTGAAAGTAAAAGATATGTTGCAAATGAAGAACAAGGTATGATCACATTGACAGGAAAAGTAATTAAATTAATTAAAGAAATGAAAAGTGATAAAGTTACAATATCTATAAAAGATTTGAAAGAGATAGAAGAAGTTACTATAAAGAAAATTGTTAAGACTGTGCAACTTGATATTCTTGAGGACTATAATAATTACAATTGCTAAAAAGAAGAAAGCTGATAGATGTGTAAAATATATGATAAGTTTGTTAGCTCATACATCAACAATTAATATTGAGAATTTTAACATAAATTTTTTTTGGGAAATTAGAATAATATATTGGAGAGGGACAGTTTGGTTTTTAGAGAAGGAAAATTACAAAAGATGCTATTTTAATTGTAGAATGATTACAGAAAGATATGTTGAAAAACTACAAAAAGATTGGTATATCTTTCATGAATTTGATAGCAGCATTTGATGGAGTAATCTGGAAAAATCTTATGACTATTTTGGAAAATAAATGGAATATTTTGGAAAGATGGAAGGTTGATTGGGAATATATATACATTAGACAAAAAATAAGAATCATATTGAAGAAAGTGAGATTGAATAAGTGAGTATAGAAAGAAGAGCTAGACAAGGATATTTCATATCACCTGTATTTTTTAATGTTTATTTGAAAGTCATGTTAAATAATCATTTAGACTGTGGAGAAGCTAATATTAGAGGCAGAATAATAAAATGTATACGATTTGCAGATGATATGGCTCTTACAGCTTAAGATGAAATAAAAAAAAAAACAGAATGTGTTGAAATAAATTGAGAAAAATTGTGAAAATATAGAATAAAGACCAAATATTTATAAATAGGAAAAAGTACAAAAAGAGTAAAAGTTGATATACATGATTGTATAGTTCAGCAGATGAATGGATTTAGATATTTTGATAGTTGGTAAAACAAGAATAAAAAAGCGAAGATGAATGAAGAAAACAGTTATCAAAAAAGGCATTTATTAAGAGAAAGAAATTATTTTGTAAATCATTAAATAGAGAATTAATAAAAATATTAATAAAGCATTGTGTATGATCCATATTATTGTATAGTTGTAAAACTTGGACAATGAGTTAAAAAATTAGGAACAGGCTGGAGGCTTTTTAGATGTGGTCATGGAAAAAAAAATTATTGAATGAATAAATGACAAATGAAAACGTTTTGGAAAGAATAAATGAAAAAAAGAAGATTGATTGAGGAAATTAAAGATAGAAAGAGAAATCTGACTGGAAATATATTAAGAAGAAAGAATAATTTTATGGGGTTTTGATGACAATGGAAAATGGACAAATGAGGAAAAGACAAAGGAGATTGATCTTGTTGAATAATATATAAAATAAAGAGAGATGTTGAAATTGAAGATTTGAGCAATGAACAGAACAGAGTGGAGAAATAGATGACTCGTCTGTTACTGTTTTTGAAACTTCTCAATAGGATAGATCACTATTTATTGACTGATATAAGCTATTTATGTAGAACAAATAAATTTACATTTACCTCTTTCTTAAGGAATTTATTAATGTATAATTACAATGTGATTTTAGTCTGGGAAAGTTCACTTTTCCATCGGTGGATTATTATGTTCTAGCTCTTGGGTGTAATTATGTCTTCCACTGTGGTTGGATTTTGGTGTTGAGTGAGTTGAACTTGAAGAATGTATTATGGCAGCTGATGAATATGAAAGAGATTCCATGTTTCTTCATATCTGCACCTTGTGGCAAGTGTCTGATCTCTCTTTTTCATTTTTGCGAGTTTTTGTAAGAAAATTATGTTTACATATTTGTGGTTCTTTAGTTACAAATAGATATTTAAATCTTTAGCATAATATTGTGTGTTTACACATGTAATATTTTTGGAAATAAATAATCATAATGAATACATGAATTACATTTATGATATTCAATCTCTAAAAAAATACTTGGTTTTCAATCTACATTTAGTCTCCATGAAAGATAGTGGCTTATACATTAGCAAAGCTGCTCCAAAAATAAATTGAAAAGTGTGTGAACTATTACTATATTCATAAATAAAATTGCAAAACATAATATCCTATCATCACAAAAGTGAATATTCTCTTTTAAAAAAAACATATCATTCCAATGTTTTAAAACATTTATTTCATCATATAATAAAGTAAATGAAAATAAATTAGGAAATGGGTGTAGTATATATGTGTAGAAAAGTACATTTTATTCTGTGTCAAAAATTTCTTTACATATTTATTAGAATAGAGCAGTTAACTAGCTATTCCTAAAAAATTCCTACATATATATAAAATTTTTAATGGTTGTTTTAAATCAAAATATTTGATGCATGGAGTTACCATTTATAATTACTTAATTAGAAAGCATTTTACCTAGAACAGTAGCTAATGAAAACCAACATACTCCAGGCCAAGAGTTAAAGTAAAATTGTCAGGTTTCTCTTCTTGAAAGCAATGAGTCTGACATTTTTACTTTAACTCTTTGTCTAGGGCAGTTGGCTTTCTTTATATATTGTTCTAAATAAAGTGCTTTCTAATTAAGTAAATTACAAATGGATAACTCCTCACATTAAATATTTTCATATATGGTAATTTATATTATTAATAATAATGACAGAATATCAAGATATATATATATATTGTAACGATATATAAATATGTCGTTACATTAAATTGAAATAAAAACTTTTAAGTTTACAAATAAAAATAAATGTATTAAAAAGAAACTAAATGCTAAAATTAAAATGTTTGTTAAACGTATATATTCACACAGATGCAAAACTTTAAAAATATTTTTTTAAAAAACAAATAAATAAGTATTTGAACGTACTTTTTTATAAAAAAGTACAAGATTTAAAGATAAAATATTTTTGTAGATGGAAATGATTGTTTATTAATTATCCAAAAGCTGTGTAATTAAAAAGTCAGATCAAAAATAGATAAGAAAATAAAGAGATTTTAGCTTGACCAATGGAAGCAAATAAAGGCCCGGACCATAACGAAAAAATGGAACAGTGATATTTTTGTTCATGAAATCCATAGGAGTACTATAAAAAGAAAAATATTGAGTTCCAGTCAGTTTCCAGCTTGATTTGGTGAGACGAATGAAAAGACGCACTTGTCATTCTCTCTCACTTATTTTAAAAATGAAAACACTGTAATATCAGAATGGAACCAGCTAATGCTACCTCCAAAATATCAGACCGGTCTTCCATGAAAGTCTTCATGGGAATTGCCAACAGGAACCTGGATTCTACTCTAAGCTATATGAACTAAACAATTTTTAAAATCAAAAAAAAAAGGAATAAATAAAAACTTTCTTTAGGGTTTGACAAATTTAATAAACAAGCCAACTTAAATGTTAAAATGGACTCTTATCTGATTTTTGTAAGTTTCAAATCAATTAATAATGTTTAATTTTATATGTTTTACATTTGATAAAAATCATTTCCATTTATTATTTTATTTGTATTAATATTTATTATTTAAATTTTAAATGAGGAAATTTAAGTTGGGTATAGACGTTGCATAGATTTGTTAGCGGTTAATTATGTTGCTGTTTCATAGTTGATTGGAATATATAAGTCATCGATGCCACTGCGGCATCTTACGATGAATGCTATTGGGGTTTTTTGTATTCCCTATGCAATTGACGTTATTGATGATTTTGTATTTTGATCGGTTACGTTTATTTTGAAATGTTTTTAACTGTGGAATCTATGCAGCCGATCTATACTCAGCATTATAAAACAAATTGTATAAAATTCATCTGTGCGAACATTTCTAAAGGTTAAATTTAAGTCGGGCATGAATGGCTATATAGATTTATAAAGTTATATATATAGTTTAAGGGAGGGTAATCTTAGGTTATTTGTTTTGTAGTTAAATTGGGTCAATGGATTAGATGTATTGATGTAATTAGTAAATGTAGCAGGAGATCCGCTATGGGCAGGATTGCATATATACGCCACACACCTTCTGTTTGCCTATGGATGGGATTGTAAGTCGGCAAAAAGGACCGCAGTCCATTCCTATGGAGTTTTTTGTTTATTGTTCTACTCACCAACAGATGTAGCATTCCTGTTGGTTGAGAGACAATGTCTTCTCTAACTCTACTTACTGTTCAGATGAACATTCCTGACAGTATAGTATTTTGTGTTGTTGTATTCATGCTGCATTGAATACATTGATATATCTGATGGATTGACATTGGTTTGGCTGCGAACTTTTGGCCTAAGGTTAAATAAGGGATAGAACATTTTCTTTTCAAATACAATGTATATAGTCTATTCATACTCAACCCTCTAAATAAAATATTAAACTCATTGCAATCTATTTGAATGTAAAATTAAAATTTAATATAAAAATATAAAATGTTAAATGTATTCCTCAAAATTTATTTATACGTGCGTTAATAAATGTTTGTTTGTTAATTACTGGCAGTGGCTTTTATTTTTTTATATAAATTTAAGATGCAATTAGACAAGTTATTTATTATCTCTGCATCTCCATGAGCTAGTGACAATGGGCTAACGATCTGAATATTTAAATAAAGTGGAATCTTAACAGCGCGTATCTGCCTACTTTATAAATTTTTCTAAGCTCAAATGCCTAGATGGCGCCCCTGTAATGCAGATATTGTAGATTGTGGTTGGATTCGATCTTCACTTTCTTTTCGATCATTATAATATATATATATATAACTGTTCATGGTATAGTGCAGTGATAGAATGGTCAACTCTAGAGCTCAAATTGCATGGATTGTATAATATTAGTACATATACTTGCAATGCTCTTGAACTAGATCAAAATCCTAATCAGGTAAAACTTTCAGTTTCTAATCAGTCAGGGACCTTAATGAGATTAGTGATTACATCTAGTATTTTTGGATAAGACATTGCTCTATAGTGGAATTATTTAAAAGGTTACCTATCATTTTTAATTCATATATTGCTGCAGAAAGGAATTTGTTATTAACTAAAAGGAAACTCTTTGATTACTTTTGGAGGCCTTAAAGGAAGAAAGTAGTGCAAATTTCTAATGTCCATTCCATATGTTCTTGTTGTTGCCGCTGTTATTACTATATGATTATTCTTATAGTATATAAATAGATTGCTCTCCAACACATTAGCCAGCATGGTGACTTAATTGTCTTTCTACCTCTGAGTCTAAGATCAAGAAACACCATAATCTTTCTTCTCAGTTGCCTGATAAGGCATAATAAATATGTATGTGAATGAAAAAAAAAAAGTTTCCTAATAGATATTTACAATCATGACAGACAAAAATAAATAATGGCTCTTATTCCCTGGAGACTGTAAAATCATTAGCCAATGCAGAAGTTGATGGTTAAAGGCAGACGGTACTAAAAATCCTCTGATTGCAGACCCAGGATGATATTTGATGATGACTTTTATTTAAGTGCTTACAACTACAGATCACTTTCAAGTGAAGGAAGATTGTAAGAATTGGAAGAACCATCTCCAATTAAATGGGACATTATTGGATTTTGTGCAGTTAGAGAAAAAAAACAATTGAATTAAAAAGTTGGCATGAACTTTAATACAAAGGCACAAATATTGGAAGTAAAAGTGGAGTAGGATTCATTATAAATAAAAAGTGGAAGAATAACATTGTGGAGATTGATGGTGTATTGAACAGATTGGCAAGATTAGTTATTCAATTTAATAGCAGATACCGAATGCAAATAATTTAGGTTTATGCTCTAACAAGTTCTCATAGTGATGAAGTAGTAGAAAATTTTTATATGAATGTACAAAAGGTATTTAAAATTGTTATGAGAGACTTTAATGCTAGAATTGATAAGCAAATGAAATATGAAAATGTTGTAGGTAAATTTGGTTATCAAAATAGAAATGAAAGAAAACATAAACTTGTGGAGTTTGCAGAAAAAAAAAACCTTTATATTATGAATTGTTTTGTTGAGAAATATATTTTAAAAAATGGACCTGGAAGCATCCAAATGAAAGTACAGCAGAATTGGATTATATTTTGACTAACAGAAAATATATATTTCAAGATTGTAATGTCCTTAATAAATTCAACACAGGAAATGATCATCGATTAATAAAAGATAAGATACATGTTAATGCAAAACTAGAGAGGCAAAAATTATTAAAAAAACAATATTCACAGTTGATATTCTTAATCTTCAGAAACATTCTAATGAATTTTAATTAGAACTTGCAAATCGTTTTCAAGTAATTGTAGATTTTAAACATGATTCAGATTTGAATGCAATTAATAGGAAAATAACTGATATACTTTTAAAACTGTAACAAAAATAGCTGGTAGAAAAAAGCAGCAATTGAGCAATATAATTTCTGCTGACACTATAGAATTTATAATAAAAAAAAGGAATTGGAAGATATAAAAATGGTGCATTAAGAAGGATGGAATATCTTGAATATTGTAAAATGGTGCGAATAAGAGTTAATAATGATATAAGAAAGTATAATTGTGAACTAGCAAGGGACTCAGTAGAAGAAAATAAAAGTCTCAAGAATGTAAAAGACCATTTTGGTATTGGTAGAAAAGTTATATCTGCAATAAGAAAAAAAGATGGAATATTACTAAAAAGAGAGATAACATCATGAAATGGACAGAAGAATTCTATCGAGAATTTATATAGTAATAAAAAATAAATACCTCCTACAACTATTATACTTTTTTAATTGCCCATGATTTTAAATGAAGAAGTGAGACATGCAATTAAATTTATGAAAAAGGGAAAAGCTCCAGATAATGACAAAATTATAATATAATTGATATATTAAAAGAAGCAGGTACAAAAATAGAATTTTTTTGGCAAAGTTATATATCAAATAACTAAATGATAAACATGTACCAGATGATTGAAAGAAAGCAGTATTAACATTTTATAAAGGTGATAAAGAAGATATTAGAAATAACAGACCCAACAGTCTTTTATCAGTTTTATACAAAATGTTTACCAAGATAATTACATCTCATCTACAAAGAACATTGAATTTTAACCAATCAAAAGAACAAGCTGGATTTAAAAGTGGTTTTAATACAGTAGATCATATCCAAGTATTGTGAGAAGTTATAGAAAGGACCAATGAATATAAATTGTCATTACATTTTGGATTTGTATATAATAAAAAGGGCATTTGATTTTATTTCTTCAGTTGTTAAAGTGTTGGATCATTAAGATAAACACCCAGGATATTATCATATTCTAAAGAATATTTATAAAAATGCAACAGCAGCAATTAGATTACATAATGATAATAGAAAGATTACTGTTGAGAAGGGTGTAAGATAGGGTGACTCCACATCTCACTTTTTATAGTAATGTTGTAAGAAGTATTTTGTGGTTTAAAATGGAAAGCTAATGGAATAAAAATAAATGGAGATTATTTAAGTCATTTACATTTTGCAGGTGGTATAGTTGTTTTTGAAAACAATGTTTCAGAGTTTCATGAAATGTTGCAAGAGTTATCAGATGAAAGTAGGACTAAAGTTAAATATTAAAGACTAAAGTAATATTCAATAGATTTTCTCAAAAGATGAAAATAAAGATTGATTATGATGAATTGGAAGAAGTTAACAACTATATTTGTAGTTGTTAATTTCTTCTAATTCATAGTCAGATTATTACTATAGATGAAAACATAATGAATGAAATTAATAGAATTAAACTTGGTTGGAGTGCTTTTGATATAAATAACTTAATATTAAAAAAAAATACATCTATGTGTTTGAAAGGGAAGGTTTTTAATAAATGTGTTTTACCAGTTCTTATTTATGTATCTGAGACTGGAACACTTAATAGAAGAGCAATACAGAGACTTCAAACAACTCAAAGAAGTGTGAAGAGATGCATGTTATGAATAACAAGAAGAGATCAAAGCTGCAATACATGGGTAAGAGAACAAACAGGTGTAACTGATATCCTTGAAATAATTAAGAGGCTGAAGTGGAGTTGAGATGGACATAATGACAGAAAAGATGATAATAAATGGATAGTTGAAATCTTAAACGAAATTCCAAGAGATTGTAAAACACCCAGAAAGAGACCACATGTGAGGTGGATGGATGAAATAAGAAAATTTGTAGGGATGATGTAGAGAAGAGAGACTAATGATCGGAGAAGATGGATTGAATTGGAGAGACCTGCTTCCTGCAGTGGATTGATGATAGTTGACGATGATATATATATATAATCCTTTTTAATGTTTAAATTAAATTTGAAAAAAAATGCTGTTATTACTATTAATAAAAAGTTTTTAAAAATGTAATTAAGACAGAAAAATCAAACTAGAATCATTGCAAAAAAAGAATTCATATTAAAAAATGTTCTATTTTCTACAATAAAAGTTAAAATTGTATTTGCTTAAAAATTGAATTAAAAGAAAATCTCTGAATATAACATTAACTTTAATCCAACTTTTCATTCAAATTTCAGTGATCTTAACTGAATTGATGTCGATAACAAACTTCAAAGTTTCTGCCAAGCGTTAGGAATAATATTGTAACAAACAAATAGTGCAGCTGGTTCCACTTTAAGAAGTTCAATTTATAAGTCTAAGTTAGGAAAAATATAACTCTTTATAAAATTTAATTATATTTCTTCTGTAACTAACCAATGCTAAATGACTTTATATATTACAGATTTACTGATATTTTTGCTATTTTATACGATCGCATTGATGAGCTTAAATTTACAAAAAACACCTTTTATTTTTTTCCTCCGTTAAAAATAAAGAAAATTACTTCTAATTTAAAAATAAAAAGCACACTTTTACTTTAAACTCTGTTATTCTATTTGCACCACTCATTAATGGCTCACATGAGACTATCGTATTTTACATTACAAAAAAAAGAAGAGATCTTCCGAGCGGCACTTGAGAAGGATATCATCCAAATTTCATGTATGTGAAAAATTTGCATTAATAAAACATGGTATTTTAATGAGTAAACGTGTGCTCCTGAGTGCGTAATCTTATTGTAATGAATTTTTTATTTGCATTATATAATAATTCTTTTAGATATAATAAAAATCAACTGCATATCGCTCTCAGAAAAAGTCTAAGTAAAATGGATAATTTGTAAAAAGGACAGCTAGCTTTAGGTAAAAATATGAGTATATTGTGATTGATAGTTTCGAACTTTACATGAGTCAGAATTAATTTTATTATTACTGAAGATTTTATATGAACAAGAAAATAAAATAGACAAATTGTTTAATAAATAAATAGAATATGACTACATTTAAAAAAAAAAAAAAAGACCCTCACCCCCTCTCTTTCTTTTACTAATGTACGAGAATACATCATATATATATATATATTACAAATAAAATGTCCTTAATTAAAAACTATTGTAATAATCATAAAAACAATAAATGTAACGGTAATTAACTATTATATACAGTTTTTCAATCTGCAGAAGTACTGTCGATTAATTCCTTAATCCTCCTCAACTGCATTATTTATTTTTATTGCTATATATATATATATTGTAACAGAATAAGAGAAAGAGGAAGCTGAGAAGAACCATTGGAACTTTCTTTATTCATTCTATCAATGCATATTAAGTTATCAAATAAAGATTTTTTTATGACATAAAAAATCAAACAGTAAGATTTAAAATATTAAATCCATTAAACAAAATTATCCTAAATGTTAATTTTTTTTAAAAAATGTATGTATAAATAAAACAAAACATAAATATAAAACAAAGCATAAAAACAATAAAATAAACATTAGGATTTTTCTAGTAAGATCTGTTATTTTGGAAAAAAAAAATGTAAGGTTCATTTTCAAACCCACATTACTGATTCAACTGTATTTAATGTATATAATTTGTAATGACTATGTATGAAAGACAACAAATTTGATCAAAGTTCTACTAATTATTAAGAATAGTTAGATAAATAAATTAACTTAATAATAGATTTTATTTAACATAAATGGTATAATAATAATGTGAAAGCTAAACACCTTCAAACAGATATGCTTTAAACATGCTTATGTGACAGCCAATCAGATGGAATAATGACATCACATGGGACTCTCAATTCTAAAACACAAGCCAGAACTATTAGAAAAAGATGGGACCCCATCTTAATCTATGCCTCAATATGACAAATTGTTAAATCATATATAAAGAATTTTACAGTGAAAAGTCATCCAAAATAAAAGCTAAAAACAAACTTTAATAAATATTTATATATATAATATTTAGCATAGAAGTTTTCAAATTTTATTTTTTCTATTTTCATTTATAGATTCACTTTTTCTATTAATTTTATAATTCAGCCACTACATTAACTGACAAATGAGTATGGCAAACTTAAGAGGGAAAAAATTGATTAAACATTAATAATAATACATTTGAGATGTGTTTTGCACTGACTGTACACACTAATCTGTTAACCAGAAATACATTTATATATTGATTACACTTGACTATTATTCTATGTATGCAATATTTTTCTAGCTTTTACTTTAGAAATTCTTCAGTACTACATTCAGTGCATTCTATTTACTGCCATATCTTCCCCATGAAATAATCAATATTGTACATTTAAAAATATTTTTGAAATAAATCTTCATAATCTATTCCATAAGAACCATGTTCATCTTTACCACAAAACACTCTTTTAGAAAGTTTTGTGGTACTTATTCAATTTATATATCCAATCTAGACAAAATATGATTTTATAATAGTGGATTCAATACTATTCTCATCCAGCAAGTTGAAAAAACAATGATTGCTCTTCTGATCTTGACCTTATATTTTTACAATTTTAAAGAGCATTTTTAAATGAAAATTTTCTAATATTTTTATGTTATGTCAATAGAGTCAACATTTTAGTATTTAATATCTGATAAATATTCATCGATTCTATTTTATATTAATTTGAAAATTGGGTTTTCATTCACCCATTCTATTTTATATTAATCTTGAAAATTGGGTTTTTATTCACCCATTCTATTTCATATTCTGCTTATATGTAATGCCTTCCCTCTATTTGAAAGTTTATTTATATAATATGAAAATGTTTTAACAAAAAATTCTACATTGTAATTAGTAAGTGGATTGATCTTTTCCAATGTATATTGTCTATTATTGATTGTATGTAGATTTCTGATCTTTTTCACAAAGTAAAGACAAACAAATAATAGGTATAATTAATCCTATAAATAAATATTTCTCATAATGCATATTTTTAAATAAATTGCCATATTTTTTGATTGTCTCAAATAGTCTTTTAACCTGGAAATCAAATAAATATAAATAATGCCTGTGGATAATAAATTTTTTATAAAGATTTGTAATTATGTTAGATTTATGATAATAATGGATCTTTCAACAAGTAATACATTCAGCTCATAAAAATAATTTTTATTGAATGATATTAAATTAAAGTATGTGCATTTAATTTATGTAAGGCTACATTTTTGTGCACTTGGCACTTAAAAATTATATTAAATTTCATTGGCCCAATTTGTAATATACTAGTTTTGTTCTGCTAATTGAAAATATATACAATGTTAAAACAGTTTATAGACTGCAGGAAAAAAAAGATAACCAAGAAAATAAATTCATGTACTGCAATAGAGAAAATACAATGTGATTCATCTACCAATTTTTCATTTCAATAAACAGAAATGAGTTTTCATATAAATTATTTTAGTACATATTATGTTCAGTTTAAATAAATAATTAACAATATCTTTTTTATTCTTTTCATCTTTTAATATAAAGCAATTAAAATCATTGATTTTAATTTTTCCAAAACAAACATTCTTACAGTTCCTTAACCAACTCCCTCAAATAAATAAATTTTTAAAAAAAATAAAACTATTCTACTTATTTTTTTAGTAAAATTTTATTGGTATTATTTTCAAATGTCATGTGTGTGTGTGTGTGTATGGTAAATTAATATCTAACATTGGTTTATTAAGCAAATAGAATGTTCTCAATCCAAAGCACAAGGTAAATCTTTTTAAGAGAAAGGAATAGAAATCTTTTTTAATATGTTCTTTTTTTTTTCTTAAAAAGTTTTGTTTTGTGCTTTGGATTGAGAGTATTTCATTTAATTAATAAACCTTTGTTATGATATTAATCTAGTATTAACAATATTAATCTGTGGAAAAAGTTTGTATTTATATTTACACATATTATTAATCAGTTTAAATACATTTAATAATAAACAACTTAAAGATAAATAAAATTTATTTAAAAAATCAAACCAGATTTGTACTCTTCATAGGAACTCTATCAAGATGTCCTCTTTTTATAATTATATGACAAAAATTATATAATTATATATTGTAGATAATATGTAAGAATATATTTTACAAGAGTATATAGACAATTGACAAAAATTATGATAATATTTCTTAAAAATTTGTTGCTTTTTGCTGAGGCAGGCTTTCAATACAGA
Organism: Epiperipatus broadwayi; assembly: GCA_028023455.1. Classification (NCBI taxonomy): domain Eukaryota; kingdom Metazoa; phylum Onychophora; class Udeonychophora; order Euonychophora; family Peripatidae; genus Epiperipatus; species Epiperipatus broadwayi. Next base: position 80,689 of record JAQFVV010000809.1, on the reverse strand, counting down.
GTATCTTTATCAAAGCAAGACTACAGTGAGCATTAACATAAACATTACTATAACTGCTTGCCTGTAAAAATAAATCAAACTAGTCAGTGACTACAATAGATATTAGCATATTTGAATATGCATAACTGTAAATTGACATATCAGTTGGCTATGCTATTGCATTGAACAACCAGATCTTGTTGAAAGGAATGCTATTGGATCTTACATTTATGTAATTTTTAAAATTAATTACATGCTAAGTTTTTTTTAGTTTTTGATTTTATGATTACTTTCTTAACAAATAATTCTAGTAATGGCAGGTTTGAATGAATGACCAGATTTTTTCATGATGTGCATACACCAAGTTATATGCATTATTGCATTTAACTCCATTATATAAATGAGTATACTAACTGTAAATTTTTTCATGTGCATCCATAATATCTAGCATTGCAAAATTGACAAATCAAGGACATATATCAATTGAGCTTTATTATCATGTGTAATCTTGTCTTCGGAATTGTTAATAAATCTATTCAGTCAATCATTATTGATAATCAATATCATTTTTGTATATATATTATAAATGTAAGGCATATAAATTAATCACTCCATGGCTATTTGTTAATGTAAAGCTCCATATGAATAATTATTCATAATGATTTCTAATTGATTTTGATGAGTCTTAATCACTAAACAGCCTAAAGTTGTTCCAGAATGGATTCAATCTGAACTTCGGAAATTTAACAATTAAATCATCATTTGACTTTGTCAATAAAATTAAGAATTTAGAAGGGCTGTTTCAGTGTTACTAAACTCTATGCACCTATCAATAGAATTTGGTCTATAAATATTATACAGGATATTGTGAAGCGTAGTTTGGTTAACTTTAAAAGAGTTCAATTTATTATAGACATTTTATAATGAATCAATGATAATTTTTAAGCTACATTTAAGTGCTGATATCTTTCTTATGATTATAAATTGACTCATGAGGTTTGTCCATTATTGCTGTTATGTGTAGGTTATTTATAGATTTTATTGAAAAGAAGGTTACTCAACCTCTTTTAGATATCAATAAAAAGATAAATGATTTCCAATATTTGTATTTCATACTGAAACAGCACTCATCAATTGGTCCAGATCACCATCATATATATCTATATATATTTATAACTCTGGAAAAAAAAACGAGCTAATCAAAAGTTTGAAAAAAAAAAGTAAAAAGCATTGAAAAAAAATATGAAGCATTGAAAAAATATATATTGAAAAAAATATATATAAATATATATATTGTACCAGTCGGTTTTGTCTGTTCATATAACAAGATCTAGTATCTAGGCAAAAGTCAGGAACACTCATGAATTGTGCTCTATTTGCCTATTTTCCAGATCTACCAACTTATGAGCAACAATTCTGATTATACCGATCTAATTTATCTCTCTCTGCCGGCATCGCAAAGCGGAAACACAAAAAGTCTCTAATTTAAATTTATATAATGGAATATTTTAGTATAAAATATAAGTTTGACTCATTTAAAGATCGTGACCTTTCATATTAATTATATTTATAAGATTAGTGGGAGGTCATCTAGTCAGGGTGAGCATAATTTAATAACTAAAATATTAATGTTTTAAATAAAAGAAACAATGATTCTGCAAGTTTATGATATATATATAAGATTTGTTAATTTAAAGAAGTATGCATAAATACTTGTTTTATTATTTCATTAATTGTCATTGGCTTCTTGATGTACATATAATTTGATTGACATTTACACCGTAACAGATAAATCACATGAAATTTGTTTCTAACTTAGAAAATGACAACTTTAATTATTATTCTATTTTATTGCAGCTAGCTCATATGCCAATAATTAATAAATATACTGAGGAACAATTGATTTAGTGCTATGAGGAAATATCTTTGTGAGATACCAATCCACTCCCAGAAAGAACAAAATATATCACTTAACTGAATACTTAGAATGATAATTTTATGACAAAAATATACTTTACAGATATAAGTAAATTACTCTCAGTTTATACTGAGTGAGATACGTGTGCAGGATAGTTTGTTAACATATATATATATATATATATTGGTATCACAAAAAGAACATATATATATATATATATATTGGTATCACAAAAAGAAGCACATATGAAAATATTAATAAATATAATAAATAGATCTGATTTAGTAGAATCATAATATGGATATTCATAGGTTTGATTTATGATGAGAACTTTAAGAGAGTGGTGTATGCATGATGGTGGAATTAGGTGATCCAATCTTGGATCCGAAAAATGTGCTTCCAAATTTGAGGACGAAGAATGGTGACCAAATTCTTTCCGCTACTTTGGCAGATTCGGTTCACAGAACAAAGATGTCGGCTATTAATAACGATAGGCCAGATCTTTCTGGAGCAATCTATGTCAATAGCTCATATGATGTATAAGTCCCATGGGGGGGTGCCAGCCATGTTCTTGGACTTGGAACGAATATACGGGATCGGGATTACCAAAAATCCTGGGGAACGAAGCACGAAGACACACATATGCGTATTTGAATGTGGAGGCCTGTTTTCATACAATGCTTGAAATGAAACTCATATAATATTTAAAAACTACAATGCTCGAAATGAAAGACATATAATATTTAAAAACTAAGGATGAATGATTGATAACCAATATATATTGGGAATGTCCAACATAATAGTATGATTTAAATACTAAACAGTAATGGATTCTTTAAACTTATTACTAAAATACATAATCATTGAAAATAGAGATTCCTTTCCCCTTACTAACTTTCCACCATGTTAAATAAATATGAGAATTCAGTTTTAAGTGCTTTGATATTATACTAAATACAATTTAAACATATACAAATGGGGTGGTGGTTATTAATTTCATAATAAATAGATTTGATTTCATAAAGTTTTTAAGGTTAGCACATATTATTTAAATAAAAATAAAAAACATTTCTTAGAAAAACAGATTTACTACTCTGTTTTTCTACATTGACATTATAAGATAATTAATTTGTTTTCCCCAAATTTGCAAGCATTCACTATGATAAAAATAACAAGACTTGTTTTCCATTATATTAAAGTTAATCTAGTCACCCCATAAAGGGGAGAGGGGGGAAATAAAAGAAAAATGACATACTGATGAATTTGAGGAATTATTGGCATATTTAAATCTATAAAACACAATAATGAAAATTATAAAATATTATTGCCGCATGAAGATGAAAGAAATATTACATTTATTTAATAGAGGCTCAATGATAAAAAGAAATTAAACAAAGTTATATAGAGGTATATATATGCTAGTATCAGGTAAGTAAATTACAAATCATTTTAACAAAATATTAAATTTCTGGTCAAAGGACCAGCTAGTACAATGATATTTTAAATTATATACAGGGTTATTAGAAATAATTCTGGAAGGCTGAATTTAAACATTAGGCAGTGGCTAGAGTTCTTTATCTTTGTAATTTAGGTTAGTAGCAATCCTTGGTGATTCAGTGTCCATTAGAATTGATGCACTAGATCTAGTTAGATTTGTCAGTCAGGTAGCATTTCATTACTCAGTCTTTCAGTACATTAAAGTTCACAGGTGACAGGATCCTGGGCAATGAGTGTGAGAGAGAGGATGTTGATCAGAGAAAAAGGTGAAAATTCCCACTACTCATGATACATTGAATTATTATCACAACAAGTGTGGATTAGATTTGCCATTGCTGTTTTATAATTATGAGTCTCTTCTCTGAATTTAAATCTAGCAGTATTTACACTATTTCTCCATTTATCTTGGAAATCATTTAGCTGCTAGATCTGAGGCACTTTGTGCACTTAGTGAATCTGGAATTTGCTGACTGGATGCACATTTTTGTTCAAGTAAGTTTTAAAGACAATGCAATCCTACTAAGAATGTCTCAAATGATTGTTTAAAAGAATGTCTCAAATGATTGTTTTAAAATATGATCTAAGATTTTAAAACAAATTTGAAGTGGATAAAATTTCCACTAATGGATTTTTACATTACTGTTTTAAAATTATAACATTTTAAATCAGACTAATGGGTTTCCAGTCAATTGTCTTAATTGCATTCAAGAATATGTTTATAACGATTGTTTCACTCTTTTCTGACCGCCATGATTAAAATAAATAATAAATTAAATATAATTTTAAAAAAACACACTAATATAATACACTTTAATTTGCTATATGTTTTAAAATTAATTTCTTCTGACCTATAATATGTGCACATCCATTATGCACATATACAAATTAAAATAAAATCAAATATTTATTTATTAAAATTAGTTACATTAAGATATCTATATATATCTATGTCATTATTTTATTGGTTAAGCAAAAAAAAATACATGTATAAATAAATACATATATATGCATAAGAATGAAGTTTAAATATGGTTTGATGGTGGGAGATTCTGAGTGGGCTGTGAAGCTCGATCTGATTATCAGGTCGACTGCTTCAATATATATATATATATAAATCAGTGCTTAGATTATATTAATATAGCAAATTTCCAAACTTTAATGGACAGGCTTCAACCTATTTCATCTTCCAATTCTTCAGCCATTTGTACCATCTTAATATAAACTGAGCACTGGCTATATGTGGGTGTGAGTGATGATGATCTATACCAACTGATGACTGCTGGTTTAGCACAAACTATGTATATTGTAGATCATTTATCTTTTTCACATATGTGTAATCATTTAGTATGAGATAGAGTGGTTAGCTAAAGGGAGCTTTTGTTTAAATCCCTATAATTACATCAAACCTGTATTGTTAATTGATCCTTGGTCTGTTACAAAAACTCTGATCAAAAAATGAAAAATTGCAATTAGAGTAAATTTCTGTTTAACACCAGCTTTCATCTCAAAATTTTCACTATTACTAATCTTCTTATAATAAAGATGCAATATATGCAATGCAATTGTATATGTTATCCAGATTTTTCAAACATCACCACACTTCTTTTGATTAACTGGGTCAAATAATTGATAAAAGAAGTGTAATGGTGATAATTTTCTTGTAATATATTTTTTATATTTGCTTCTTTACAAATCCATATCTATATTGCTTCTTGATTTTCTAAAACTATTCCAAATCTCAGAATTACTTATTTATAATTGGAAACAATTTAAAAACAAAAGTACTTTAATATTCTACAATAAATGCTGCAGGGTTTGTTTGTTTTTTAAAGATGGCACAATTTCTGGGATTCATATATTTTTATAAAATTCCAGTTGTTTTGAATCTAATATATTGTCTTTAGAGTTTAAACTTTTTGCAGGCATCCCATTGAAATCTTTAGCTCCTCCATTTTTGAGCGTAGTATGAATGAACCCATTATTAAAAATCTCATTTAAGATTTTGTATTATTATTATTCAAAATGTTAGTAAAATATTTTCCCCTTTTATGCAAATGTCATTAATATCATGAAACAGTGTATCTTTTACTAATTTTTTCAATCAGTCAATCAATGAATAGTATTCTGCTCTATAGACATATCCAGAGAACAGTCACATCACAAATTCATTCATTTCTTTACTCCATTCTCTTCATTGCCCAGCTCTTCAATTCTGCAGATCTCTTTTCATCTCATATCATTCAGCAAGGTCAATATTTTTTATCCTTTCTTCTTGTTTCCACTCACCATTTTTTCCAAAACATCGTTCATTAAACTATGCTTTCTTTTTAATATAAGTCTATCTCTAATTTCCTCGATCAATCTTTTTTTTTCATTTACTCTCTTCAAAACTTCTCCATTTGTCATTTTATTTATCCATCTAATTTTTGCCATACTTCTTTATGACCACAACTGAAAGTCTTTCAATCTTTTCCTAATTTTTTATTTATTGTTTATGTTTCACAACCAAACAATAGTACAATCCACACATAATACTTAATTATTATTTTTTATTCTCTCTTCAATGGTCCACAAAATATTTTTATTCTTTTAATAAATGTCTTCTTTACCAATGCCATTCTTTTAATTTAATTTTCATTTATTTCATTCTCATTCAACCAACTGCCCAAATATCTAAATTCATTTACCTGTTGAATTATATTATTATAGGTACTTGAGTATTAAAACTGCAACACAGAGCATGTATTGGACCTATTGCACCTGTTCACATTTATATCAATCTGCTGATAACTTTGCAATCTTGTGATCTGACCAAAATAACATGTACACAGATCTTGTATATGACTTCCTTTGGCAAAAAAATGAAATGGAAAGCTAAAGATGTGTGATTTGTAATAGTTTGAAGCCTGTCCATTAAAGTATAAAGATTGGCTATCTTAATATAAAGCTGAGTACTGATTATATATGTGTGTGAGGATAGTAATTTAGACCAACTGATGATTGCTGGTTTAGCATGAAATATGTATATTGGTGATTATTTATCTTTTCAACATGTGTATGATCAGGTGGGTAAGCAACATGAGAGTGGTGGATCGTGTGAAAGTCTGAGTTTGAACTCCACATATATTACATATATAAATGCAGTTTTAGGCCTGTACAATGTATTAATGTATATAAATAGTGTGTAAAAGGTCTGCCCATCCCTCGCATATGTACGTATAAATGGATTATTCTCCTGTACGTGAGGGGTCATAATGACTAATATGTCAACATGGGTAGGATGACAACCTTGGCACTAACAAGGGCTTTGAATGTTCCACCATCATATTTTCAATGAAATGGAAGGCTGAAGAGTTGTGAGTTGGAATAGTTTGAAGCCTGTCCATTAAAGTATAAAGATTGGCTATCTTAATATAAAGCTGACTACTAATTATATATATGTGTGAGGATAATAATCTAGACCAACTGATGGTTGCTGGTTTGGCATGAAATATGTATATTCGTGATTATTTATCTTTTCAACATGTGGGTGATCAGGTGGGTCAGCAATATGAGATGGCACTGAGAGTGGTGGGTCATGTGAAAGCCTGAGTTCGAACCCTGCATAAAAGCATTATTTAAAATAAAATAAAAATTATATATTATTTTAAGTAAAATTCTAAATTTTATTTAGTGAAATAAAAAATACTAAATACTACTCAAATTTTTGTTTTTAATATAATTTTTAAAACAATAATAACAATTAAACAAAAATAATAAATTGATATTATAAATTTAAAAAATCTAAAGAATATAAAAAAAGATTTCTAATTAAATTTGAAATTAATAATAAAAAATATAAATATAATTTATAACATATTTATCTAGATATAGTGGCATGCAGATTACAAGAATAAATAATAATGGTAGTAAAACTTTTAAAAAAAGTGAAAAAATAAATATTAGACTATATTATTTAAAAAGTTAATGTTTTTTTAAGGAAAGTAACGACAAGATGGCTTCAAATGTGTTCTTAACTATATAATGAGAATAAAGCCATTAATTTGTAGAAAAAACATAGAACAATTTTAATTAACAAAAAGTTGGACTTGGTTTATTATACTATTTAGGTTATTAATAAATAAAACAAATAACTGAATGATTTTCCCTGATCCTAGAAGGTTACAAGACAGCGAAGCTACAGAAGTGAAAGATTGGTGAAATTGAAAAACAATACCACATATGTAGAACAAAAAAAATCAATTTTATAATATGAAAATTAATTATAACTACTAATTTCATTTGAAAGTATTAAAAATTTTGTGAGAAAAATAATATTTGAAGGGGAAAAAATAAATGCTAAAAAAATTAAACAATTATTCCAAAAATGTATAATATATGGGGGAGGGGATGGAGAAAGAAGGATGTAAACCAGTTTTATATACACCCGGGTCTCATTTTATGCAGATTTTTTTAATGCAATTTTAAAGTTATGAAATTCATGTTTCTTCTTAATATTTTTGAATGCGGTTTTCTTTTATGTGATAAAAATTATTAGATCAGAAATCGAGCTCCGATAATGCACTATTACTTTAAATATTATAAATTTCACACACTCACCTGTCATATTTAAAGTAATCGACTTCCATCTAATAATTTCAATATTTTCAGCACTTTATAATAGTACTGTAATAGATTTTATGCAACAAAGAAGTTCATAATTCATATAAAATCAGGAGTTTCTCATTTTATATACACACATTAAATTTTGCAAGATTATAATGTAAATCTGTTCAAATGTTATAGATGCCTATACTATGCAAGTTGTTGTTTTTGCATTTTAAATCACATTCTATTTTTGCTTTTTAAAAAAAGAGTACATAATCAATTAATCATTTAGTGTCCACAAGTTTATTTTTAAAAGATGAATAACAGTGGTAGGCACAATTAAATTTGACAATTAAAAATTAAAATCTGATTTTTAATTATAATTAACAATATAAAAATTATGTAATGTGACCTGAAATTAATGTGATGTGAAGCAACAAAATTTGATTTTTAAACAGAACTGAAAATTAAAAAATTAAAGACAAAAATAAGAATTTAATTTTTAATTGTTAGTTTTAATTAAATTTTGCCCAATAGTGGTGAGTAGATATCTTTTTATTATCATAAGTCTAAGTTCTTATTTTTATTTTAAACTTTTAGTTTACTCTAATGGAGAGAGAGAAACACCCAAGAAAATGAATTTCTTTGGAAACAAAAATTTCAATTTTAGATTGCTTAGTGAAATGGGATCAACAGTGACGGGAAAACATTTTAGTTTGGGTGAGTGTACTAAAAGAGCAATTAAAAAAATGAAGGTGGCACTAGTTGTATTTTCTCTTGTGACAAATCTGATGTCTTACTAGTTCACAAACGAACTTGCATATCATCAAATACCAATAAAATACTGTACATGTATGAAAAAATGTAAAATACTGTAAATTACGCATAAAAATATATTGTTTTGAATAAAATCAAATACTGTAGTTAATAAAAATAATAAAAAAAGTTTGTCTTGTATCAATTTTTTTTCAATTTTGAAGTTTTTGATTAGTCATATATTATTTCCTTTTTTTAATGTGAATTTTAAAGTAATTTACATTGTTGCTTTACTTTTATGTGATTTTTGAAAATTACAGTACAGATCCCCGATTTTTCAAAGTAAAGTAAAGCTATTTTTGTGCAATTTTTTTTTGTGCGTGTTTTCTGAGGAACCTATCTTCCACATAAAATGGAACCCAGATATATTTAATCAAGATAAAAGCTTATTAATATTTTAAAAATGCAAAATAATTAAAGTGGAAAACAAAAATCTGACAAAAGAAATCACATAAAAAATATAAAAATATATTAAAGTCAGAATAGTGTTGAAGTTATAAAGTAATTTTACAATACTAACAAAAAATGGAACAAAATCTTAAACAGAGTATAAAATAACTCACTAGTATTTGAATAAAAGTAAGTATTTAAGGTGTGAGAAAAGAAAGTTATAATAATTCATTTGTAATAAAATAGCATGAGTTAATCTGAAATTCTCAGAAAAATTACTTTTCAAAAGTAACTATAGAATTTTACATTTTTCAATATATATATATATGTGTGTGTGTGTGTGGCTATTTAGAGCAAAAGAAAATATCTGAGACAAAAGTTATACAAGCCTGTATTTTGTAAAACATACTGGACATCAATTATATAAGTATATATAATATTGTGAAACTATTCTTCACACATGCACTTTTTTCCACAATATTATATATATATATATGAGGGTGGGCAAAATGAAAGAGATAGTCAATTCTGACTCTTTTGTCGTTTATGTAAACAAATATACGCTTGATCGGTGTTTTTGGTAAAATGCCATCTATTGATCATAAATACAAGCAACAGCAAGTTAACGTGATTAAAACTTGTTTTTGTTTTTCATAAATGTATCTTTAAGGGTTTTTGCAATGATATATATATTGCAGAGGCTTTGACTATGAGGTGAAACTGAACTGAGATCAGACCCATATAGCTATCTAGCTTGTTAGGCTGAGTTTGAAGACTTTACCGTCTCAAAAATTTCATGCTTGCAAACTGATAGAAACTTTTTGCATAAACACTTGGAGTCAGTGTTTAGATCTAGTTTCTGGCTTTATCCTTCACTGATGATAGCAAATTAGCTTGAAATCAGCTGATCTGAGGGTAGGAAAAATGAAAGAGGTAGTGAATTCTGACTCTTTTGTCATTTATGTAAACAAACGTACACTTGGTCGGTGTTTTTGGTAAAACACCATCTACTGATCATAAATACAAGCAACAGCAAGTTAACGTGTTTAAAACTTGTTTTTGTTTTTCATAAATGTACCTTTAAAGGTTTTTGCAATGATATATATTGCAGAGACTTTGACTATGTGGTGGAACTGAACTGAGATCAGACCCATATAGCTATCTAGCTTGTTAGGCTGAGTTTGAAGACTTTACCGGTCTGAATCATGCTTGCAAACTGATAGAAACTTTTTGCATAAACACTTGGAGTCAGTGTTTAGATCTAGTTTCTGGTTCTATCCTTCACTGATGATAGCAAATTAGCTTGAAATTAGCTGATCTGCGGGTGGGAAAAATGAAAGAGATAGTGAATTCTGACTCTTTTGTCATTTATGTAAACAAACATACGCTTGGTCGGTGTTTTTGGTAAAACGCCATCTATTGATCATATATATATATATATATATATATATTACATATACATATGTAATAGTTGCAGAAAAAAATCCCCTGTTAACTGAGAGGAGATCCTTTGATTTCTGTTGGAGGCCTTAAAGGAACCAAACAAGATAATTAATTAATGTCAATTCCATACCTTCTTGTTGTTGCACTGTTATTACTATGTGATTATTCATACAGTATATGAATGTGAATGGGCTGCTTGCTAACACACATTAATCAGCATGATTAGATCATTGGTTTTATACTCTGAGTTTAAGAAACACCATGGTGTTTTTTCTCAGTTGCCTTATAGCTCTTAACTGTAATCAGTAAAATTTTCTTGAAGGCAGAATGAATTTTTTTTTTTCTAATGGATGTTTACAATCATGATATAAAAAAATAAATCATGGCTTTATTTGCAGGAGTTTGTAAAGGTGTCAGACAAGGCAGCTGTTGTTGGCCTAAGATCAAAAGTGCAAAGAATCTCCTGCTTGTGCTCCCAGGCTGCCATTTGATGACATTATATTTAGGTACTTATAACTGCAGATCACTTTCCAATAAAAAAAGATTGCATGAATTGGAAGAAGAGCTGTCTTATATTAAATGGGACATTGATAGTGAATCAGATAGAGAGATAAGATTAGCTATTCAACTTAATAGCAGATATCAATGCAGATAATTCAGATTTATGCCCAACAAGTTTCTATTGTCATGATGAAGTAGTGGATTTTTATGTAGATGCAAAAAAAAGCTTTGATCAGACAAAATAACTTTTAAAATTATCATGAGAGATGTTAATGCTAGAATTAGTAAACAATTGAAAGATGAAAGTGCTGTAAGTAAATTTGATTATGGAGATAGAAATAAGAGAGATTACAGACTTATGGAGTTTACAGAAAAATAAAAACTATATTATGAATTCTTTTTTTTTTTTTTTTTTTGAGAAAAAATGTTAAATGAAAATGAACATGGAAACATACAAATGAAAAAGACACAGCAAATTGGATTATATCTTGACTAAGAGAAAATATGTATTTTAAAATTGTAGTGTTCTTAATAAATTATCATTGATTAGTGAGATGTAAGATACATGTTAATGCAAAACTAGAAAAACAAAAATTATTTAAAAAAACAATATACACTGTTGATATTCCTAATCTTCAGAACCATTGCAATGAATTTACATTAGAACTTATAAATTATTTTCAAATATCAACATATTTTGAATATGATTCAGATTTAAAATGAAATCAATAGGGAAAAAATAGATACACTTTTAGAACTGCAACAAAGATAACTAGTACAAAAAGCAGCCATTAACCAGTGAAATATCTAATGAGATGACAATTTTTGAAGAAAAAAAGAATATGAAAATATATAAAAGTAATGTATTAAGAATGATTGAATATCTCAAATTTTATAAAATGGTGTGAAAAAGAATTGATAATGATAGAAAAAAGTATAATTATGAACTGACAAGGAAAGCTATAGTAGTGATTAAAGTCTCATAAATATAAAACACCATCTTGGTATTGAGACAAAACTTATTTTTGAAATAAGAAAAAAAGATAAAATTATTAGTAAAAAGAGAGCTGACATCATGAAATGTGTAGAAGAGTTCTATCAATAATTATATACCAATAAATATAAAGGAAACATATCATCTACAACTATTATATTTTCTGAATTGTCCAGGATTTTTAAATACAGAAGTTATATATGTAATTAAATTTATGAAGAAGGGAAAGCTCCAGGTAATAGTAGAATTATAATTAATATCTTAAAAGAAGCAGGAGAAGAAATAACAAAAAAAATTGGCCAAGTTATATACCAAATGTCTAAATGATAAAGATTTACCAGATGATTGAAAGAATTCAATATTAATATTTTAAAAATGTGATAAAGAAAATATTAGAAATTAGAGACCTATTAGTCTTTTATCAGTTTTATACATTTATTTATTTATTTTTTGTGATTTTAACCAAACCAAAAAATAAAAACAAGCTTGATTTAAAAGTGTTTTAAGGACAGTGCATCATATCCAAGTATAGAGAGAAATTATAGAAAAAACTAATGAATTTGAGTTGCCATGATGCTTTGGATTTGTAGATTATGAAAAGGGATTTGATTTTATAAGCATTTCTTCAGTAAATAATCATTAGGTCATCAATGTATTGACTCAGAATATTGTTATATTCTGAAGAATATTTATAAAAATAAAACAGCAACAATTTGATTACATAATTATACTAAAAAAAATTAACATTGAGAAGGGCATATATGAGTGGTGATACCAAAACATTTTATGGCAGTGTTGCTAGAAGTATTTTGTGAATTAAAGTGGAAAACTAAGATAATAAAAGTAAATGGAGATTATTTACATCATCTAGACTTTAAAGATGATGTAGTTGTTTTGCAAATTGTGTTATGAAACTTCATGAAATGTTGCAAGAGTTATCAGATGAAAATAAGAAAGTAGGATTAAAGGTAAATGTTAAAAAGATTATAGTAATATTCAATATATTTTCTCAAAAAAAGAAAATTGATAATGATAAGTTACAAGAAAATAACAACTACAAATGTCTTGATCAGAATTTTATTACAGGTAGAAACATAATGTATGAAATTAATCATAGAATTAAACTTGTTTGGAGTGCTTTTGGTAGACATAATTTAATATTAAAAGAAAATATGTTTATGTGTTTAAAAAGGAAAGTTTTTTTAATAAATGTGTGTTACCAGTTCTTACTTATGGATCTGAGACTTTACACTTAATAAAAGGACAATGCAGTGACCTCAGACCATTCAACAGAGTATGGAGAAATGTATATTAGGAGTAACAAGAAGAAAATGAAAACAAAATACATGGGTGAGAGACCAATACTGACATCATTGAAAGAATTAAGAAACTGAAGTGGAATTGGTCTGGACATATTATTAGAAGAGATGGTAACAGATGGGCAGTTGAAATCTTAAACTGGATTCCAAGAGATTGTAAAAAACCTAGAAATAATCCACATGTAAGATGGGTAGATGAAATAAAAGGAAGCATGCTGATGTGATGTGGAGAAAAGAGACTAGAAATTAGAGAATATGGATTGAAGTTAGAAAGACCTTCTTTCTGCAGTTGATCAATAATGGTTAAAGATGATAGTGATGATATATGTAATACTTTCAATCCAAAGTATAAGACAATTTTTTTAAAAAAAGATTGGTCTGTCTTTTTACTTTATCTCAATTTCTTTTATAGAGGCTTATCTGATGCACTTGGGAAATAAAGTGTGAATATTTTTAAATCAATCATATTACTTTTAAAGCTATATTTTAAATTGTTTTTAATTATATTATTTTAATTTACATTTGTAAATTTTTCCAATTTAGGCCTTGTCTATATCAATTCAAATAATAAAATATATGATTATAATATTCCCAGTGATTAATATTATGTAATACATTGAAATTGATATTCTACCTACTGGTTTATTAAGTAAATGAAATACCCTCAATCCAAAGCACAAGGCAAAACTTTTATTTTCTTTTAAAAAAAGTTTTGACTTGTGCTTTGGATTGAGAGTATTTAATTTACTTATTATACCAGTAAATAAAATATTAATCTCAATGAATTACATAATATTAATCACTGGGAATGTTTATATTTATGTATATATAATTATTGGGAGTTTATAAGAAATTCAAGCATGAAAAGTGTCGCACATGGACTGTAATGCATAGATCTTGAATTCTGGATTTCATCATTCTACTACTACACTAATAGTAAAAATTGATAATAATAAAAACTCTTATAGAAATAAACTTTGATAAATATTATGCACACAAAAATAATAATAATATGTAAAAATAATTATCAAAAAAATAAAATATTCAATTAGCAATAAACATTGAACTTCTACAACTAAAAAATACCAAAGAATAAATTTAAAATATAACAGAACTTGTACAAATAATATAATATGTTTAAACATATTTTCATAAAAAGTAAAAAATGTGAAAAAACAAAGTAAAAATTACAAACATCATTTTTTTAATCAATTCCATTCAATATCTTTACTAAGATCATTATAACTTATCTAAGCAGACTTTTGACTTAAACTAATCAAAAAAACTAGCTAGAATTAAAATATTTTAGCACTGTAAATCACATCTAAATATTAAGTGAAGTTATAAGAAAACTCATAAATATGAATGGCCATTATATCTAGTCTTTGTAAATTATAAAAATATATTTTATTGTATAAATATTTCAAAAGAAATAAAAGTTTTGAAACATCACGACTTCTAATTAAATTATGGTTTTGTTTTTTTTCATATGTCAAATGCGTTGACCGGGAAGCGAACCCAGGCCAGCTGTTTGGAAGGCAGCTATGCTAACCACTAGGCCACCAACGCGTGACAACTAAGTTATTGTTAAATCCTAAAAAATTAAAATAAAACTATCAAAATGCAAAAATATTGATTGGGCTCTAGAATGAGCAAAAATGATTAACATTGAATAAAAAAATAACGGAGATATTCATTTTTTAGAACTTATTACAACAAATGAAATAATTATTTTTACAAATTATCCTTCAGAGCTAAGAATAAATCCTAAAAGATCAAAGTCATATCCAATAGTTTTTCAAAAAAGAAAATTTTAATATTTATTGCTGTTAATAATCTGAACAAACTATTTATAGTTGTTTTGTTAGATTATTAATGCCTATGGAAACATAATAGAAGAAATCAGTCTTAGAATTAAATTTAAATGGAGTGTTTTTAATAGAAATAACATAGTATTAAAAAGAAATGTACCTAAATATTTGAAAAAAAGTTTTTTATAGTAAGCATGTTTTACCATTACTTACTTGTCGATAAATCTTAAATAATTAATAAAATCGCAACACAGAGGACTGAAGTTATATATATATATGTTGAAAATAACAAGCAAAAGTTATAAGTAAAATACAAAGATGAAAAAACAGATTCCACTGAATCATTGAAAAAATTAAAAAGCTGAAGTATTGTTGAATGGGAATAAAGATAAAATAACAAGTTTTAAAGACCATGCCAAGGGATTATTAAAAAATATATATATGAAAGACCTATATGTGCGGTTAATGAATAAGATAAGAAAATTTATAGAAGTAATATTAAGATTTTTAAATTGAATTAATTGTGTTTAAAAATTACGTGTGTATTAGCGAATGTGTGTATATGTATGCATATATTTAATTAGATCTTTCCAATAGTGAATAAGAAGATAATACTCACTAAGTCTTAAATTGGTGAGTAACAAATACTTAACCAGTTATCCATTTTTGGTTTATCCTCTAAAAAAATAGCAAAATTTTTAATTACTAACCAGGAGATAGATGTTTAACTATATTGGCTATAAGCTGATTATCTGAAGAAAAAAATTTTGTTTAACTATATTGGCTATAAGCTGATTATCTGAAGAAAAAAATTTTAAAATATTTTGGACCCAAATTTTTTTCTAACATTTATCTAGTTAAGATCACTACATAATCAACTTAACGGGAAAATGCATTAACCACTAAGCAATAACATACTTATATACATATAGGTCCATTTATAAATGTATGTAAATGCACGAGTATATATATATCATCATCATCAACCATTATCAATCCACTGCAGGATGAAGGTCTCTCCAAGTTTAATCCATCTTCTCCGATCTTTAGCTTCTCTTCTCCACAACACCCCTGCACATTTTCTTATTTCATCCATCCATCTCACATGTGGTCTCTTTCTGGGTCTTTTACAAACTCTTGGAATCCGGTTTAAAATTTCAATTGTCCACCTATTATCATCTCTTCTAGCAATATGTCCAGCCCAACTCCATTTCAATCTTTTAATTTTTTCAATAAGGCCAGTAACACCTGTTTGTTGTCTTACCCATACATTGCGTTTTCGATCTCTTCTTGTTACTCCCAACATACATCTCTCCATACTCCTTTGAGTGGTCTGAAGTCTCTGTATTGCTCTTCTATTAAGTGTCCAAGTCTCAGATCCATAAGTAAGAACTGGTAAAACACATTTGTTAAAAACCATCCTTTTCAAACACATAGGCATATTTCCTTTTAGTATCAAGTTATTTCTACCAAAAGCGCTCCAACCAAGTTTAATTCTATGATTAATTTCCCCCATTATGTTTCCATCTGTATTAATAATCTGACCAAGGTATTTGTAACTGTTAACTTCTTCTAATTCTTCATAATCAATCTTTATTTTCATATTTTGAGCAAATCGATTAAACATTACTTTAGTCTTTTTAACATTTATCTTTAGTCCTACTTTTCTACTTTCATCTGCTAACTCCTGCAACATTTCCTGCAGCTCTGAAGCATTATTTGCAAAAACAACTACATCATCTGCAAAATCTAAATGACTTAAATACTCTCCATTTACTTTCACTCCTTTAGTTTCCCATTTTAATCCACAAAATACTTCTTGCAGCACTGCTGTAAAGAGTTTTGGAGATATGGAGTCACCTTGTCTTACACCTTTCTCAATGTTGATTTTTCCAGTATCATTATGTAATCTAATTGTTGCTGTTGCATTTTTATAAATATTCTTTAAAATATGACAATATCCTGGATCTATACCTTGATGATTCAATGCTTTAATCACTGAAGAAATGTGTATAGAATCGAATGCCTTTTCATAATCTACAAATCCAAAACATAATGACAACTCATATTCGTTTGTCCTTTCTATGACTTCTCTCAATACCTGGATATGATCTATTGTACTAAAACCACTTTTAAATCCAGCTTGTTCTCTTGGTTGGTGGAAATCCAAAGTTCTCTGTAGACGAGTTGTAATTATCTTGGTAAAAATTTTATATAAAACTGATAAAAGGCTGATAGGTCTGTAATTTCTAATATCTTCTTTATCACCTTTTTTAAATATTAATATTATTACTGCATTCTTCCAATCTTCCAGTACATCTTTATCATTTAGACATTTGGTATATAACTTTGCTAAAATTGTTTCTATTTCTTCACCTGCTTCTTTTAATATATCAATTATAATTCCATCATTTCCTGGAGCCTTTCCTTTCTTCATACACTTAATTGCATGTCTCACTTCTTCATTTAAAATTCTGGGCAATTCGGAAGATGTAATAGATATAGGAGGTACTTGTTCTTTATTACTATATAATTCTTGATAAAAATCTTCTACCAATTTCATGATGTCATCTCTCTTTTTAGTAATAATTCCATCTTTTTTTCTTATTGCAGATATAAATTTCCTACCAATACCAAAATGTTGTTTAACATTTTTGAGAATTTTATTTTCTTCTACAGCTTTCCTTGCTATTTCACAGTTATACTTTCTTATATCATTTTCAACTCTTTTCCGTACCATTTTACAAAATTCGAGATATTCAATTCTTTTTAATACATCATTTTTGTATATCTTCATATTCCTTCTTTTCTTCATAAATTCTCTAGTCTCAGTAGAAATTTTATTAGTCAATTGCTGCTTTTTTCTACCAGCTATGTTTGTTGCAGTTTTTAAAAGTGTATCAGTTATTTTCATATTAATTTCATTCAAATCTGTATCATGTTCAAAATCTCCTAACACTTGAAACCTATTTGTAAGTTCTAATTTAAATTCATTCGAATGGTTCTGAAGATTAGGAATATCAACTGTAAATATTGTTTTTCTTAATAATTTTTGTCTTTCTAGTTTTACATTAACACGTAACTTACACCTTACTAATCGATGATCACTTCCTGTGTTAAATTTATTAAGAACATTACAATCTTAAAATATGTATTTTCTGTTAGTCAAAATATAATCCAATTCTGCTGTACCTTCATTTGGATGCTTCCATGTCCATTTCCTTTTAACATTTTTCTCAAAAAATGAATTCATAATATAAAGTTTTTCTTTTTCTGCAAACTCCACAAGTCTATGTCCTCTCTCATTTCTATTACCATAACCAAAATTACCTACAGCAATTTCATCTTTCATTTGTCTACCAATTCTAGCATTAAAGTCTCCCATAACAATTTTAAAATGTTGTTTACTCTGATCAAAAGCTTTTTGTACATCCATATAAAAATCTTCTACTACTTCATCACTATGAGAACTTGTTGGGGCATAAACCTGAATTATCTGCATTTGGTATTTGCTATTAAGTTGTATAACTAATCTTGCCACTCTGTCCGATACACCATCAATCTCCACAATATTGTTCTTCCACTTTTTATTTATAATGAATCCTACTCCACTTGTATTTCCAATAGGTGTGCCTTTATAATAGAGTATATGTCCACTTTTTAAATCAATTGTTTCTTCTCCTTTTCTTCTAACTTCACAAAGTCCAATAATGTCCCATTTAATATAAGACAGTTCTTCTTCTAATTCTTGCAATCTTCCTTCACTTGAAAGTGATCTGCAGTTGTAAGTACCTAAATAAAAAGTCATCATCAAATGGCAGCCTGGGTCCGCAATCAGGGGATTCTTAGCACCCTCCACCTTCGGCCACCAACCGCTGCCTTGGTTGGTGACTTTACAGCCTCCTGGGAATAAGGGCCATGCTTTATTTTTGTCTGTCATAATTGTATATATGTATTGGAAAAATATTTATCATTTACACAAACATTCATTCTGCCTTATCAGGCACTGAGAAGAAAGACCACGGTGTTTCTTGATCTTAAACTCAGAGGTAAAAAGCCAATAAACTCACCATGCTGGCTAATGCGTGTTGGTGAGCAGCCCATCCATGTTCGTATACTATATGAATAATCACATAGTAATAACAGCTGCAACGACAAGAACGTATGGAGTGGACATTAGGAATTTGCCCTGCTCGGTTCCTTTAAGGCCTCCAAGAGGAATCAAAGGGTCTCCTTTCAGTTAATAGCAAACTCCTTTCTGCAGCCATATATATATATATATATATACATGCTTGTATTATATGTATTTGTGTGCTTGTATGAGTGTATCCATAAATAGATAGATAGATACATAGCAAAGTAAGTAAATAAGCAAGTTCAGAAACAAAAACAATAGAGACCACGCAGAAAACAGACAAAAAAACCTGCTAAACAGGTAGGCAGAAAGATGTATCTGATAAATAGATGATGGTATTGTATGTAAAAAGACAGACATATAGGAAAATGGCTAGATAAATGTATAGCTAGATAAATAGATAAAATATGAGAAAAATGAAGATACATATATAGATAGATAAATAGTAAGGAAGTTGGATGGATAGACAGAGAGATACATATATACATACATATAAAATTGAACAAGTAAAAATTATTAACATAGACTGCTGATTCCTTATTTTAGAAAATGAAAACATAAACATCAGTATCAATTTCTATAAGCAGATTATTTTTCAATTTTTTTCCAAGAGTTATCTGAGCAAATTTTAACTATTATCAGTGTGTTATGAAATGAAAGTCTCATTTTCTTATTCATAACTTTTCTAGAAAACTTGTTTAAGATTATTTTTTAATATTTTCTAGAGTTATGTGAGAAAATTTTAACTATTACCAATATGTTACAAGATGAAAGTCTCATTTTCTTATTAATAACTTCTCCAGCAAAGATTCTTAATTTTTTTTATTCATTTCTCATTTGTTTTTGTTTTTTAGGTTTTTGTACATTCTTTTGGTGTCCAGTTTAAAACTTCAATTGTATGTTTATTGTTATTTCTTTCAACATGTCCAAAACAACTCATTCTCATTTTTTAAAATGAAATCTGCAATGTCTGCTTGTTTTTTTCTCTCATGCATTCCCTCCTTCAATCTCTTTTTGTTATTTCCAACAGTAATCTTTTAATACATGTCTAAGTTTCTGATCCATAAATAAGAATTAGTAAAACACATTTATTAAAAATATTGCTTTCAAGCCATGGAGATATTTATCTTAATATTATTTCTACCAAAAGAATTTCATCCAAGTTTGTTTTTATGATTAATTTCATTCATTGTGTTTCTATCTCTATTGATAGTTTGAACACAAATATTTATAACACTTTTCATTTATTATTAGTAATCATTTTTTTGGAAAGTTATTAAATATTACTTTAATCTGTTTTTTTTTTTTGCTTTCATATGAAAGCTCTTGTAAGATTTCCTGGCAATCTAAAGCATTACTTGAGAAAATTAGTTACATTATCAATAAAATCTCATAACTCAAATAATTTCACTATATTTTTATTTTTATTTCTTTAGCTTTTGGTTTTTTTTCCTATGTCATAGCATTGGCCAGGAGGTGAATCTGCAACAACCGTCTGCAAACAACTGCTTGCTTGCAAGGCAGCTGTGCTGACCTCTTGGCTAACAATGCTGACCTCTCGGCTAACAACGCTTGGCTGGCTTTCCATTTAAATTTATAAACTCTTTCCTATAATACTGTTATAAAAAATTTTGAAGCAATTTGTTCACCCTGACATACAACTTTATCAATGTTAACTTTTTATTTGTATCCACAATTATTTCTGGTAAAACTGCTGAAGAAAGTTTTGAAGACATATCTCTTGTTATATATTTTTATAAATTTTACTATTCTTAATGTTCCCATGTGGCCCAGTTATTGCTGTTTAATGTTGACAAATATTTTTCAGAATTTAATATCCTTAGTCTATCTATTACTTTTTAGTTCAAAGCTTTTATTAGTGTTTTGTGTTGTAATATAATGTATCTGCTGCTATGCCCTATGACATGGAATTTGATCAAATCTGAATAAAACTTTTTAAAAAGTTTAGATTTTAATGAGACTTTGAATTTTTTCCCACCGGTTGCTAGCATATAGCCAACACAGCTAATAATTCTGCATTCGCTACCAAAAGGATATCTATCTATGATATCTATCTATTCTTAGCTAGAATAAACGAGGTTAGTAACCTGTTTAAATTCTCATCGTCCAATAATTGCAAGCCTGGTTAATAATGCTTTCTCTCTCACAACTTCTTTTTCTAGTGAGACTGTTTGAGAAACTATATATATAGGTATTGTCTATTTAAAGCAAATTTTAAGTTTTATCCCCATTAATATATATAACTTTTATCAATTCTTTAATTAGCTCTTACAATCAACGTGTTCTTTCTCAAATTTTTGATTTTTATAAATTTAAAGTATTTTGTACGAAATCAATTGCCACTTCATTTGTAAAATTTGGAGATAGGTGTTCTATGGGATTTCCTGGAAAATCTTTGATATGCGGGGTCTCTGTAAGGATGGTTTACGCTTTACTTTATATAGATAAACGAATTTAAAATACATTTATTTATAAACCGACATAAGCAATACAAGTTATATGTATGTATTTTTTAACGTATTTAACTTTTGTTCATAAATTGCTAATCCTACCCAGATATATATATATAAGTAATTGTGTTTCAGTAATCTCCGGTTAATTTGTAAAATTTTATAAAAATGTTGCTATTTTTATGTACCATCTGGTTATCAATTATAATATGCTTATATAGTTACAGTTATCAGATTAATGCACAAATGTTTCTGCATTTTTTGTCATTCACGCGTTGATTGAAGGTTAGTTTAGTAAAAAAGATTTAGCTTACCACCTACTGAGATAGCAACGGTTAAGGTGTTTTACCATTTTTATAATTTGAGAAGGCGTAGCTAAAAACAGCGGGATTTAGAGCTTCGGCGTCATTAGGAGTTAATCAAAATATAGTCTTAGTCGGAGACTCTAAATCCTTTAAATAGTTTAAAGTAAATACTGTTGCCTTCAAGTACTTTACTAGTAAAGGTAGCTTAAAAAAGGAAGAAAAATATCTGAAATAATTTTCAAGTAATAGTAAAAAAAATTGAGAAGGATTCCTATTCCACTATTAGTAAAAATATTATAACAATTGAATAACATTATTGAGACTAGTTCTCTTGCATTTTATATTATTGTCTTGTTATTATTATTATTATTTATCTTCACAAGTTATTCTAATACAGATGTTGCTCATTTTTTAACTCAAACATTTTTAATACTTTACTTATTTATTTCATATCATTACTATCTTTTTTCAATAAGTTTATCAAAAAACATATAAATTATTATCACAATAAGCAAATATATATATATATTAAATGTTTCTCCTTACGTTGATTACGTGTATGAAATAAAAGTTTTTGTTTAAATAATTTAATTTGGTTCATTATTTGGGTGAAGACCAAAACTTTTTTCTCACCATCGAAACTCTTAATTAATTGTTCACAATTAATTTAATATTATAATTAGTAACATTTGTAGTAATTTAGTAGTAGTAGTAATAGTAATCAATAATTGTAACGTTTTAATCACATTTGTTTTTTTTTAATTCTATACTCAGTTGTTTGAAATGTCAAGTGACATTGAATTCCAAAATGAAAAGCACAGTTCCATTCAATTATCTTCACTAACGTTTTGATTTTTTTTTTCATTTAAAAATTGATTTCAAATATTTTGCTCTTCAATCAATTACTTTTCCCATTGGTGCAGCAGCTTAAAACAATCATAACATAAACGCAAACATAATCACTTCAACGTGAAATTAAAATTATTTAACAAACACATTATTCTCTTATTAATTTATAGTAGTGGAACAAAAAATGCAAAAATATAAGCAAAAAATTAATAAATACATGAAATAATTTCCCAAGTGTATTCAAAGAACAAATGCACAACATGTCTGCAGCACTAATGCATTACGAAACACAAAACATGCAACTAATAAAATAATAAATGACAAGAAATTGTTTTAAAAAATTGAAATTACAAATGACAATGGATTGTGTACAATTTCAAAATAAGCTGTCAGGTAGACAATATGACAGATATTACACCTCTGGAAATTCAAACAAATCACTAATTATATGTTTTAAATATATTGTAACATTAAATATGTGCACCATGCTATATCCTGAGTCATAGCCTAATTATTGATCACTATTTGTAACAGAATAAAAATGATAAACTAAAGAAAAACAATCCTAATTTAATAATGCCAGTGAATTATAGTGTCATTTGTAGCAGGATGAAAACAATAAACTAAACTAAAATAAATATCAATCGATGAATAATAATCTAACACTATATAAGTCAAAAAAATGATGATAATAATTTTTATTATAATCTCATAAATTCCTATAGTCAGAACTGATTGAAAACAGATGAAACATTACTTCAAACTACCCTAAAATATAGACATTATTTGCAATAAGTGAAAGATAAAGCAATAAAACCAAATATCACTATCTTATAAACAATAGTATGTATGTATTATATAAATCCCTTATAATAGAATGAAAATAATGACAATGAATTATACTGACACACTTTAACCCTTAAACCGCTAATTATATTATTGGTTGTATGAGGTAAAAATCAAATCTTTTAATTGGCCAACTCACAAACTGAAGACAAAGCCTATTGTTAAAACATATTTGCCTATAATATTAAATTCAACTCAGATACGTTTATAAAAAGTATATTACTAATTTTTCAGGTTATGAAGAGAACGAAAGTTCTTTCAAAAATAAATTGCTATTTATTTATTCTAAAATATTCAATTTCGGCAACATAAAAGCTATAATATAAACAAAAAGATCGACTTTTACGTTATAGAAAAGTAAATATTTCTTTTTACTAAATCTTAAATATTTTTACTAAAATCTTCAATATTTTTCGAAAATAATTTTGTTTTTTTAGTATTCTCTCTGAAAATAATTTGTAATTTCTCAAAATATTCTTTTATAATAATTTAAATCATATTTGAAATAAAAATCTCAGCGTTTTTCTTTATTTTCTTTGATTAGGCGGTTTCTTTGTTCTTTCCAGCCAATCAGAATGTCTTTTTCAGCTGAGAGCATGCTAAGAACCAATCACAAGTAATGTTCTTTCTTTGTTTAGGTTTAAATGCATTTTTTTTTATTTTTTACTTGTAAAATAATTCGGAAGAGGGCACCATCTTACAGAACTTTTAAAAATCTATTCAATACCTGTCTAACAAATATTTTAGCATAAGAACTGGCAGAGTTAGAGTGACGTCAGATGTCGACGAGGAGCTTCGTAAGAGGTGGGAAAAGGGTTAATATTCTTCATTAATCAAAACATTGTTTATAATAATACAAACTTGTGCCAAAAGTCAAATATTATTTCTATTTATATTTAAATGAAATAATTCATGGATGGATGAAATGATAATCTTAATATGTCCTACAGGTTTGCAATATCAATGATATCTAATTAAGTATATATCTCAATAATTGATTTCAAATTACAACTAAATAAAATAAAAGTATTGCTAACTCAATCTTGCTATTCCATTAATATCAATATACTCTTATTAACTAAGTCAATAATTATAATAAGATTAAATACTTAATAATAATACAAAATCAATAAACTCAATGTATCTTTCCATTTTCACCAACTTAATATATAAAATAAAATCAACCTATTAAATAACCTTAAGCTTATTCAATATTCAATCATAACAATATATAAAATAAATGAAGACTCCTATTTGATGCTTATTCCAACAATTGAGAAATCACATTCAATTACTCTTCAGTTTATTAAAGCTACATTATTAAAACTTTAGACATTAACTGTCAAAGCATGTTAAAGATTGTTAAATTTATTATAATCAAATATTAATATTACAATTTAATATTTAAACTAAATGTATAATCCACATTAATGACATTTAAATATAATTAAAGCAAATCACTCTTATTTGTAACAGAATCAAATGTACAATTATTACTAAGTCTTTAACTATGGCTGTATACTGACTTAATAAATCATTCCTTTAAAATCAATAATAATGTAAAATAAAATACGCGGACATTTCATTGCAACTACCTTCACTCATTTTCAATAATTATCATATTTGCATCATTATCAGTCATGAAATAAATTCATATGTACTTTCCATTCATATATATATATATATACATTACTTATTACTAAGAAAATAATTACAATAAGTTTTCAATTGCTTATTAAATATTTAAGAATGTCAAATCAATTAATTTATTGCTGTATAAAATCTATACCTGGTCAGATAATAAGCATTAACCCTCTTATCATACAACAATCTGCTTGGTCTAGTGAGTTAAAACTCTAAACTTTTGATTGGTTAATTTCAGAATCAGCAGTAAATATATGCTCATTTTTTAATATTATATTCATTTTAGTTTTGTTTGTAAAAAGCAAATTAATAATTTGTCAGAATATAAAAGTGAATGAATGTTTTTTCAAAAATAAATTTCTATTTATAATTATAAAAATATTTTATAGCAGAGAACCTAAAAAGAACATTTGTAACCTATTAGAAAATGTTGAGTACATCAGTGATTTTCTTTCTCAATTTACTTCCATGTAAAAGTAAATAATTTTTACTAAAATCTTAACTATTTTTCTAAAATAATTTTATTTTCAGCATATTTTATCAAAATAATTTATAAGATGTAAATACTAAAAAACACTCTAAAATATTCATTTTCAAAATCAAAACAAAGCAGTTGGAGTGGTGAAAATTATTGACAGGCATTCCCTTTTGTTCAAGATGAGAAACAACCAATCAGCATCTAAGAAAGTCTGCCTTCTCTCACTGTTGTAGCATCAAATTTAAATATTGATTTTTACTTGTAAAATAAGGCAGCATCTTGCGGTACTTTTTAAACAATAAAACGAGTGTAAATTCACTATGATAATGTAAAAATTGCCAGTTTTAGAGCGAGTTAAAGTCATTCTTGAGATTACTTGAACCTAACAGTAAAAGAGTTAAACCCAATACAAAGAAAATGATATGTAATTACACTTTCTTAGCCATCCAGTTGAGCTGATATTTTTCTACCAGCTCATACTCATATATATATATATATATGACATATATATTTTGTTAAAAAATATATATTATTTTATAATAATACTTATTTTTATACTAAAAAAATAAATAATAATACTTATTTTAAAATAGAGTTTTTGAGAATTTTGAGATAGATTAAATCAAGATAAGAAAAAAAAGATCTTGAAAGCTTTTTTTTAATAACAGCTTGTCTTTTAATTTGTTTCTAATTATTAGAAATTCTTTAAGATAGAAACGGAAAGAAAGTATAGAATTTTTTTGCAATTAGCTCTATTGATGAAGCTTTAAAAAGCGAAGTTATTTTTTTATGTTATCTATCATGCTGATTAATTGGAATGTTTCAACGGGATTACAAACAAAATATAAAAAAAAAAGGGAGGACATGAAAGGTGTGAACTCAGACTTTGAAAAAAACTATAAATTATGGATTTGCCTTTTGTTTTAGGATTAATTGGAATTCTTCCAAGACCAGTATCTGATATATTGGTTTTAATTTAGTTCAAACTCTTCAAAAAAAAATCTGCAAATTAAATAAAGAGAGAGAAAATGTTGAGTGGCTAGAGGCAACATAATCTTCCCCTTTGGGAACCTTCTTTCCATTACCACCTGAAATTGCCACTGGAAATGATGACATTGCATAGGACATTGAGAGATAGTCAAGGAAAATGAACTAAAATGGAAATTCCATTAAACCACAAGCATAAAATGAAATACTTCACCCACAGGACCAATATACTGATCATTCAGGGTAAATTGCCTTTTCTTTTTATTACAAGAAATATTTACATGATAATATATGTATTATATATAATGACATATTTTTTGAAAATCCTCTGCTTCAAACATATATAAGTTTCAACAATAGAAAGGGGGGGTCTTATAGATTCATTAATTATATTTATTCCACTAATTTAAATTAATCCATATTATATTGTTTTTTTATATTCTATATTTTATTAATTAAACTTACTTTTATTTTCTATCTTTGTTATTCTGATAATGTATATATGAATATAAAAGTAAAAAAAAATTGTATACTCAATCGAAGGGAATATATATAGGATTTAACATTAGAAAGAGGAGGTTTGAGCATGCTTGCTAACAAACATGCTCTTGTAGTAAGTTACCCTTGACTGCCCTCATAGTATGTATTTATCATAATTATTGATAAAATTTTATACATTTAATAAAGTGTCAGTGCATGTTTCTTCGAGAATGATGTGTTCAATCTGAATTAGTAAGGAATAGATCAGGATGGCTGGATTAAATAAATGTGAGGGAAGGGAATAAGAACAGAATAGGAAAAAAGTATAATAAATGTTTTAATATTAGTCAAGTATAGGTCTGATTTTTTTTATAACTAGTTAAGTATTACATTTCATTTTATAAAATTTTAGACTGATAAAATAAAATTATTTGAGAGATTACATTTGGTCATTGCCAGTCAAAAACAAATAATTAACCATGATTATAGAAACCATTGTAATACTGTCCCAGCTGAAATGCTTAGTGTCACCCTCAAATGGCCACCATATTTTGTAATCTTTGAAAAAAATTTCATTATGGCAAAATGTTTTGGCACACTGTGTTTTGATTTCTGAATTATTTTTATAACTGCTTCTAATGAATTATGTGGTATAATCAATTCATGAATATTTCATCCAAATATGGTTAACCAATAAATTTGTATTGTAAAATTGAATGACAACTAAGCAAGTTTAATAGTTTTAAATTAATTCAAAATTTATTAACAAATTGATATAAGTAAAAATCATATATATATGTATGTTGATACAAAGATTTTCATGAGTTGCATATATAAAAGACATATTTTGCAAGTTCATCCGTGTTAAAAAAATTTAAATATTGATATACTGACATTTTGACTTGATCACACAAGTCATCCACTGGGTGATAAATAAAAAACATCGGTATATCAATATTTAATTTTTTTAACATGGATGAACCTGCAAAATATATCTTTTATATATATATCAAATAAACACTTAAAATATATGCATATAATTTTATTGTGATTTAAGTAATAGGTTTTCAATTGACATTAACTTCATATTCAAATGTACATATCAATCTCACTTATTTGTTACTAAATACAAACATATGTTTATGTAACATAAAAAATATAGAATTTTTATATTTTTTAAAATATGAGAGTTCAAGACATATCTTCTTTCTATACTCAATATAAAAATATACATTATTGAAATATATATATATGAATCTACTTATTTGTTAATATAAATTATATAAATATAAAAATATACATTATTGAAATATATATATATGAATCTACTTATTTGTTAATATAAATTTAAGAGAACAAAATAAAATAAATACTTATTATGACATAATCTCTTTTAATTCCTATTATAATTGATATACCTGAAGTTAATTTATAATCAATAAATTTTAAAAAATTAATATTTTAAATTAAAATAATAATTACTATGCTGCAAGATATAAATTCAAATTTAGGAAGACAAAACTCTTATATTTAAGTATATAAGTAGATTACTACTTAACTTACAATTATCCTACTATTTATATCAATAATACTATACATTTTAAATGAAGAGGAAAAAATATATAGCAATAATAATGATAATCTAAACAAATTATCTGAGTAATAGTCTTTAGATATAACCTTTCTAAAATAGTACCATAGTTCTAGTGTTTATTTTTTTAAAAATCATGATCAGACAAGTTTAATTATTCCAGAAAAATTAGAAATAGTGCAAAAAGCTGTAACATTTGAAGCCCATTTTATTAATTCCAATATTTTCCAAATATCCAAATTATCTTTTTATTTAGTAGATATTTGATCTATATAAGGTTATGAGTGTGCAAACACTAATTTATATTTATGATGATGTAGTGTAGATATCCTTTCATTTAGCAAGTAATCAATTCATAAAACATTATAAGTGAACAGACATTAGTTTTGTATATAAATTAGTGTTCGCAAACTCATAAACTTATATAGAAAAATGATATTTTTTTATTCATTCAATGAATTTATTTATACATATGTCATTACAAAAAATTATTAAAATATCTACCATATTTTTTCATGGCATTCACCAAGTCTAAACTTAATTATTACAATATAATTAAATTTCAACAAAATTATTTATTTACATTCATGATGTTATTGAATCTGCAATAAATACTTACTTTATTTTAATAATATTTAAGCTAAAATACTTGTGAATACACATATATATTTTCATTTTCTTTTCCCCCATTTACAATTGGAATCTATGCATGGCACACAAAGTGACATAAATTGATCATTATTCCTGGAGTTGCACATTTTACAGATTTATCACAAATATGCAGTTAATGTATTTAGAGCATGGAAAACAGCATTAATAATACCAAATCAATATATAACCCAGCAAAAACCTGCATACATTTACACACTTTTAGAACTTACAGCATAAACCATGTGGCATGCAACTGATATAAAAAAAATGTTTCCAGGTAAAAATATGATTGGTGCTAATTTTACCAAAGGTCTTGCAAAAATGTAAGTCAGGGCCTTTGAAAATGTGGCACTTGATCATGCTAAATAAAGTACTACAACCTTTTATAATTTTCATTATTATCAGTGGACCTTGCAATCCTCTTAAAATAGCTATTGTAGTTTTCCATTTAAGAACTATTAAATAAACTTTAATGAATTCACATTGTTTAAAATAAACATTTTGTTGATAAAATAAATTATGACTTCATGGGTGTAAATTACCTTGATTTAGATATTTATCATAAATTGTTTAGTTATAATAATTTTGATATTATGAACTTTGATTAAAAATAGAATAACATCAATACTGAATTGTCAATGCTATTAATGCACATTTATTGTTTTTAAAAAATTTCATTTGTGAAAAGCAAACAGATTAGAAATCAGAAAGGGATAGAATTGCAAACTTAAAAGCTGGCTTGTGGTTCAATCTATCACTTCTGAAAAATTACACATTCATTTTTTTTTAAACACGCATAGATGATTCAATCTTTCTGTGCTTTTTATATGGCAAATACTGTATTTTATACTATTTTACTATAAATAGTACAAACAATAGCCTTTTATATCTAATCTCATTGCTAAGTAAAAAAAAATATATAGTCATCTAAAAAATATTTAATATTAATGTAAAAATAATAATAATAATAATAATAATAATAATAATAATAATAATAATAATAATAATAATAATAATAATAATAATAATAATAATAATAATAATAATAATAATAATAATAATAATAATAATAATAATATTGTAGTTTAGTGGTAAAGCATTAATGATGGTGTATTTTTAATTGATACTAATGGTATCAAAATAGCTAGTCCATTTATGAAAATTAAATATGAAATTTATTAATTTGATTGTATCTTCTGTGCATAAAATAAATGTGATACATAGAAAAAGTCAATAAAAACATGGTCAACTATACTTTGATCAATAGACTGAATTTAGTGTCTCATTTCATTCAATATACATATATATTTTTACAAAAGATTATAGCTACTCTACATTATTTGTTCAAACATAGATCTAGAAATCTTAAAAATGTAAACAACTTCCACAATATATATATATATATATATATATATATATATATATATATATGTAATATAATTCTTATATTACAGTATATATAAAGATTATTGTAACTTAATTCAGGAAAGCCTAGTTTTAATCTGTATTAGCTACATATCTAATCAAAGGAACATTAATAATTTCAGACAATAACAGTGACTAATAGTTATTAATATGAAGAAGGAGAATAATGATAGCACAATTTGATGATAGATAAAAAAAAAAAGATGTGAGTATAAATGTGAGCTATTAGTGTGTTTTGAAATCAATATGTGATGAAAAGCAAGTTGGCAGCAATTCATTCAATCATTTATGTCTACAGTTATATATAATTAGTTCTATAATATATTCTAGAACAATATATCTAAACTTTACTTAAATTCTTCCATGATGATGGTTTAGTTTTTTTTTGGCATAATTAAAGGGGATTTGAACCCAGGTTTTTATGCTACCCATAGTCATCTATTCGATCCAACATAAATGATACAGATGACCACATGCATGTGAAAAAGACAAATGATCTCTAATATTTCTATTTCATGCTGAATCAGCATTCATCAGTTAGTCTGTATTATCATCTCCCACACATCTATATAATCAGTTCTTAATTTATATTAAGATAGCAAATCTACATACTTCCATGGACTTGCTTCAATTCTCTCCACTCTCCAATTATTTAGCCATACATATCACTGAAAATCTGATGATTGAATACTTAAAGCCTTTGCTGATGCCAAAATTATAGTCATATCTTTGTTGATCTTAAGTCAATTTGACTTCTCATAAATAGGACCTAATATGTACATTTAAATACAAAGAAGAGGGATGGGCAGAGCATATGCTAAATATGTAATATTGAAATAGAAGTATGGAAAACTTTAATTATACTTATACATTTATACATATATTTCAATATTACATATTCAGCCTATATTTTGCCCATCCTTCTTCTGTGTATTTAAATGTATGCATTAGGGTCCTACATATGAGTGATCAGATTGACTTATGGTTAACATGGGTATGACTATAATATTGGCATCATCAAGGGCTTTGAGCATTCCATCATCATATTTTGAGCATTCCATATTTTCAGTGATATGGGTGGCTGAAGAACTGGTGAGTGAATAGGATTGAAGCCTGTTCATTAGTGTGTGTGTTGATTTGTTATCTTAATATAAACTCAGTACTGATTATATGTGTCTGTGGGAGATAATGATCTGTACCAACTGATGAATGCTGTTTTAGCATGAAATATGTATATTGGAGATCATTTATCTTTTTCACGTGTATGTGGTCATCTGTATCCGTTATATTGGATAGAGTAGGTGACTGTGGGGACTTGAAAGTCTGTGTTCAAATCCCCTTTAATTACATCTAGATTAAGTATATACATTTATACTTGTATTTTAATATTATATATACATTCCAGATGTAATTTAAGAGAGACAAAAGATTCTAATGTATTTAAATATTCAACTTTTAATAATGATAATTAAATAATAATTAATAACAAATTTTAATATAAGAATTAACTCAAGCAATAATACTTACTACTGATAAGAAAACCCAAACAAAATATTGAATTTTTTTTTTAATTATTAAGCTGTGCTCCTGTGTCACTCTTCTGTCATAAATTCTGATTTTATTTAAATAATTTAATATCATCCTCTTTTAATCTATTTGGCTGAATGCATGACTAAAATTATTCACACATACATATAGGCTATCATGTAAAACACACATTGCTCAATGAAACAACATGATGCAATATGGAACTCCAATTTTTGTTTATATATATATATATACTGATTGTACATATGACTTGGATATTTATAAATCAAATAATATTAATTTCACAAAGTGCGAAGTAATAGTTAAAAGAAACTGACACATTACTGAAAATAATTCATTCTTACATTTTACTTGAAGGCATATTTTGACATTTTCCCCCAGAATTTTTAAATTATTTTCCAGCTTACATAAATTTTTTTTTCAATCATCTCTTTTGAGATTCTCACTGGTATATATCTTCTATCTCCTTTTGGATTTATTTTCTGCAGTCTTATAATAAGGTTGCATTGCTTTTCACTTTTGCTTTTTCTTAAAGCTGTATTCCTTTTATTCACTTAAATCCCTTCCATCTTTATATATATATATATATATATATATATATATATATATATATATATATATATATATATATATATATATATATATATATATATATATATATATATATATATATAAGTTTTATAATTCTGTTGCAATATTTTCATAGATTTTAATGATTTACTTTATTCCCTGCACACATTATGCAATGTTATTCATTTTTTCCTCTGCTTTATTACATTTCATAATTTTCATTTTATTACAAATCTTTTTATTGTCTATTTTCTTTGATTAATATCTATAATAGTTTTGTTTATATCATATATAGTTTGCATCATGATGTTGGGCTTTTTTTTCTGAGAATATTTTATTGCCTGGAGAAGTTTTTATATATATATTTACTATATTTTTAATAGTTTTTGAATTTCTAATTCCCCTTCCAGTTACTGATCCATCTTTGCTTTAAATTGTGTCATTATTTATACTAAATGTAATCAATTGTATGTATATTTATTTACTTTAGTTTATTTCTTTTTGTTTGTGATTTTCATTTATTTTTTCTTTTGGATGTTTAATTAAATTTAAATTGACTCCATCTTTTATGTTATTTTCTTCAGCCCTTTGTTTGAATACTCAACTTTTTTTTAAAAAAAAAAAATTTCTAATCAGGTTTGCCTTAATTTTACTTAACACAATATTTATTCTTTATTTTTGTATTCCTCTCTGCCAATACAGTCAAGAACTGTAGTCAGGCTATGACATCTTCCTTTCTCTTAAGTTAGGTCAATAAAATATAAATGTCAATTGAGTTAAATAACCATGATTAGTTTGTCAGGCCTCCATGTTGTTTGCATATTTTTGTATAACAATAGAAATAATAACAGCATAAAAAAAGTTTTGGTAAATCACCTTAAGTAATTGACTTACTATACATTGGTTGTGCCAAATAGCCTACCAGACAGATGTCAGGGCTAAAATATATGTTAAAGACAAGAAATATATATATATATATATATATATATATATATATATATATATATATATATATATATATATATATAATAACCTTTTGATATGACAACTAAATATAGAGTCAACTAATGATGATTACATTTTATATTGAGCTACATATGATAAATCTAAAGTATGTTAATCCTCATCAAAATACTGAGTCATTCTTTGATCACTCCTAAGAAAAAGCTAAAATACTAAATACCAAAAAGATCAAAGAATGGTACTGACATAGACTTCAATATAATTAAAATATAATACTAATTAGTACCATGAGAAAATCATTCGTATACAAATCTTATACCACCATATGTAAACATGCACACACAAATATAAGTGTACCAATAATTAGACTTTGCAAATGCTATTTGAATGTTTATTTTTATATAAAAGATTAACAATAATTATAATTAACACCCTGAATTTTGTGATATATCTAAAAACTATTATTAACTATCTTATCACTCTTCCACTAATAGTATAACAGTCTATATATACGCCCAAACCAGTACTTTATAAAAGGCTAACTAAATCAAACAGTAATTTACATTTCTGATAAACATCATAAAATCAAGTATTTTGCATTGTAAAATAAATTATAAAGGCTTTCATTTATATATACTAAATCAAATATTTTCATGGGCTACAAATATAAATGAAATATTATCTTGAAAATAAAAATAAGATAATTTGCTCTACATAGATACTCTTCATGTAATAAAGATATATATGAGAGATGATGACTTGGCCCAACTGATGAATGTTGGTTCAGCACGAAATGTATCTTGGGGGTTATTTGTCTTTTATTGTATCTTTATTTATATCAAATTATTTATGAAATAAAAAAGAATGGAGAAATATGGAAGTTGTTTAATTATCTTATCTGTTACAAAAAAATTTTTCACTAGAGCTATTATTAATCTTCTATCAAATAAATCAAATCTCGAAGATGAAATAAATCATCTATGTTTTATCAGCTAATGGCTATAATAAAACAATATGCCAAACCTTAATTCAAGCCCTAAACAATCAAAATAAAATAACAAAAAGAAACAACTATTAAGAGTTTGGATTTCTTGTATAAAAGGAATTACAGACAATATTGTATATATTCTAAGATATTATAATATAAAGACAACATATACCACTTATCAAAAAATTAATTGCATTATAAACAAGCTCTTGAAGCACAGGGAGTTTATAAAATTTCATGTAACATTTGTAAAGCTTCCTATATTGGTATGAGTAATTGTCACATCAATGCTAGATCAGTGAAACCATTGAGATCTTTAAAAGTCCAGATTGTATCAACAAACATGATGATGTGCACAAATTATCTTGTATTTGGATAAAAAATTTAAAACTCATTAATCTAAATAATTTCTCATAATTATTATTTCTATTTTCTATTAATAGAACATTGATAAGTATTATATATCATTGTTTACAGCACTGCTACAATTACTTTAAAATATTTATGGCCCATCTGATAACCAGTGAAGACCTGTTTGAAATGTTGCTGTGTATATATAATTTTTTCAATAAATAATATTTAAATAAGCATTTATTTTTATATAGTGCTGTGTTTACAATTGTATTACATTCAAATATCAGCCTTTCAAGCTAATTGTGCATGCACTTTGTGAGTGTTAATAATAAATGAATACTTTCCTTTCCAATACAAGATAGTATTTATGCAGGAATAAATCAAATCCATCTATTCCTATAACTCAAATGCTTATATATGTGCAAATCTGAAGTACCGGCAAGGAAAGCATAAATAATATATCTTGTATTGGAAAGGAAAGTATTCATTTATTATTAACACTCGCAAAGTGCATGCACAATTAGCTTGAAAAGCTGATATTTGAATGTAATAAATAATATTGTAACAGTAAGAATTGTCCCTCCATGTAACAAAATCTAGAACACAGGCAAAATACACTAAAGCTGATCGAGTACGGACACTGGGATCCAGAATTTGACCAACATTCAATCCTTTCACCTCTACTCAACGATCTAATACCCTATGGATGACACTTCTCAACTTACACAGACATTCAATTTAACCTCGGTTTGGCAGTCACTCAGTGTAAAACAAAAGACTCATAAATTAGCTAATTTAACACTGATTTGGTCAGATATACACACATATGACTAAGTGATTGATTAATATATCAATGATTGTTTATAAAATATAATAGAATGATCTACTTATAGATATAATGATGTATGTGCGATTAAATCTAGAGTTGGATAAAATGAACTCACGGACAATAAAAATATGAAACAAGTTATATTTTAAATATTAAATTAATAAAACAATAACAAATAATAAATCAAAACATACAAAATTATATGATGGGAACGTGAGATTTACACTCACAGGCATTATATAACTAATGAGATTAATGTTATGGATCTCATTATAAGTGTTCAATAAAGGTAGTGCAGTATTGGAGTTTATCCCTTTATTAATATGCCAAATTTCTAGCTCTTATGTAGTCTGCTAGATCATATGGAACTTTATAGCCAAAGTTATAAAACTAACTTAATAGTGCTCATGTGGCTTCTATCTATACAAAGTTAAATTGAGCACATAATTAGGCTCAGAGATACACAGATTCGCGTATTAACCTAGATTAGGATATATACTAATGCTAGATAAGTATTTAATATAAAAGGAGAAAAAACTGGTTTATAATAGGTTTACCTATATACTCTATGGCACATATTAAAATATTAATTAAGCAAAAGATGCGAATGGGTCATTATTCATGAAAATGCTCAGTTTTCCCTAAAACTGCTCAACTTGCTATGAATAGGAACATTAATAGTACAGGGAGTTGGATAAGCATTAATCATGAATAATCTAGATCCTTGTGCCCTAGTTCTAAAAGTGTGCTTTAACCCGAACTAAGTGGATAAGAGTGACCTCTGCCAACAACTCATCAATAATCACACAGCAAGCAGATAATTGTACATTGTGTACTTTGTAAGGACACATCCTCAATTTATACATATGTATAATGCAAATACATAAAGTTATATTAGCATGCCTTAAAATTAGATAACGTCTATTTGCATATCTATACAATCCAGTTCTCAAATTTAGTACTTCAAATATACTATTTAGGGACTAAATTAATTAGTAACCTAGTTTAATATTATCACCTACATCTCAACATATATAAATCTAAGGAGGACAAAGCATATTTGAGGGATAATTAAGAATAAAACATTAAAATATGCTTTGAGAATATCTCTGTGGCTAGTTCCTATGATGTACGAGTTACATATATAAATAGTTATAATCCATAACTAGAATTAAGCAAACTACAATTTTAACTAGATAACTGATTATTGTAATATTAATACCCAAAACTTAGTCAGTAAAATAATAATATGATCTTGAAACAGCGAGTGAGAATGAAAAATAATAATTCAATTATTTAATATTTATTATAGCGAAGATTTGAAATTATCTTCGCAGATCGATACGCTAAAATTATATTTATAAATACTTGCGGTTTCGAGTCATTTGGCATATTAAACACATATAATATTAAAATGATAAAATCATAGAATAAATTGAATAGATTTAGAAATAGGCATAAAAAGACCGCAGAAAATTATACATTTAGTTTAAAATAGATTAGAATTTTACATTTTGACAGAGAATTCAGTATTATAAGTTTTACATTCAGACAAGATCTAAACATTAACATTTTATAGCTTTCTTTGTAGACTTTTAGAAAAGGTGTTTGGAAAGGCAGATTTAATAAATAGCTAGTTTTTAAAAGAAAGAATCAAAAGTCACAGTTTATAAACAGAGCTCTGAGAGAAAATTTACCATTCCGTTGTTTTCATTGCAGTTAGTTTCTGGAGCACTTGGGAAGATAATAAGTTGGCACTTTTGGTGATGATTTAAAGTTAATAGAGATTTTCCATGGGCAGCTTTCCTAGTATATGGCATTAGGTTTTATCGGACCAAAGTTCTCCATCTCTGGTCAAGGAGAGAGGTGAGTTATTGTCATTCTACTTGACCATTTTGCAGATAAAATGGGCATAGGTTCTGCTTACAACTCACTTATTATATATATGAGCGATCTCTTGGCAACAAAACTTTAAGTATTTACATTTTTTAAACTCTGGCCACCTGTCAATTTTTACGAGCTTGTACATAGCTGAAAAGTCCATTTATTTATTTTAGCAAAACATATTTAAGAACTACTAGTAGAAAAATCCATTTATTTATTTTAGAAAAACAATTTTAATTATGACAACTAATTGAGATTTTGTTTTCCTGCATTATTTTATTATTAACATTTTATATTTACCAAATCAAGTCCATGCTATTTTAGGACCAATGCATGACCTACTTTAAGATCTGTTTACCAGTAACAAATAAAAGTTGTTTGATAATTAGTATAAACTAATTTTATAACCATACATGCAGAATAACAGGAAATATATGTATGCGATTTCAATAATACAGCAATAAAATTGGCTAAATAATTTAACTAAAATATTTCTTAAACTAGAAATATTTATAAAATGAATATACATATCCATAATATATACCACCAATAACATAACAATAATTTAAACTAAAATATTTCTTAAATTAGAAATACTTATAAAATGGATACATATCTGTAATATATATGTATACTATTAAATTACAGACATACCACTTGCATATGTATATACATGATTCTGCATATATAGTAATCTGAGGTTGTTTAAATGGATATTCTGAGAGGGTTTAAACCTGGCATATGGATATATGTGTGGGTAAAATAAGTGAAATGGGCAGATGGATGAAACTGACTGTTTCAATATATATATATATATAAAATCAAAATTATCTCAAATTCACAACTCAACTAGACTAGCCAAAAAAATGATACAGACCACACTATTAATTTTTATGAGGCTAAGATTGTTTTCTTTGAGAGAAATAAAATAAAAAGCATTAAATAATCTTTATTATTTAAAAATGTATGATTCTGAAACAATTAACTTATTTAATTTTTTTTCAATATTAAAGGTGTATGTGATATAAGTGGAATTGTGGGTAATGTTTAGTTTAAATGTTATTTTGTGGTTCTTTACACTTGAGAAATCTGTTTGTAGCAGTGAAACCATTGGTTATGTTATTAGAAGTTATTTTTAGCTAGTCTGATTGAGTTGTAAATTTGGAATAATTTTGATTATTTTTGAGTAGTTTAGTTTTAGGCTTTTAATATTTATATATTTTAATCTATAGATTTGTCAGTAAAGCTAAATTTTCAGTCATCTAATTGTTTAAGTATTCGTGTAATTTTTATCAATAAGTTAATTTCTATTGCAACCCAATTTATCAAAACTTGATATTTCAATGTTAATTGATCATTTAAGTCAGTGACTCTCATCCTTCCTAATGCCACGACACTTTAATACAGTTTTTTATGTTGTGGTGTTCCCCAATCTGTAATTTTGCTGCTGTTATACATTGAAAATATGTTTTCCAATGGTTAGGTGACCCTGGTGAAAGGGTTGTTTGACCCTCAAAGGAGTCATAACCTACAGGTTAAGAACTGGTGTTTTAAGTCGTTTTAAAGAACTTTTATAAATATATTAAAATTAATTTTATATTTTTACTGTAGTACTTTAAACTGATCTGTAATTGTAAATGATTTCAAATTGCTTAAGTTAGGAATATTTTTACTCTGTATAATAGTGGATTAATTTTAAGCACTATTAAAAGTTAAAACTATTTTAATAAAGACGATAGTATGTTAAAAGTCAATAAAAATTAAACTTTAATAGTTAAGTTTAAATCTTTAATACTGAGTATTAATATTTAAATTACTTTCTTATTAAAATGCATTTTTATTTAAAACATTTACCAGCAAATAGTGTATTTTATTAATGTTAATTATTATAAAGATTAATTTAGTTAAATAAATTTAAAGACAGTTAAAATAGATAAAGAGTTAATTTATTACTATTGAAAACTATTAATTTTGAATAAACCAGCATTAGTCAACATGTGTGAGTGTGCTTACATGTAAATTTTATTTTTCACTTTTTATTTGCAATATTAAAAAATTATTTTTAAATTTCTCTATTCAGAAGTCTTTAAATGTTCTGGTATAGTGTGTAATATTGTTAGAAAGAGTAATGTAAATTAAAGTTTTGTTAAAAATAATGTAATTTATTATATAATAATTTGCTTTATTTTCATTGTAATATTTTTTTAATTTTATAAATAATTGTCTTAAAATGTAACATTCTTTATAATTATTGTCTAGACAATTATGTAAATGGGTGTATTTTTAGCCTTCATTTCCAGGATACTAATTAATTTTTG
Source organism: Epiperipatus broadwayi (assembly GCA_028023455.1). Lineage (NCBI taxonomy): Eukaryota > Metazoa > Onychophora > Udeonychophora > Euonychophora > Peripatidae > Epiperipatus > Epiperipatus broadwayi. Next base: position 40,118 of record JAQFVV010000809.1, on the reverse strand, counting down.
AATTATAATAATTTCAGTCAAGTAGGAAGTGATTAAATGCCAGTTTTTGATCATCAAAATTAGTCACATAATCAGGAGTATAAAAGATAAAGATCTGCACACACTTGCTTATTTACTTGTTATTTTTTACTTTAATAAATTTTATTGGGGGAAATTTATTTAATTAATAATTAATTTTATTCAGTTTAATTACTTATAACAAATTTTTGTTTTACTTAAAGTTAAACATGTATTGCTAATTTATTTTTCATTCAGGTGCTAAAATTCTAAGCTAAAGTTTATTAAGAAGTCCAAAATCTATATTGCTTTTAAATATGATGGGAAGTTCAAATAATTATTTTTCAACAATTACTATATTATTTTTATGCAATACTGGTACTTCAAATGAATTTTTTATGGCTCACCGTGCTTATATAAGAACTTTTATTGATTCTTATTTCTTTATTTATAATAGATTGTATTATCAGTTCAACATTCTTTATGCAATAATATTAAGACTATTAAAGACTTTATTGTCTATTGGTATTTCCTAATACTTCTTAATCAGTTTATAATGTGTTAGCTTATATATTAGAATATTCTGAAAAGAATAACAAGTTTGTTGAAAGTTTTTAAAATGTTTATTCTTCAGCAATGTATATTTAAAATATATTTATTTTAATATTGGCATATTTTTAAATAATGGTTTTCTTCAGAATAATTCATCTTTTCATGAATAGACTATTTGAATTCCAAATAGCAGAACCTATTTATTGATAAATAGAAAACAAAGTATCATCTACAATTATTGCATGTTTCCAATTGTCAAATATTGGAAATAAAAATCTGAGATATGCCATTACATCTATGAAGGGAAAAACTTCCAGGAACTGGAATAAAACAGTTGTAATATTGATATTTAAAAAATATGATAAAGAAGATATCATAAATTACAGATTTATCAATCTTCTATCAATTCTATACAAAACTTTTATCAGAATAATTACAACTCATCTATATGCACTTTGGACTCTGGTCAGCAATTGGTTTTAACACTATGGATTATATTTTGAAAGAACAAATAAAAATAAATTACTATTCTGCTTTGGATTTGTTGATAATGAAAAAAATATTTGATTCAAAAAGCATTTTCATAGTGATTAACACATTGGATCATCAAAATATAGACACAAGATACTATTATATTTTTAATAATGTGTATAAAAATGCAACAAGGGCAAAAAGATTACATGATGACATTAAAAAGATCAACATTGAAAATCTTTAAAATATTTTACAGTAATTTTGCAATAAGTATTTTGTGGATTGAAATGGAAAGCTAAAAGAATAAAAGTAAATGGAGATTATTTAAGTCATCTAGATTTTTCAGGTGATGTAATTGTTTTTGCAAATAATACTTTAGAGCTTCAGAAATTATTGCAAAAAATTGATAGAAAGACTATAGTAATGTTGAACATATTTTCTCAGAAAAAAAAATAATAAAGATTGATAATCAAAAATCAAATGTGATAACAATTATTTATTTCTTGATCAGATTATTAATGCAGATATAAATATAACAAATGAAATTCATCATAAAATCAAACTTGAATGAAGTGATTTTTGTAGAAATAACTTAGTTTCAAAAAAAAAAAAAAACCATTGTATTTTTTTAAAAAAAAGTGTTTAATATATATTTTACTAATTATTACTTAAAGATCTCAGATTTAGACTCTTAACAGAAGAGTAATTGTCTTCACACCATTCAATGAAATATGGAGACATGTGCATTGAAAGTTTCAATAAGAAGAGATTGAAAATAAAATAAGCAGATGACAGAATAAACAGGTATTACTAACATCATTGACAAAATTAAGAGACTGAAATGAAGTTGGACTGGGTGTACTTCTAAAGGATAATAATAGATGGACAATTAAAGTTTCAAATTGGATGCTAAGAGGTTGTAAAAAATGTAGAAATAAGGATATTTTCTGATAGGATATGGACTGGAGAAAGATCTTCATCCAGCAGTGAATTAATAATTTATTGAAAATGTTGATGAATTATTGACAAATATATTGTTAAATAAAATGAAAAAAAAATATTAAAAAAAATTATAAGATTATTCAACTTAATTTTAAAAAAACATTCTTTTCCAAAATTCAATTTTGTTATAAGGCTTAAACATTTTTATTGGTTTATTTTAATATCACTTTGATGCAACTATGACAACACATTTGATATCAAGTTGTCCCTTACTTGTTTTTCAGTAACAAAGCTAATCATTCTGGTGATAGACTTTTATTGCTTATATATTATAGTTCAATATAAATCCAGTATATGATAGTCAATCAACTTTCCATGTTAATGTTTCCTCCAAATCTAAGTTTACAATTGTGGACACATGTATTATGGCCTAGAATAGTAATAATTGGCTTCACATTTCAGATAGGATTTTATAATTCAAGTAATAATTTTTCTTAGAAATTTATTCTGACAATGATTTTTATTTATAGTTGTCATAATAAAAATTACTGTGATCAATGCTATACTGGTATTTTTTATGATCAGACAAATTCTTAGTTGTGTTGTTCACAACTTTTTTTTAATATGTGTTTTTATTAGAGCAGTACAAAGAATTGGAGTAGTTGAATTTCTATAAATAAGAATTAATGACTAATAAATAATTTAGCTAGCTTCTCAATCTTTTTATACTTGTTTTTGGCTACATGACAATCAGTTCATCTTTACCATGTCTTCCAAACTGCTATTATTTTTCTTTCTTAATGTGCAAAATTTTTGGAAGATTCAGTTATTCTTGCTTTGAATTTATAATATTCCTTTTTGTTAATCTTATTATTTGTACAATCTTGCATTACATCAAATTCAAACAATAAATTGCACAATGTAGCTTTTTATTTCCACATTTTAAATTATATTTTTGATAATTATATCATTAATAAGGCAAATTGTATGTTACATGGAAAACAATAATACAATAATGAGTTATATATCCAGCCATGAAGAGTTCCAATATTTATAGATCCCATCCTCCTTTTTTTTTTGACTTAACTTAAACAGTCAAATTCCTCTGAAATATAATTACTAATGTAAATACATATCTATAAAACTTTCCTTATTAGATATCTGTGTCCAAAATAATTTTAGAAAGGTAAATAATCTATTTTATAATTTAGTTCCACTTAGAACAATTTAGTTATTTAATCTTTATGAGTTTGAATATTGCAATAACAGATTTCACAATAATCTCTTTTCCTTTTTAACTAACAATATTAATTTTATTTTTAATAACTATTCTTCATATTTTTTCTTCAATTAATATGATTTTAACTGTTTTAAATGCACTATACTATCTTTACTTGATTCACTATAATTCTTTTATTTTTAATCCTTTTGTTCTAGAATATCTTATCATTGATTGTTATATTTTATTTTATTAAGTACTTTCTCTAACATATTTTATGTGATAGATTTGCTAGTCTATATGCCACTATTGGCCTAATATATCTGTGGATATGTTGCAAAATCTAAATGACTTAAATAATCTCCATTTACTTTCGCTCCTTTAGTTTTCCATTTTAATCCACAAAATACTTCTTGCAGCACTGCTGTAAAAAGTTTTGGAGATATAGAATCACTCTGTCTTACATTCTTCTCAATGCTGACTTTCCTAGTATCATTATGTAATCTAATTGTTGCTGTTGCATTTTTATAAATGTTCTTCTAAACATGACAATATCCTGGATCTATATCTTGATGATCCAATGCTTTAAACACTGAAGAAATGTTTATAGAATCAAATGTCTTTTCATAATCTACAAATCCAAAGCATAATGGCAACTCATATTTATTTGTTCTTTCTATAAATTCTCTCAATACCTGGATATGATCTACTGCACTAAAACCACTTTCAAATCCAGCTTGTTCTCTTGGTTGGTAAAAATCCAATGTTCTCTGTAAACAAGTTGTAATTATCTTTGTAAAAATTTTGTATAAAACTGATAAAAGGCTGATACTTTTGTAATTTTAATATGGTTCTTTATCACCTTTTAAAATATTAATATTAATACTGCATTCTTCCAATCATCTGGTACATCTTGTATCATTTAGACATTTGGTATATAACTTTGCTAAAAAAAAAACTCTATTTCTTCACCTGCTTCTTGTAATATATTAATTATAATTTCATCTTTACCTGAAGCTTTTCTTTTCTTCATAAATTTAATTGCATGTCTCACTTTTTCATTTAAAATTCTGGGCAATTCAGAAGATATAATAGATATAGGAGGTACTTGTTCTTTATAACTATATAATTCTTGATAGAAGTCTTTTACCCATTTAATGATGCCATCTCTCATTTTAATAATAATTCCATCTTTATTTTTTATTGCAGATATAAATTTCCTACCAATACCAAAATGTTGTTTTACACTCTTGAGACTTTTAATCTCTTCTACAGTTTTTCTTGCTAGTTCACAGTTATACTTTCTTATATCATTTTCAACTCTTTTCTGTATCATTTTACAAAATTTGAGGTATTCAATCCTTTTTAATGCACCATTTTTGTATATTTTCATATTCATTTTTTTGCTCCTAAATTCTCTAGTCTCAGTAGAAATTTTATTGGTCAATTGCTGCTTCTTTCTACCAGCTATGATTGTTGCAGTTTTTAAAAGAGTATTAGTTATTTTCTTATTAATTTCATTCAAATCTGAATCATGTTCAAAGTCTACTAATACTTGAAACTAATTTGTAAGTTCTAATTTAAATTCATTAGAATGTTTCTGAAGATTAGGAATATTAACTGTAAATATTGTTTTTCTTAATAATTTTTGACTCTCTAGTTTTGCATTGACACATATCTTACATCTTACTAATCAATGATCACTTCCTGTGTTAAATTTATTAAGAACATTACAATCTTGAAATATGTATTTTCTGTTAGTCAAAATATAATCCAATTTTGCTGTACCTTCATTTGGATGCTTCCATTTCCTTTTAACATTTTTCTCAACAAAAGAATTCATAATATAAAATTTTTCTTTTTCTGCAAACTCCACAAGTCTATGACCTCTCTCATTTCTATTACCATAACCAAAATTACCTGCAGCACTTTCATCTTTCATTTGTTACATATCCACAGTAGGACTAAAGACTAAAGCAATGTTCAAAGGATTTTCTCAAAATATGAAAATAAAGATTGATTATGATGAGTTAGGAGAAGTTAACAGCTACAAATACCTTGGTAAGATTATTAATACAGATGGAAACATAATGGATGAAATTAATTATAGAATTAAACTTGTTTTGGTAGAAATAACTTGATACTAAAAAGAAATATTCCTATGAGTTTGAAAAGGAAGGTTTTTAATAAATGTGATTTATCAGTTCTTACTTATGGATCTGAGACTTAGATACTTAATAGAAGAGCAATACAGAGACTTCAAACCACTCAAAGAATTATGGAGAGATACATGTTAGGAGTAACAAGAAAAGATCAAAAATGCAATATATGGGTAAGAGAACAAACAGGTGTTACTGACCTCAGTGAAAATATTAAAAGACTGGAGTAGGGCTGGCCATATTGCTAGAAGAGATGATAATAGATGGACAATTGAAATCTTAAACTGGATTCCAAGAGATTCAAAATACTCAGAAAGAGACCACATGTAAGATGGATGGATCAAATAATAAAGGGGGTAATGTGGAGAAGAGAAGCTAAAGATTGGAGAAGATGGATTAAACTTGGAAAGCCCTTTATTCTACAGATGATGATGACGATTTACTAATTTTTTTCAGATTTTTATTTCGTAATCGGATGATAAAAGCAAAACGAATCTTATACAATCTGTCTCTCATCTTACGGGGATTTTTTTTATATTGGAGAAAATCTAAATGTATATTCAGATTCTTTTACTAAAAGTATAAAATGAAATTGAAGCATTTATTAGGAATGAAGTACAATCAGTCCGAATTTTTTTGTATATTTAGGAAACCCACTATTATATCTATAAATAAATAAAAATGATAGTTAAGCAATAATGTAAGGTATACTTATCCAATTTTTTCACAATTCGAATATTTTTAAATGCTAAACACTTTTTTCTTCTGTTGCATACTTTTTGTAAGGCATATCTTTTAGCTACATTTTATTGTTCCTATTTTTAGAGCTATTTACTAATATTAAAAAAATTATATTTGCTGCTTTTTTTTCTTTGTAATTATTTACTGCTTTCAATTCTTTAAATTTTACAATTCTATAAACAAATTACTTATTTAAAAACAGTTTTAATATACGTAAGTATTTATAAGATACGAACTCGCTCTTTGAAATATAATTAAATGCGAAAAGAAAAAAAAAAGTAATTTGCCAATTACTTCGTTAATCCTATTGATTAAAAATGCTTGATTATAATTAAAATTAAATCTTAACAAATTTTTTAATAAACAGTTTAACAACAACTTCCATCTTTGCAAGGAATAGTTTGTAATTAATTTATCAAAGTATAATAACTTTTAAAAAATACACTTTTAATTTTTTGCTTGAATTAATTTGATTTACTTACAAAAACAATATATACATATATATTATCAAGCCTTTGGGGAAAAATGTTTTATTATACTTCAAACGTACTTTTCGGATAACTATATTTTCAAGCACGTTAATAAATGTAACAATGAAATTGTAATAGCTTAATGTATTATACGTAATTAAGAGAAAAAAACCACTCACTTTCAGGTTATGAATAAATGGCAATCTTTATGTTTATCAAAGAGTCAAGAAGAAAATGAACCCACCTATTCTTGGATTTTGATGTTTATAAGCTTTCGTTTTTCAATATTGGTGAAAATTCGAAGTGAAATTAATATATCAGTCAAATGAAATATGGTATTTAATAATCATTAAACTAATAATCGTACATACAAGGTTGGAGATAGAATTTCTCTTTTAATAACCTTCTTTTAATAATCCAATAGAAGTTAATACATAGGAAAATGGCATATTTAGTATATATGTAATCAAGAGAAGAAAGCCACTATTCCTCAGGTTATGGATAAATATCTGACATATTAATTTCATTCTTAATTGACACTATTGTTAGCAAATGTAAGCTTATGAATATCAAAAGTTTCAAGAATAAGTAGATTTATTTTATTCTTTATCCTTAATTCAACATACTACTATTTATCCATAGCCTGAGAGAAAATGGTTTCCTCATTTTCATTATATATTAAATATTTGCTTGGAAAATTGCATGGTGCTAAACTTAATATCTATTAAGTTACTTTCCTCCACTAAAAAATCCAGAAGCATTGAACTAACATTAAAAAATTTAATAAATGTAAACAGTTCTTGAAAACTCCAATAATAGATATGTGTATTTATAGTTTAACTTTCAACTTAATTAGCTAACATGTATCTAAACAAATTATATGTTATTGGTATTCATTGAAATGAGTATGTGATCTCATAAATAAACACAGATCAGTTCCCTTATTAGTGAACTTCATTTTCATTGAAAATAATAGAAATGTGAACATTATTAATAAGATTTCTTTTTATTCAGTTCTAATTGAAATAATAAATTCACAATAAAATGTTTTACTGTTCATTAAATGCAAAATATTCAGGTTGATAAAAAGTATATTGTAAAGATAAATAAACATCATTAAAAAAACAAAAAAAAAATTAATGAAATTAAAATTATTGAATTTTTTTTACCAAAAAAAAAAAAAATATGTATAAAAAGCTGATACAAATGCAATTGTTTGAAATATATTAATTATGGATAAATTCATCATTGCAATTCCATTGTGTGAAAAAAAAACATTATATTCAAACTATCTGCTAATATTTGTTAAAATAAAAGACCATCATAAAAATGTATTTTGTACTGCATAGAATAAAAAAAATATCAACTGAAACAGTGCTGTTTTAATTTGTTGTTTGCCAAAAGAAAATATAGAATTAAAATAAACATTTTAGTGGAACTTTTATATGTGCATTAATTTGCAGTCACTTTAAAGCATAACTACCAACTATTTTTTTGTAGAATAATGAAATAATGATGAAGATAATCTGCTAAAAATGCTATAAGTAAGATTATTTGAGAGTATTCATTGTATTCCAAATTTATAAATTTGTTTGTTTTACTGTCTTTAATGTTTTCTTGATTGACAGTGAGGTCATGATATTAAACATTTACATTTGCAACTTTAGATGTGGTCATATTTAATCAAATTTAATATCAGATAATTTTAAATTTATTCCTTCAGATTACCTATTTATATTGATAGACCCTAAGCAGAATGGTATACTTTATCAACTCATTCGAAATAATTACTACCAAAATGTAAAATGTTTACAGCCTTTGTAAAAAGTCACATACTGAATGTTAATGTCTTTTCACTATAAAACTCCGTCTTCTCTATTTGGTCAAATGTCATTATGGAATGCAAAGTCATCTGATCAATTCCTGTTCAAACTTTTCATGAGTTCCTAAGAAATAAATCATTTATTTATTTATTAAACCCAATCTATTGGTTGCATTTAAAATTTGAATGTAATACCCTATGTGGTTTAGTGTAATAGTTGCTAAAACAAAAAATAAAGGTTCATGAATCAGTTGGTAGCTTAACATATCACTTTGCTGTTGTTTGAAATATAATTTGCTGAACAATTACTCATAACTTATTATTAATACAAAGTATATAAATTCAAAATATGTCTCTTGTGCAAATAAAAAATTTGGAGTAGTTTATAAGTGCATTAAAAGATTTTATATCTATTGTTTTTATTTTTTCCCAAAAATATAGAAATAAACATATGCAAATGTATAGAGAGTTTGACAAAACCATCCTCAAGCTTCTTTATTACTAACATTTATCTAATAAATGTGCAATTTGGTTAATCTGAAACCTCTGGTTTCTCAGCATTCTAGTCTGGTGTTTGCCAAGGAGATACACCATCTGGGTGCAATAAATAATTTGTTGCCTTGTCTTTTAAAATTAAATATCTAAATGAGGGAGAATAATATGAAATAAATAAATTGTTGAAAAAAAAAATCCAGTCATACTATTGTAATTTACATTTTGATCCTTGTATAAATTGTAATTCTATTTTTTTCACATTGTTGCAGTAAAATATAATATCAAATTACAATTTATTTATTTTTTTAAGAAAATAATTCAAATCAAGTTTGTTTTTATACTAACCTAAATCATGTTTTAATTAATTTAATGGCTGAATAACCTGATAGAATCTTAGCAGTTTTATTATACAAGATAAGTTACTTTATGCTTTACTATTAGCATATTTAATTTTAGGAATTTTTACAAAAGTTTCAACTCCAATTCTTATCTAACGATTTGATTAATATCATGCTAATTACTTGGTTATCTTTAAATTATTATATATGTTGATAACACACTTTCATGTTTCTCACATATAACCATATGTGTGAATATAACAGTAAAATCAGAAACAATTTAAAAGTCTTTAGCATTGATTTCCCCAAATATTCAGCATCCAGATGTCATACACCCTTGTTTGGCACACACCTGCTGCCAAGATATGCGATGATATGAAGTATAAAAAAGGCACTCTATAATAGTGGCAAAAATGATATTTAGAAGTATATTATTAAGTAAATAAAAATTAAATAATTTATTTTAAAATATTGTTTAAAAAAGATTACTAATTAAAGGATAAATAAATTTAAATATATTGTTCACTGTTCATTTGAAAAATATTGCTCCTCTAACAATTTTTTTAATTCATCATTACAAAAGCTACTTCATATGTTATGATCTCATTCAGTATCAAAAAATAATAATTAAATCATGAATGTTTACATTTACTTTAATTGCATCAAGTATTAAAAATGTTTACATATATATGTATGAGAAAAAAAAATGGTAGCAAATTTTTAATAAGAGCAATATAATGTTTACTATTAAAGAGTAATATATTGTTAAAATATTTCTTTAAAAAGATTAATAAATGCTTTTATACAGGAATATTTACAAATAATTAATAAAATATATATTTGTTGCTGCATTAAAAAAATAATAAAATCCATACATTTATTTTTCATTATTTTCAGAGGGATTTAAATCAATTGAGTTATATAATTTCAGAGGGTGCTAATTGATTCTCAAAAAGTAAATAGTCTTGTTGACAGCAAGGTGTTCTAATCTTTGAATCATGTAAGTAGGCCATATTTCTTGCTTTGGATTCTATTCAATAATTGTAAGAAGCATCGCTGCCAGAATCCACATCAGTTTTTTTACTCCAATATGTCTGGCTAAGATGTGTTAGATTTGTCATTTCTCTGAAAAGAGATGGCAATCTTTAGTCCAGTTTTACATGCCTGTTGGCATGATCATCATCAAAGAGATGGGAAACCTTCCAGAAGCCTACCACAAGAAAAAAAGAAGACATCTTAATTCAAACTGCCTATCCAGAAAAGAGTGCCACTATTCCCACTGTCTGATGTGCCTGAATTACAAGCTACAACCAAGAAGATCGGTAATATTTTTTTTCAAAGACTGCAGAGCTCTATAAATTAATCTTTACATCTGTAATTTTAATATTAAGCTAGCTTATTTAATATAATGAATGTTCAATCTTAATTTTTAAAACTCTGTTAAATTAAATTATTTATAAAGTAAAACAATGTAAAACTTGCCTGAATTCATCTTTATAATGTAAAATAATTTATTCTTCTAATATATAAATAACTGCAATCAGTTATGACTTAAATTTCTTAAAACTGTGGTCATGTCTAAATTTATTGTTTAATTATTTTATCATATGCCAACCTTTCGAAACAGCGAATATTAGTTATTAAGGAACGTTCAACAGAGATAGTTAAAATTTCTATTTCAAACATTTTAAGAATGCTACTTTACATATTTAATTGCTGTTCAAAATCCTATATTAATAGATAATAACCGATCACTACAAGCTCGTTATTATATTATTGATTTTATAAATTGCATTACATTTTGCAAGAGCTTTCTTAGTCAGTTGTTATAACTTATGAGCTTTGATATCTGTTAGTTAGAAGTGATGGGATAGCTAGAGATGATATTAAAGTATATTTGTTAATGATTATTAATGCCCATCAAATATATGTTCTCTTCTTAATTATGAATATCTATATGCAGATTCATTATTTTAATTTAGATTATAATTTAATTTAAGCTCTTTTTAATAGCATAATTATAATGCTAGTTTAGGAACTGGGTTGTGTTGGTTTAGCAGATAGAATCTACCTGTTTTAGGTGCATTAATTAATTATATGTATACATATTAATATTTTGTTTGTGTGTTGTGTGTCTTTACAAAGTACACATTTGTATGTTTATGTTTTGCTGCACATTTTAAATGGGTTTACAGTTATGAACCACCCCATTCTTTAGTTCAGATATGGCTATCTTTATTAGAACTGGAACATGAGGGTCCAGACCATGTTTATAAAGCTTATTTGAGTTCCTGAACTTATTTGTTCTTATCTTAATTGCAGAAAATCATTCAGTCACAGAGCGTTAAGCATTTGATGCTGAAACTCTGAATAATTACTCACTCGCACTGCCGATTTTCTCTTTGTATTTTATCCAGCACCATAGTATATATATGCAAATCTAAAAGTAACAGTTTTTTTTCCTCCTTATTAATTACCTATTCAGCATTAGACTGAAATTCAAATCTTGGTTATCAGGTTGCATCTGCATTATCTTGGGTATATTTATTTGCTCACACTGTTAATATTTATAACAGCCATCTTAGAGCTGTATGTAGTCCTCATCTCCACTATGCTATTATCCTGTAACATTAGCAAACCATGCACAATAGGATGGGCATATTAAATGATTATAGGCATGATTTATTAACTGCACATACACCTACTTTAATATTTTAAGATGAGACCACTGTAATGATAATAGTATCATCCACTATGTAAACATCTGTGGGCATTGATCACACATACTTAACACTTATGTAATCCTTATCATTTTACTTCATTTTATGTTATTGTTTTAATAAACCTGTTTAAAATATAGAAGTTGTTTTATATCTTTTTTGCTCATAGTCCTATTCAATCCAAATCATATTATCCTATTTCAATCTCTTAGTGATTTTATATGTTGAATATGCATTGTTTTAGTTAAGTAACTAGAATGTTAAGGGTTTATTTTAAATCTTCAGTTAAAGTGCTAATTGCCCTTAAGTCTTATGTTTCTCCCTGATTGTAGCCAGCTTGCAGAAGAAATTGAGACCCATGTGTAACCTCAGAAATGTCATAGGAATTGTGGCACTTTATAGAAGAAAACATGCCACTGTCTCCTTCACCACTTCCTGATAATGAATGTTATTCTATTATAAGTGACTGCTGATTTACAGTACTTTTGCTTATTCACAGCTAATTTTCATATTTGAAGAACATTTCCCTATTCACAACCTGGAAATGCTCTGGGTGGCATGAGACTCTTGCCCTGAAACTAATCCAACCCAGCATTTAAATATAATAAACCTTTAAAAATGTTTTGATCAATCACAGATTTTTTTCTGAATCCAGAGTAATAGTTTTTCAATGAATAATAATAAAGTACATTTTCTTACATAATCTCTACTTTACATAAATAAATATAAAACCATTTAATAATTCATTTTATTACTGTTGTATTTTTATTGCTGCTGACAAGCTAAGGCTGTAATGACTTTATTTGGTGATTTTCTTATCATTGAATGAATTCTACAGAATTCAAGTAGTCATGAAAAACTTCAGAATAATAAATAATTATTTTATAAAATAGTTTATGATTTTTTTAATCGTAATTAGTGTTTAGTGCAATGTTTATACAGCTAAAAATGAAGTATTCACCAACAATGTTGAATGAAATTTTATAAAATTCTATTCCAATTTTTATCTTCTTAATCTAGACCACTTTAGTGAAACAAATTTACATAATTATAATATAAAAGTATAAGAATAAAATAAAGGAATATTATTTATCATATCTGTTTATAATTTAATTTCATAAAAAATAAATTTATTTATAATATTTATAGAATGTATATCTATGACATGTCAAAAACATATAAAAAGCTACTAAGCCTGAATGTAAGAGTATAAAAATTAAGTAATACATTAAAAAGATAATGCTGACAAATATCAAATTATAAAACTTAAAATTAATCAAATATCTTAAAACATAATCTATCTAAAATTAAATAAGTAAAACATTACTGAGCCAAACATCTAAACAACATTAATAGAGGGGAAAAAATAATTCTTTGGTCTATGTGCAATGCAAAAAAAATAATTTCAGTTTATATTAAATGATGAAGTTTGATCCAATACAATAAAATATTTGCTAAGGCAATTTGAGGAAAATATAAACATCACTTGCAAGGCAAAAGGCTTGTCTAACACTACTCTACTAAAAAACAGGAATGAAGATAATACCAAGTTGTATGCTTAAAGATACAAATCAGTGTTTGAATCTAAAACTTAAAAATATTTTTCATTCCAAATTAGATTTTTTTTTTTTCGCTCTCACAAACTCAACCAATGATTAACACAATAGAATATAAAGTTATTGGACCATAAATTGATATCAAAACTATTTTTGTTTGAAGAACGAAACATGAAAAAACTGTCACTAACATTCTCACTATATTATCACAAATTAAAATTAATTTCTCCTTCAAAACTTTTTTTTTTGTAAAACCTTGGACATGCTCCATGTGGTTTAAGGGCTAAAGTACCTAAGTGACTGTAAATGTGTTTATCTATTGGTTAGCTATCTGGATAAATGGTTAAATCTAATTAAAAACTGAAAATCATTCCAACTTTATTTGACTTAAATTTAAATCCTACATTGTAAGAAATGCAGGCAGAGCATTAATCAATATACTGCAATGACTTGTAATTTACAAAATATATATATATTCACGAAAATAGTTTCATTAAATCAAATAAAATAGACCTTTCAAGTAAAAATTATTACTAAAACATACACATAAATGCGCGCCTACGCATATTAGTATGATTTTTACAAATTGTTTTTATTTTTAATCTTTCAGAATGTAAACAAATTTAATAAAATATCACCTTATACCTAATGAATTAATAATGACTGAAACATTTCAATTCTCACAGATTTGAGCATAAAACCAAGTATTGTTTGTTATGTGTGTTTTTTTTTTAAATAGTATATATAAAAATAAATGAGCAACGTATTGATTTGATTAAAATGTGGGTCAGTAAACAATGTGCTCATTCAATTATCTAAAATAATAATTGCTTGCTCTGCAGGGAGAAGTTACTAATATTTGAATATAACAATATGTAATAGATCTTTTAAAGTTATAAACAACTGAAATTAATTAAGTATTGTTTCATTTCATCAAGCCGTCATTTCTGTCCACTACTTATGTATTCACTTAGATTCTTTTTAAAAAAACAGTTTCTTTTTTGGTCAAATTTTTAGTATAGAGTTGTGCATATTTTAAACTTGAATATTGTAAATGTTTGTTTCCTTCTTCAATGAAAGCTTTAAATATTGATAATATATATATAATGAAAAAATTCATATACTTCTATATTTATTTACGTATACACAAACACATCTAAATCACTCGACTTATATATATGCAGTCTGTGTGAGTGAAAGATCAATAGCCATATATACAGCATATTGAAAATATTATAATAAAAAAAAATGTGAAAAAAAGAGAGACAATATTTACTTTATAGCTTTTAAAGTGTAGAATTGGCTACTTTTTAAAAAAGCCTTTGATTAAGTTTGGGAATATTGCTTGCGGAAATAGTACGTTATTTTCAGTGAAATAGTAAATTTTGTTAAGTTTTGTGATTTTTTTTTTTTTTTTTTAAATAATAGAAATTCTTTAAATTTTTGCAAAATATAGATTTATATAAAATTATTTGCACACTGTCAACAAAGTTAATCAATTGAAAAACAGACTGAAATTTAGTTTATCTTCCTTTTTTCCATTAAAACTTAACAAATTTCATAATTTTATCGTTTGCATTTGAAATAAAATGGTCTGCTTAAATCCTGAGAGTACGAATGATAAAATTAAAATCACACTTTGACCTATCTTATTTATAAAGTGGATATCAATCCCATGCGTCAAAATCTTCACACTCCTCCCGGAAACATTCACTTTTATCATGCATAGCAAAGCTATGGGCAAAATTTTCCATTTAAAAATCGTTTTGTCGCTCTGCTATTATGATAGTAAATACTGCTCAAAGATAATATATAGCGGATTACTGCATAGAGTTTTGTCAGTACAGTATTACTTCGCCATCTGGAGAAAGTGAAGATTGTTTCTTTAGTTTTGCTTAGTAATGTATTTAATGAATAATAGACGTGAAAATTTTTAAATCAATGTAATCTTTATTCAAGTTATTTTATTGTTGTTCAAAGCTATCATTTCATTTGTGAACTTGAAAAATAGTAAATGATAATAGCTTTATTTTTTAAAACTAATTTATTAAAAATTTAACTATACTGAATTTTTATATATATACAATTGTTTATATATATACACACACTATCTGCAAAAATATATATATGTATTAACATGTGCAGTTCAGTTTGGTATAGTAACACATTCTGGTGCTTATGTTCCACGAATATTCTCGAATTTTTTTAAGAACTTCCGAGCAAAAAAGCTATTCGATTATTTTTTATATATAACAACTGTTTACCACAATACCCTCTAATTAGAAACTTTTTAATAACCAATATAGAACACATTTTACTCTAAAGAGACCATCATTTCTTTTAATCTATATAACATTATCCAGAGATCCTGTACATTGAAATTGCCTCGAGTAATGAAAAGATATCTTGCAATGATGCTTAAGCTGGCTTAAGTAAAAAAATTACACTTTTCATACTCAATATTGACACTCTATACTGCTTCTTTGCCACTATTCATACGATCGTAATAATAACAAATTTTTTTATAAATATCATGTTTTAAAGTTAATGTTAGCTAATAAATATTATTATTATAATACGTACTTAATGCAATTGTTTTGATTTTTTTTTTAATTTTAAATTATTTAATAATAACAAAGTTTTTTTTTTTTAAAAAAAAAAAAAATTATTTTAATATACAAGGACGGTTTTGTAATAATAATGCGAAAAGTTATGTGTATGGAGAAAAAAATTGAATGCAAATAGTTTGCCATTAACTGAGCTTATTTTATTTCTTTTTCGAGGCATTAAGAACAAATATTTAATTTTCACTCCATATGTTTTTGACTTAGCATTTATTATTGCCTGCAATTGTATTAAAGGAAATGAATGAGCTGTTTTACCAACCACTTGCATGGTAAGTTGATTGACCTTTACCTTAAAGATATAAAAATATCATGTTTTATCTAACATGTGATGTGATGTGATGCACTGTGACTTTTTCTTATATGGAAACAGGAATCTCTCAGCAACTATACCCAGAAAATCCTGTTAGCCACTTTGACTTCCCTTTTCATTCCCCACCCTAAGTTTTCCCATAATCTTCTCTATTCTGCTTCACTCCATTTCCACAAAATAATATTTGTCAACACCATGGCCTTTATATCTAAACCCCCTTGTCTTTTCCCAAACCAGCATAAAAACCAATAAGTCACTTTCTGTATAATCACTTTATTTATATTTATTCTTCCACAACTTCATTATTTGTACTCTTTCTGCTTTAGGCATTTACATTCAATTAACAGATGCCTAATATTTTCTATACCTTCCTTACACAACTTACAGATTAAATCATCCATATTTTTCTATTTATATATATATATATTATAACGGAAATGGTTATTTGGATGGTTTGCTTGATTTGATTTAAATCTTTAATACTTTCAATTATATTTTATACTTATTTTTTAGACATTTATTTTTTACAACTTTTATTCTTTATTATCTTATTTGTTTATTATTTGTTTACTAACAGTTTTTCTAACCAAAATATCCCGGCTTAGCCTCCAACTGTAATGGATTGTTTATTTATTTAACCACCGCCATTACAATACAAGCAGAGAGCTAATACAGATACAAATTTAACTTCATATCTATACCCTTGACCGAACCCCAAGGCAATACGTACATATTATCTTGGCGTTATTTTTCCCGGCCAAGAACTCTCGGCTGCTGAACAGAGCAAACTATTTCAAAGAAACTTAACGAATGTCCAGCGCTTGCTATTTATTTTTTAGAATTGGGAATTCGCACAAACAAGCAGCACATGAATACCTAAACAAATCAGCATGCCCCTTTAATCACTAATTACAGTTTCCCCCCTGTCGTAGCTTGGTGATAGGAGAATAAAGCAAGGATACGAAATTTAATGATAAATATGTTTAATAATAATACTCACACTTTATATAAAAAAGTACATTATAATAATAATAATAAAAACACACACTTATAAAATACATGGCTATAATAAAACATATGAAAACAGATCAAATATTAAAGTTCTTAAAGTCCTGTTGATAGTGTTCTATTTTATCAAATTATTAATTGTGTATTTAGTTATGAGTAGTAAACAGATTAAAATGCATGCATGCTTTTACCTAGGCTTTTGTAAATGTTCCATGGGTATTTCTTCCGAGCAGTCTTCATTAACTTCCTCAGTTTGTGGGGTTATTTCTCATTCCAGTTTTGCTTGTTGATTCTTTGGATTGAGTTTCAGTTGACAGTTACAGAAGTGGTGGTCCCTCTAGCAGGTCAGGCAAAGATCTTACATTGTGAGTCAGTGATGAGATGGCTTGAATCCGAACCCACGTCCCTTTAACGCCACTAGCCATGCACTTCTTCCATTTTCTTTGAGCTGTTGCTTCTTCAAAGTCTCTACTAGCAATGCCAGTTAAAAATTGTAATTTTTTAATCTCTTTCTTTTGTTCATTGTTTTTAAAATTTTTAATTAAGACTTGGATTTCCAACCAATTCTTATCATTATGTTTCTTTATTTAATTAGTGGCTGGAATGTAAGTCCCAATTAATTTAACAGATCAGGCAAAGATCTTCCATTGTTAACATTTTCTTTGTCCATGGAATTTAATTTGTCCAACAGACTTTTACACCTACGGCCATATTGTTTTTCTTTTTATATATCACATATTACATTTTATTTAAAGTTTACAATTCTTTTTTTTTTCACATTTGTGTTTTACATTTTATTTTAATTTGTTATTATATAGTTTTTAATGAGAGAGAAGAAATGCATTTCTTTATGCATCCCCTTCCCCTCTCCCACAATAAACAAAAATAACTTTCTAGCATTTGACTTACAAGAGAGAAAGAGACGCATTTCTTTATGCACCCCCCTCCCCTTCTCTTACTATTACAAATCCACAGTAAATTTTGACATTAGAATTTCAATTTTTTCTTTTCCTTCCTTTTTTTAAAAATTTAATAGCTAATTTATTTCACCTTTATTACTTCTTGTTAGCGAATTTATCTAATGTTATTAATAAATATATATGTGTGTCGACGACTTTACATGGTCGTCACAATATATTCCCTTGTTGCTAAAGATCCTGTTTGAACCTTAAATAGTAAACTACTTTCCTTGCTATTATCATAAATAATTCTGTTTACTTCTATAAATATTTAAACTTTTTTTATTCTCCATACTAGTTCTCCATCTCTCCAACTCCGTATTCTTTATTAATGCATTTATTCTTCTATCCCATTCTTTAACACTATAACACTCAGCAACCCTCCTAACACAATCATCCCACCTTTTGTATAAGTATATTGACATAAAGTCTTTATCCAAATCTTCTGCATATCACATAATCTTTATCACCCATCTTGTCACCTGCCCTTCATTCATAACCCAAATAAATACTATTTTGGCTATTCTTTTATTATCCATAAACTGCAATCTACTGAACATTTTCATTTTGCTTTTTGCATCTTTCATATAAAAACTTGACCATCCCATTTCTTCTTGAATTGCCTCCTTTGTCATCTACACTTCTGAATCTAATGTATGTCTTCCTACCTTTCTTGTATTTTTTCTAATACCTCTTTACTAACACATAATGCATCATTACCACATGTTAACCCTGCTACTGCCACTCCCTTCCATACCATTCTAGCTACATCATATTCATTATTTCTTTATCAATCTCTTTTTTTCTTCATTTATCAATTTTTCTCTCATTCATCCAAGCAATTTTTCTGATTACTTAAGACAATTCCCAAATAGTTATACCTATCCACCACACTTAATGTTATATCCCCCAATAAAAATTCTTTGTCTTCTCTCTCCCCAGTATTAATCAGCATTATTTTTGATTTTTCTTCATTAATCCCTATCTCTTTACCCACCTTTGTGCATGTCCTCAGCATAACTTCCATATCTTTCTGCACACAAAAAAAATCACCCATAAATAAAAGATACAACAATATATATACTCCCTTGCCACCTATTAATTGTATCTCTATCCCTCTTCCTAATCTTTCTATTGCTCTCTCCATTTTTCTCAAATACAACAAATCAAAATAGGTGACATGGGACATTCTTTTCTTAGAGCTACCCCATTTTTAACTTTAACTGATTCTATATTCCCTACTTGATATGTATAGTAATTATTTTCATATAATTTCTTAATAATATCCACTAAAGCTCCATGCATTCTGAAATTTACTAAACTTAGCCATAATCTATTTCTATTTACTCTATCATATGCCTTCTCTATATCTATAAAAACCATATATAACTGTTTACTTGTATTCCTACCCATATCCATAAGTTGTGTAACTACAAATAAACTATCTCCTATATGCCTATCCGATCAAAAACCTCCTTGCATTTCTCCCACTATATTATTTTCTTCCATCCATTTTACATTCCTTTCAGCCACCATATATGACAAAACTTCATATAGCACTGATGTTACCACTATTGGTCTATAATTGTTTAACTTTCTATGATCCTTACCCTGCCCTTTAAATAGTAGCCTTACTCTTGTCTTACTCCAACTATCCAGAAAATCTCTCTTCTGTGCCATCTTATTAAAACATAATAGTTTTAATTTTGCCCTATGCCCTATATTCATTACCATCTCTGCTACCCATCCATGCAAACCTTTTGCCTTTCCATCTTTCAATTTTTTACCTGCCTCATTCAGTTTATTTTCTGTAAATTGTATATTCCCATTACTATATGCTTTCATGTTT
Source organism: Epiperipatus broadwayi (assembly GCA_028023455.1). NCBI lineage: Eukaryota > Metazoa > Onychophora > Udeonychophora > Euonychophora > Peripatidae > Epiperipatus > Epiperipatus broadwayi. The sequence goes on along the minus strand of JAQFVV010000809.1, from coordinate 19,880 downwards.
GCTATCATTCTGCTCTTCACATCTAGCATCTTTTCTATATCCATTACATAATTTATCTTTAATTCTTCTCTAGAGCTACACTCTATTCCCTCATCATCCAATAATACTATTTCTCTCTCCCCATACATTTCTTCTTTTAATGTACTTCCAAAAATTTTTACTTCCATCTCTTCCTTTTTTATTAATATCTTCCAACAGTTTACTATTCAATTTCAATCTCTCTCTATAATTATCTATTTTATCCAACTTCTTTTTTTTCTAAGTACTTTTCTCATTTAGCATTTAACATCTTTTTCACTTTCTTTGTTCTTAATAGTGCACATATTTTCTGCATGCTTTTTTCCTCTCTTTTACATTTTTACTAACTCTCATTTTCCTATTATTTTTATTCTTCTGAATATTCTCACCTAAAATGCTATTTGCCATTTTTTCTATTTCATCACACCAGTCCTTATACTCACCCCCAACCAAGACTTCCATGGTCTCTTCAACTTTTATTTTATATTCTTCTAACTTATTCTTATCATTCACTCTCCATCCACATCTTTCATTATCCTTTCTACTTTTATTACTACTTTTCATCACATTACTAACAATTTCTATTATGAAGAAGTTATGATCACTATTACATACTCTTTCTTTATTATCAAACACCTAATTTTCTGTACTTTATTCATTCCCTTTTTCTTTACTGATACATAATCTATTGTGTAGAATATATTATTTTTAGAATTGTCCCTCATAAATATTCGATAAATTTCGAATGCTCAAATTCACTTTCAGACAAAAACTCTTGAAAAGCTGTCCATTCTTATCATCTACATCGTCAATTTCTTCAATATGTTCATTCATATTCCCTATCACCATTATTCTCTTCCCCTTTTCTTTGAAACTCTGTATATCCTTAACTAAACATTCATATATCCTACTGTTCCACTCCATTATAGTTTGACTATCTCCAGTGGCTATATACACTATAGCCACCATCCATTCTTGTCTTCCTAATCTTATTTCAAACCACAAATATTATTGACATTTAACAGTATTTAAATATTTTTGACATAACTCCTATACCACCATCCCTTTCTTCTTTTTCTTTTCTATTTATACTCTGCAATACCAACTCTTCCAGAATAGGTTCTTCTTTTCTCAGATGTGTTTTCACTACTTCTAACACCTCAAGCTCTTCATTTTTAATTGTTTTGTTTAAACGGATGCATATGGGTGTAAATATTATTTTTTATATATTTTCAATAATGACATTAAAAATGAAGTATGCCCTTATAGCCATCATTTCCTGAAAGTTATAACAAAGAAATAATTTGCTAAGAATCCCCTGATTATCTACAAAAAAATTTGGGGAAGAGGGGGAAAGGGTAATGTTAAGTGTGCATTGTGAGACTTTATGAAGGTAAAGAAATAGCTGAATGAAAAAATATTAGAAAAAAAAGTAATTATGTACTTTGCTATCGAAGCACAAATATTGGAAATATAAGCAGAATGGAATTCATTGTAAATAAAAGATATCATAAAAAACAACATCGTGAGATTGATTGCTTATCAAACAGAATGTCAAGATTAGTTTGTTATTCAACTTAATGAAAATACCAAGTACAGAAATTTAGATTCACACCATTACAAGATTTTGTGGTGAAGTATTTTTATTTGGATAAACAGAACATATATAATCAAGTCAAAGAACATTTCAAATTTGTCATTTGGGATTTTATTGAAAATGACTGAAAAATGAAAGTATTGTGGGTAAAGTTGAATATCAAAGAGGACAAATGCTTGTGAATTTTGCAAAAAAAAAAAAAACTATATTGTGATTTTTTTTTTTTTTTTTTGAAAAGAATCCAGAAAAATAATATATTAATTCAGTTTTTGTAAAAAAAAAAAATACTAAGTGGAAATGGATATTGAATCATACATATGAAAATAAAACATAGTTGAATTATACTTTAGCTAACTAAAAATGTAAATTTTAGAACTGTAATGTACTTTTTAAATAAATTCAATTCAAGAAGTTATCATTTGTTAATGAGATAGAAGGTAAATATTAGTATAAAACTATTAAGAGAGATATTAATAACAGTTAATATTCCCAAAATTCAACATGTATTATTAGGTGTCAGATTGACCTAAGCCAGCTGTACACTCACTAATAAAATTTGGACTAAATGAACTTGCATATACAATTAGGAATTTTTTTGTAATTCACTTACAATTGTACTAATTTGTTCTTTTCCCATTTATAGCCCATGCATGCACAGTTCGTTATAGTATTGTTTTATAATTCTGCATTTTGTTTCACTAAACTTTATTCTATGCTGTTAACTCTTCACTGATAATTATATTTTATATGCACTCTTCAGCATATTAAATTGTTCAACACTGTTGTGTTGCAATCACAATAATGCTCATACTGTATTCTGTGTATGGTACTGCTCATACATACATCTAGATTTACAATTTTGTTTTGCTTTTTCTAATTTACATAATTACTTTCCTTGTTACATCTTTGCAAATTAGCATATCTATATTATTTTCAATTTTGCATAATTTTAATTATTATACATACAAAATTTTTCTAGAATGAATTTATAATGTCTGTTATTATTGAGTAAGCTTTATCCCCACACACTCATCCAGTTTTATTTATTATTTTTATGCATTAATAGTTAACAATTTCTTTCCTTTAGTCTTGAAATAGAGTAGAAGTCAAAAATGTAATCTCATAATTTTTCAAGATTTCTTTATATTCTAGCTTTTCTTGGAAGTTGTGTGGGTAGTTTACTATTTGATTCACTATGTATATCATGTGAATCTAGGCTTGAATATTTTTCTTCTACATCTAATTCAGTATTAGTAAATGCATCTGTTTTAATATTTTAATTTTTTTCTAGTAAATCATTCATATAAGCAGATGCTGAACTTGATGGATTTTTACATGATTTATATGGCTTCTTACTTCTCTCTCATCTTCCATTTTAATTATACATATTTTTTAGATAGTAGTTTAATTATAATTCCAGGTATTCATTTCTTTTTTAATATGTCTTTTATTCATATATTTTGTCTTATTTTTAAATTTAGCACATTTGGACCTTATCTTCTGTTGTCTGGTTTTAATCAGAATTAACATGGCATTTCATTAAATGTTATGCCAGTTTTTTTTTGGCTACCAAAATTATGTGTAAATTACCTGATAAAATATTGTCATTGTTAGCATTTCATGTAAATCAGGATATTCCATTTTATTTAGAGCTTATAATTATATAATCCAATATTTTTTTCACTTTTGTGTGCCTGATATACAATAATAATTAAAAAAATAAATTTAAAATCTAAATAATGTAGTGGTTGTGAGTTAAAATTCCATATATGACCATGAGAGTTACATGAAATGTCTTTGTATTATACTAAACTACCAATATTGAAGGATAAAATTTATTTTCACAAAATCTTAATATTTATTTCCTCCAATGCATTTGATCCTATTCTAATGGATAACTGAGCGTGTCATCATTTTAGTATAAGAATGGTCATGGATAATTCATTGGCTCAATTTGTGAATGATAATATAGTAACTAATCTTTAATGCAGTATGTGATACATGTGACTCCAGGAATGATGAAACTTTTTTTGGATTGCATATAAATGTAAGATTTATCATTCAAGTAGCTAATTCATACATACTATCTGTTTATTGGCTAGTAAATTAATCATGCAACTATTTTTTTTCTAAAGAATAAAACAAAAATAAAAAATAAAAAAATTCTTATGCATGAATAATAAATCTCCTTTTGAAAATATTTTTGTTCTACAATGAACCATTCAACATTTAATTTTTACCTTTTTTAATCATTACAATCAATTGTTCTCTGTCTTATGGACAAGTCCAGAGAGCAATCACACATCAACTCAATTTCTCCATTATGTTTTGTTCTTTGCCTATATCTTCAATTCTGTATATCTCTTCCCATTTCTTATATCATTCATTAAAATCAATTTTTGTCTATTCTTTCTTTTTTAATATATCTCCAACTCATTTTATCTTTCCATTTCTAATTTCCTCAATCAATATATATATAAATTTCACTCACCTTTTCCAAAACTTCTTTATTTGTCAGTTTATTAATCCTATTAACTTGCTCCATTCTTTTGCACAAAAACATCTACATCTGGAAGGTGTCCAGTTTGTACCTGATTTTTTTTGTTTATAGACATATGGATGTAATAATATTGGATTTTAATTTCTTAATAACATTATTAATATCATCAATAAAAATAAATTATAGAATGACGAAATTAGCATGTTTTGTACTATTATTGATTATAATTAAGTAGGATATTTTAGCTGTATATTTTTGAAGATAATGGACTATATATAAATCGGGTAAAAGTTTGTAAACTATTTGGTTAGTTATTATATAAAACGTATTGGTGTGGAATATAATACATTGCATAATATGTGCTTTTTGAGTCTTTCATGTTGTTGAAATTACTATTTAATTTAAAGTGACATTTATATCGCCCTAAGATATCTAAAGCAATTTATACTAAGAAATATCTTTGTTTTATTTGATTTTCTGATTTTTTTTTGTGCACTCACCTTACATTCTTTATTATTATTATTATTATTATTATTATTATTATTATTATTATTATTATTATTATTATTATTATTATTATTATTATTATTATTATTATTATTATTATTATTATTATTATTATTATTATTATTATTATTATTATTATTATTATTATTATTATTATTATTATTAACTGAAACACAGGCTTATTATATATACACCTGTGTCTATATATGTAATATATAGGGTATATGAGCACAGACTTTCACACAACCCACCACTCTCCAGTCTATCTAATAACACTGATACACTTAAGCACATATATGCTGAAAAGATAAACAATCACCAATATACGTATTTCATGCTAAACCAGCAATCATCAGTTGATCCAGATTATCATCTCCCACACATATATACTATAAGTGCTCAGATATATATTAAGATAGACAATATTCATACTTTAATGGACAGGCTCCAATCTACTACACACTCCAACTCTTCAACTGTCCATCCAATTGAAAATCTGATGATGGAATGCTCCTAGGCCACCCTGAGGCCGAGATTATTATTATTATTATTATTATTATTATTATTATTATTATTATTATTATTATTATTATTATTATTATTATTATTATTATTATTATTATTATTATTATTATTATTATTATTATTATTATTTTAATAAGGTCAGAAGAGGGTATAGACAGATCATTGAATAATTAGACACAATAATGCTCTTAAATATTTTATGCAAATTATCATAATTTTACTTATTCAATTTCATTTCAAGTCTTTGATTATATTAATACTTATATATTTTAAAGGTCAAAAATGTGAATTGCATCACAGCAAACATTCATAAGCAAATATATTCTAATTCCAGAAAAAAAATAAACAAGAGAGAATGAAAAGTTAAAAAATAAGTTTTGGAAGTCTTTATAAATCATTCTATTAAACACAAACATGTTCACATATCATAATCTTGTAATCTGATTGAAATCTTACAATTTTATCCATAAAATTATTCTCTAGCAATTTTTTCTCTCTAAAAGATTTCAACATCTTGAACTAAATATAGTTTGCTTTTATATTCTATTCTCGTGGAATTTTACCCTTAGCTATATTCTTCTATGAAATCAAATCTTTCAGATAATTTTTATAATGTAAATGAGATTTGACTATTACTGTAGTTTACCATAATTTTTTTTATATAGATAGTCTATTATATTCGTTTACTAAATCTGCTCAGTCCAATTAAGTTGTGACATTTCTTGAAGTTGGAAGTGTTATTTGCAAATTCAATAAGAAAAAAAAACACTCAGAAAACAATACAATAATTTGGTCTTTTATAAAATCATTTTGAAATAAAAATTTTCACTTGTATTTATGCTATGGAAAATCTATTATTAATAACATAAAATAATAAGCAGATAGCTTTATTGCTTGATAGTTTATAAGAAATTTGAGCACTGTATGTGATATGACTGAGAAGTGATATATGGATCTTAGGATCCAGAATCGCTTTTCTATAACTATGCCAAATGATGCAAGGCAGATCTATCTTTATATAATAAATTTATTAAAATAACTGCATATGCAAAACTAATATAGCTAAAGTATTAGATCACTATATTGAATATTCTATTCTTTAGTTTGGTAAATGCAGTAGCATCACATTAGTATTTGTACTCAAGATCCAAGACTGTATTTTTTATCTCAAAAACATCAAAATATGAGGAGGGACCCAAAAATAACCAGAATTTTGTAATAAAAAGTTGTATATTTATTTTAAAGTGCTGCAAATTGAATTGCTTTCAAAGTATATTATATTTAATGCAATGCATTGACCTAAATATGTTTTTCACTTTTTGAAGTAATTCAGAGACACCTGCAAAGAGATGCACTTTAATGTCTCTGTCATTTTTTTCCACCACTTCCAAGTCCACAAAAAAAAGACATTTTTTTATTTGAGAGATTAAAAAGAAAGTTGCTCATAGCAAGATCAAGCAAATGTGTTTGATAGATAAGGAGTATTATGCTGAATTTAATTAAAAACTGTTTACACTCAAGCATTATGTGCTAGATGCACTGCCATGATGAAACATGCATTCTTCACTTTGCCACAAAATGGGATGTTTACATTTTACTGCAACACACAAAACTTTTAGAAGTTGTAGATTTTAACTACCTGATCATTATGAACAAAATTTGAGTGAACAATGGCTATATGCATCGGGAAAAAAATCAGCAGCATCTTGATATTTGATCTCACTTGCCATGCTTTATTTAGGCTTGATAAATTTAACACTTCTACTAAACCATACATAAATGTGTGTTTTTCCAGAACAACTTCATTGTAAGCTCTTTCAAGCATTACTACTGTTTTACCTGCCATTTTCCCTAAAAGAAAACACAATTTCATGTTGTTCCAACTTTTCAGCTTTTACAAAAATCGACAAATATGCAAATTGCACTTTACACAAAAATGTGCTATGTGTGACAATGGTTTTACATAATTATGTCATTTGGCAGTTTGATGTAGAACCTGTCCCTGCAAGAGATATCTAAAAGCAGAAGCATGTACTGCAATACATGTGGCTACCAGAGAATGATTCATGTTATTTTTGGGGCTTCTTCTTATGTTTCAAGTACCCTAACTTCATTTACATTGAGATAATTTTTCAAGCTAAAGTTATTGAAAATATTTTTGCTATCATAAAATATCTGATTTTTTTTTAAATTTTCATTAGTAAATTAACATCTTTCATGTTGAAATACTATTAAGTATATGCTGTAAATTATTATTTGAATTAATCGTAATGGCACAGCACTCGTTTTAGCAAAGTTACAAAAGTAAAATCTATATTTCTTATTTTTGCTTTTAATTATTTCAAGTTAAAAGATTCATAATCATATTTATATGCAAGTGTACACATTATGAAAAAAAAGCAAATATTATCAATATTAAAGTGAAATTGTAAAAGATATGAATGTTAGATGAGTAAAACTGTAATGTAGACATTTTTATAGAATTTATTATAAAATGTGATGACAAATTTTTAAATAAATAGTTGAAATTCTGGTATTTGCAACATTTTTCTTAAATTGTATGCATATAAAATAAATATCCAAACAAGTGAATAATTATTATTTATCTTAGGTATATGTTAAATTTATTTCAACTCGGCAAGAGATTTTAGTATTGTAATGCCTAAGTAGATAAATTATGTAATTAATATATTACGTTACTGAGCTATAGTCTATGACACAAACGAGTGTATTTAAACAGCCTCTATTAGTCCAACATTTAAGTAAGCTATAAGATTTTACATAATCATCAAGTTTTGAATTAATAAATATATACACTGAATATATATATATATTAGAAAGAATTGAAACTTAGATTTTTAAGCTCCTACAACTATCCACTTTATCTTAGGCATACATCTGACCACATACATGTGAAAAAGATAGATTTTCTCATATATATTTTGTTCTGAACCAGCATTCACCAACTGGTTCAAATCATCATCTCCCACACATATATACAATTAGTACTCTGTTTGTACTAAGACAGAAAATCTTCAAACTTTAATGCACAAGCTTCAATCTTCTCCATCCTCAAACTCATCAACTATCCATATCATTGAAAATATGAGGATGCATGTTCAAAGCCCTTGCTTCCAATATTATTGTCATATCCATATTGACTTTAGGACACTCTGACCACTCACATATAGATAGTTGATGAGTTGGAAGGTAGAGAAGATTAAAAGGTGTTCATTAAAGTTTGAAGATTTGCTATCCTGGTATAAACTGAGCACTGATTGTATATCTGTGTGGGAGATAGGTGATTTGGATCAACTGATGAGTGCTGTATCCCCACAAAATATGAATATTGGATCATTTAACTTTTTAATATGTATGTGGTCAGATGTATCTGTTGTATAAGATAGAGTGGATAGTTATAGGAAGCTTGAAAGTCTGAGTTCTAATCCTTCCTAATTACATTAAATCTAGCATAGACAATATACATTTAAATATTACACATTAAGGTCCTATATATAAGGGGTTAGAGTGACCTGGGTATGACAATAATATTGGCATCAACAAGAGCTTTGAGCATTCCATCCTTGGATTTTCAATGATATGAATAGCTGAGGGTGAAGAAGAATGAAGCTTATTCATTAAAGCTTTAAGATTTACTATCTTAATATAAACTGAATGATTATTGTATATATGTGTAGGAGATGATGATTTGAACCAAATGATGAGTACTAGTTCAGCACAGATATATATATATATATATATATATATATATATATAAAAATATATAGTGATCTACAATATATATATATATATATATATATATATATTGTAGATCATATATATTTTTACATGTATGTGACCAGGTATATCAGTTGTATAAGATAGAATGGTTAGTTGTATGGAGCTTCAAATTTCTAATTATATTAAATTTAGTAAAGACAATATATTGAACTGGGTGGGGTAGTAGATTGAATAGGAAAACAAAATCTAGCATGAAATTTTACTCTTTAATAAAAATAGAAATTATGAAACAATATTGTAAGACTTCTTTTATAGAACATATGACATTATTATAACATTATTTACTCCACTGCAATTTAAGTATTGCTCCACACCAGTTCCTTACCCAGAGGGTATCTGTGACCAAGCTGAATCTATATATAAGATATATAACTACAATTACATTTCAAGGTCGCAGATCTTCTCGACTGCAAAATTCAACACCTATCATTCAAAACACTTTTACCAGTTAATTACACAAGGTAACTAACATCCTCTGAATGATGGCAAACTATTTCAGTACCTAAGAAATCCCAACTAGCTCAATCAAAAGAATAATATAATAAATTTCTGCCTTAATTAGTGGTGAATTGACCAACATTAATTGATAAACAAATACTTTATTTTAAATAAAATGTTTCATATAATTTGTAAACTAATTTTTATAATTTTTTTTTAATTAAATAAGCAATAATTTTATATATAATAACCACACCCACACATTCTTAATAACATACAATAAAATATAATATAGCATAAAGCATTAAATAAGTACAAAGCATTAAAACACACACATCAATAGTTCATTTTATGCATACTATAGAGTTCACTTCTTTTACTGACTCTGGAGGTTTCAAAGATTGCAATGGCTACATTAATTGATATCAGAAATTGGAATAAGAAAATGTTATTTTTTACTTATAGGGTTTTGAATGTAGTGGCAGTTTGCTGCTTCATGTGTGTTTTACCAACCAGTTGGATTTTTAGGCTTCTGATGATAAATGTGGTTCTGGGCCACTTCTTACTCAAGGCAGTTTTGGTGGCTTTAAATTATTAAATGGGCATTGCTTCTATCAGGCAGACTACTGATGATCTGTCAGACTGAAGCTAGAGGTCATCATATGTCCCAAACTGCTTAGTACTGCATCATAATCATTAAAAAGGTGTAATAGGTGTTTGACTTGAGATATATGAATAACTGACTGACATTTTCAGCCCTATTTATATGATGATCTTGTTGTCGTTGCTTTAATTAGTTTTTAAATTCATCCACTGCTTTGATTAAATTCTTAAGTTGCCTTTTACTTAATCCTGTTTATGGATTTTAATTAGTAGCCATTGTTAATCCCTGTTGTTTATGGGTTTTAATTAGTAGCCATTGCTAATTCCATTCTTTTGTAGCTTATTAGTAAATGCAATCCTTGAGGAAAATTTTAACTTATACAATTTTATTTATTTTTAATATTTAACTTTCATTTTTTTAATTTTTCAACATGCACACATTTTATTATTTTATTCATATTTCCAAAGAACTCATTATTTACACATGCATATATTTATTTTATTTTAAATAAATGAAAGAGATTGTTTAGTTTTTAATATTTCTTTTTTCTTCTTTAAATTAAATGAAAAGAGAGTATTATTAATTACATGTAAAAGATTTATTTTTATAATTTTATAGTTTTAATTGTTCTAAGTTAAATTCTCTCCCCTGACTTACTCTTAAATCTTCTAATTTCTTTTTTATCAAACAAGATGCTTTTAATTTCAAACTCTTTCCATTATTTAAATATATGATTTTATTTTAATAGTTGCAAACAATAATTTTATGGAGCACCATTCATTAGCAGTACTATATATATATATATATGTGTGTGTGTGTGTATCATGTTTCTCTGAACATAAGACTGGATCTTATATTAACCGAGAGACACCATAGGAATTATTTTCGGAGGATGTTTTATTTTTTCATGTACAAAAATCTATATTTATTCCCAGTACAAAATAGAAAGCTGCAAGAATCATTTCTCAGGAGCCCCCCCCCCCCACAATTTCTTCTTGTACTCACTGGAATAGCTTTTTCTTTTTGCAATCATGTTATCTGGTGATCAGAATATTATTCTGTTTAAATTTTCCATTAAATCAAATGTTAATTGAAAATTTGTGAGACAGAAATGTTAACAGAAATGATTGCAGTTAAGAATGATTTTGCCACACAAAAGTAACAAAAACATGTAGGCAAAAAAAATTCATAAAATGTTTTAGTATTTTGCACATGCACATTAAGTACATCTATTGCAACACATAGCAATTAAATTATAAAGATTCATATATGACACAACCACACTTATTCATTATCAAGGGCATACATTGTAAACACTTTCCAAATTTACTCATAATAATCCTGCTTGGGTATTCTTTTAAAAACTTTTTTGTAGAAGAAGGATTTAGCATTTAACTTAAGTTAACCTTTGATTATTAAAATCAATTCTGTTACTCTAATAAAATATTTTAGGAGGAAAAGAAATCAAACCTATTTTCTTTTATCTTGAGTATTTAAAAGCTGCCATAATGAAATCTAAAACAAAATCAAACATTCTGAATCTAAACATTAAATATAAATAAAATAAATATCTAAATATATATAAATGAAATTATAAATTGTTCAATATAATGACTTGTGGTAGATAAATTATTTCTTTATATAGATAGAATTACATTTGTTGAAAATATGTCAATGGAAAAATACAAAAAAAATCATATAATTTATATTACCATTTATTTAAAGCAGTGATGTAAATAATATTGTTTATTTACATGTTCATTACTTTATAATTCAATATGTCCCATGGATCATCATCTATGTGGCTAACAATTTTAATTAGGACTTATATTTGGGATAGTGTTTATATTATAAGAACTGAAAATTCATACTAGGGTTTGTTTTCATGAAAATATGGCATGTAATAAGCAAAAAAGTATTATATATATCCACAGATGGCGTTCTACCAAAAACACCCATCAAGCGTATGTTTTGTTTACATAAACGTCAGAGTAGTTAGTATTCACTATCTCTAACTATAATTCCACTTTCAGAGATAGTGAATACTAACTACTCTGATGTTTATGTAAACAAAACATACGCTTGATGGGCGTTTTTGGTAGAACGCCATCTGTGGACATAAATACAAGCGTTAGCAAGTTTTTTAACTTGCATTTTTGTTTATCATATATATATATATGTAAAGTAAATAATATTAATACTTTCTTGTGCTAATTATAGTACTTTCTATTTTATTCTATACATTGCCAGATGATGCAAAAATTAATCTATCCCTGAATGATATGTGTTTTACACATAAATCAATTATAGTAAATTTTTTTGAAGTAGTCTACATTCATATTAAAATAATAATGTTTATGTTGAAATAAATGTATTAATAATTAGCTTCATTTTTATAAGAAATTGAATTTCACTCATGTAGCATTTCAAAAAAAAATTAAATCCTATTTATATTTTGACTTATCTTGAATTAATTAATAGTGGCTATGCAAGATTAAAATACTATATAAGTGGCAGTGTTATATTATTCTTCTATCATTTCATAATAGTGTCATTCTCATTTAGGATTACTTTACATCATTTATTATTTTCATTGCAACTATAACTTCTAGATCCCAACTAGTAAAGAGGCTATAGACTTTTTTTAGCAGAGACATCATTAATTATTTATATCAATCAGTAATATTAATTGCTATTAAAAAAAAGGTTATGTCCATCTGGAAAAGTCATACTCTTCTGAATAATATTTTACTTCATTTAATGTTGACAGTAAATTTACTTCTTACTATATGATACTATAAGAAAAAATAGTATTGTTTTTATTAAATTGAATCAATTTATCAGAATTATTTATTTTGTTTTTAGGAAACAGATCTGATAGTGCTGAATATGTGTTAAAATTCATTACCATATATATGAAATAAAATTTGAGTTATTTTTACAGATAAATTTAATGTTAACTTAAGGACACCTATGTATTATAAATTTTTTAACAAGTGGATTATAATCAACTAGATTGACTATATACTTTCTATATGTATACTATGGTGAAACCAAAGCAATTTTGAAGTTGAGAAAATGAAACATTTACTTAAGTATAGAAAAACAAAAAATAAATCTACAAATATGTCAGTATATTATAATCACACACATGTGCACAAATAAAACTGTTAAATGATTTGTGAAGGATGAAGTGATAAAGAGAAGTTAAGGAAGCAGTGACTTTCCACAAAAAGAACACATGATAAACTAGAGAGCTAATAGCATTTAAAAAATTAATCAATAAAGTTTGTAAATGTTATTTAACATAGAAATATAATAATTTTGATTATCATCAATGCAGTGAAAGTACATTAGGTTTTTTGAAATGAATAATAAATTATATACGTTATTATAAGGTGTTTTTTTTAAATAAGTGAGTGAATGTCTGAAATTCTGTAGATGAAACCATGGTCATTCTTTTAAATTTTATTTAAAGTTTATATTTTTATTACTTTATTGATAATTCATTTTATTTTAATGTATATATGTAATCAAATTCCAAAAGCTTATCTAGTCATTCACAATTAAATCACTAACTAAAATTAAATAACAAATCCATTAACAATAGCTTCATTATCAATTACAATTATGAAAAGATAGATAGTACATGTTTGTTTAGTGTTGGGTTGTTTTGCACTTGAGATAAAGAGACCATTATTGACAGTAGATAGTAATTTAATTTTGGCTACTGATTTAATTATAAATAAATGTACTTAGTTTATATATATTCGCAGATAAAAATAATCGTTTTTTATTATTTAATATCAAAAACCTTATATATGCTTTAAATCTATCTTAATTATAGCAAATCAATGTTTCTTTCATTAATTTGGTAAAATAATTAAAATAGTTTCAAATCATATATTTGGAGTTCCTATCAAATAATTATAATGAATTACATACATTTAAATATTAAAGCATTATATTTTAATGCATGGTGATAAATAAACGTTACTAGATTTTATTTTGATATAATATAAATTAAAAGTTACCTAAAACTTATTTTAAAGTACACATACATAAAAATTATGTGCTTAGGACTTATATATATATATAATAAATAAGAATTATATATATAATACTATAATCCCTTTATTTTATATCAGTTATTTTCAGTATATAAGTTTTCAGTATATAAGTATATAAGTTATTTTTAGTATATCAGTTTTTAATTTTTTTTTAATAATGAGCAATTAAGAGAAATTAATTTGGAAAATTAGAAATAACAGATTAAAACATTTGTTTTACTGTTTTAAAAAAATCATCTTTTTCTATTGTCATCGATAAAAATAGTGTACATTATTAATTAATTTAACTTATATATATGGTACATTTATAATATTAGTCAGATTAAACTGTTTTTCTGTTATTAATTCACTAATTATAACTTATTTTTGAAAAAGTGAATGAGATTGAGTGGGAAGACAAATTTAATTAAGAAAGTTGGATAGAAGGTATTATTATGGTGAAAATGTTTTTTGTTAATGTTGTTACTGAATGTTTTGTTTTTGTTTTTTAGAGAGAGAGAGAATTTCATAATTTTATTTTAACTATCTGCTAAAAATCTTTGTCAGACCTCTGTAATATTATATTTAGTTAAAAATAGAGCTCCAAGTCTGACTTACCTAGCAGCTAAATGAAAGAAATGTCTAAGAAAGCCTATATGCTTGAAGCATATGATCACTTTTATATATGAAGTCATTGAAAATATGCATTGCTAAATCTGTATAAATTTTTCAAATTGTCATGCCTCCACTTATGATGTGAACTAAGATATCTAAATATAGGCCTAGATTTACATCTCCTGATTTCATCATAGAATTCTTTATGATAGTAGTCTGATATAATGTTCATGATTAGTCTTTCAGAGTTAATTTTATATATTTACACTATTTTATATATATATATATATATGTGTGTGTGTGTATTTTCTAAAAGATCCTAGAATACTTCAATATATAGTAATTTAGCATCTAATCCCCAAAATAAATTCTATGTTCATTCAAGTATGTTCTTCTAAATCAATAGATAAGGATAATTATACTTTCATGGATATAAGACTAACAAAACTTAAAGTAGCAAAAAGATGGTAAATTAATAATTATTTCTAATATTAAATTAAGTTCTATCAATTGTGCCAGTCAGATTTGTATGTTCACGTAACAAGATCTAGCATCTAGGCAAAAGTACCTCGAATCCAATCATGCGCAAGTTACACAGGTCAGGAACACTCATGAACTCTGCCTATTTCCCAGATCTATAACATTATGAACAACAATCCTGATGACATTGATTTAATTTACTTCTCACTACCGGCATCGCTCATCGAAGACACAAAAAGACTCTAGGCTAACTTTAATGATAGACTAACTTAACAACTAACTATATTTTATGAGCAAAGAAGGCTCGTGAGCTAGCATATTAATTATGTATTTAGTGGAGATCATCTAGTCATATTGAGCATAAGTAATAACTTAATATATTAACTTAACTAAAAGAAAGCAACAGTTCGAGAGTTGATATATATTTAAGATTTATTAATAACAAAAATTATGTCGGGTTATTTATCCGACATTAGCCTCATAAGTATTATATATATATTTAATTCATATTTAACGATAACATGATATTTGCAGCTATGTCAATAATATATATGTGTGACTTAATGAATTAACGCTATTGGAATACATTACTAGAATACTATTATACCCCCAGAGACGAAAAGAGCATTTACTTAATTTAAAAAGACAATAATTTTACAAGCAGATATTACATTTGGTTATATTCAATATTATTATTAATTTGAGTTATAGATAATTAATGCGCAGGTCGTATAATGACTAATTATATAAACAATAATAAATTTATCATGTTGACACGTATAGTAAACTAATGGAAATATGTCTGTTTAAAGAAATTACATCATTATGACTTATGGCGATTTCTGGGCGACTAATAATACACTGAAAGGGTGGTGCATGCATGGCAGCAGATTGGGGTGGTCCAATTATGGATCCTGGAGTGTGCTTCATGAATTTTAATACGAAGTTTACCGATTTCCTCTGCAAACGTAGGCAGATTCAGTTTGACAAACGAAAGAATCCAAGATTCCCTGGAGTGAAGTACAAGTGAATCACGAATGATGAAGAGTGGTTGGCAATGTCATTATTGGGCTGGTTTCCCAGATCGCTGCACATATGACCAAGTATGCCCCCAGGGTGGTTTTACAGCTTGGTTCAAGGACATTGAAAATGACGATGGGCTCGTCTTAGTGAATACCTCCATGTGAGAAAGAAGCACAAATATATAAGCGAAGTGCCCTATATGCAGGCAACGCTTAATAACATAATATAACTATAACTTTAAAGATTAAGTTTAAGTAAACATATTTATTGCCCGTAAATTATGAAATACTCAGCGTAATGACATGGTTTCTTCATTAAACAAACATGGATAATAATTCTAATTAAATATAAAACTAAGATCTGAAGACCCCCCTCCTTACATTATGTTACTTAATATTATTTATTACTTCCCACACATTTAATAAATCTCAGTCTTGGCTAATAAACGCCCTTATGAAAATATATAAGTTATTACAAAATAAGTGGGTGGTGGTAATAGCTAAGATGATTTTTACATATATAATATAAATTAGTAAGAGATAGCGCATTATTTGAAAAGGAAAATATAAAAAAAAAAACAGATGTCAATCTATTTTTCTACAGTAAATATAAAAATATAATTAGTTTGTTTATCTAAAATTGTGAGCACCTGGGCAAGTCGAATAAGACTTGTTTTGGTTAAGTTATAAATTAATTACCCGATAAATGATGGGTGGGAAAAACGAAAATGAATTATATGCTTGTGATTTTAGAATATCATTGGCATTTCTTTTAAAATATAAATACATAAATCTAAATGAAAAGTATTTGCCACTTGGAAATAAAAGAAAAGAAAAACATTTTATAGGAGGCTTAATATTGATTACTTATATAGAGTTATAAGAATTACATATTTTGAAGACATTTAATATAGATGATTAAAATATAAATATTACAGAGAAGGCAGGATTTAAGAATTATGAGTGGTTAAAGTTCTCTTTACCTTGCTATTTGGAAGAGCGATTTTACTACGAGTCAGTCCATTGATATTGTTTCACTAGATCTAGGGTAGAATTATTATTTGATAGTTAGCATTTCACTTTCACTGGAAAAATATATATAAAGTTCATCTGTATGGGATGCAGAGCTTCGTTTATGGGAACAGAATATTAGAATGGAGGGAAAAGTTGAAATTTCCCCTACTCACGGCAAACTGGCGTGGAATATGTATAGCAACATAATTATTTAGTGGTGTCTTCTTTTTGTGGATTCAAATTTAGCAGTATATATACTTTTATTTTGAAGATGTAACTTAGCAACTACTGCTGGACCTGAGGCGGTTTAAGCACTTAAGGTTCATCTGGAATAGTTTGACCGGATACTCTTATCTAGTAAGATGTTTGAAACAATGCAATTTTGTTATCAGTTTCTCGAACAATTGTTTTAAAATAAATCTTATGATTTTAAAACAAGCTAGCGTGGACAATTTCCACTAATGGGTTTTTTTTATTATTACAAAATCGTAATCTTTTACTTTTATCTAAGGGATCTTCTGGGTAATTGTTTTTCGAGAGACTTTTTAACAAGATTGCATCATTTCTGGCTACAAAATGATATATGAAAAAATAATAAGTTTCATATATGATACCTTATATATAATATAACTTTATTAATTTATTCGCAATCTCCTACACTGAAATATATATAAATTTAATACTTACGCCCGTATACATATGAGAATATTATTAAATAAAATATTTTTAAATTAAAATACATAAGTGTTTACATGATTTATGTTATAATACTAAGCAAAAGAAATATATATATTATTGGCTATGTATATACGTGCGTAAAGCTGGGTTTGAATATAGTTAGATGGTAGGAGATTGGATGTGGGCTGTGAAACAGGATCTGAGCATCAGATCATCTGTTTCATTTTCCCGAACTTACTGAAAAAAATGAAAAAATATTTAAAAAAAGAAAAAAAATCTTTTACTTGATATCCAGGTAACTAAAGAACAACTTGTGGGTTGGCGATGTATCTATAAGAAATTTTTATTTTACTCTGCCCGAGCGCTACCCTGTTTTGACTTTCATTTATTATAGAATACCCTAACTCTCTGATATATTACTGAAAAAAAATTTTCACTGTCTTCATGTAAAAAAAAAAAAACTGCTTGCTTAACTGAATAACATAAAATATAAAAAAAACCTATGCTATAATATATATACAAAGTATTAAAGTCCTAAGTCATTTATCATTGCATATCCATGTCATCATGTTCTATCTGACCAGCTCAGATTTATCTAGTTTCTCCCTCGATTCGGTGGTTCATACCTTTTGATGCTAGTTGATTCACCTCGCTATGAGTTATGTTGGTATGTGGATGGTTGCTCCACAGGTCTGGAGTGATATTTGGATGGTTCTGCTTATATAAGCGAATGATCGATGGATGTGAGGAATTGGGCCATCTCCTCTATCTGCTGTACATAGGGTGGCATATTCTGCTGTATTGCCCTAATAATTTGAGTTTCTGTGAACGGGAATGTTGTTAACGATCAGAGACATGCCACCTGCCTGATGAAAAATTGTGTATGGGTCTCATAGTTAATAGAATTGTAGGCCTCTTTTAAAATTGCATGGTAAATACCATCTTGGCACTCCTTACTCCAGAAAGTTCTCAATAAGGCGAATGAATAACTCACAAAGTCTGGTGAGTTATCTTCATAACAGTCCCACCATGACTTGGCATATCCCTGTAAATAATGAACAGTGAGGGCCACCTGGTCCACTGCCAGCACTTGTTGAAATTTGAATAATTCTTGCAGGCTGTCTATGTGCATGCTCGGGTTTTCTCCAACGTCCCTTTTGAACACCTTAACTTGGATGAATTTGGTTAGTGATATCGGTGAGTATACTATCTGTTCCTTGGACATAATGGGTGTTGACCTTCCCACACAGGTTTCTAGCAGAAGCTGGGGTCTGTTTGTCATTCTCTCTGTTCCTGGTCCTTCTTCTTCGAAGCTCACTTTCTCCTTGGTTCTTGCCATATTCTCTTTCATACAATTGATCTCTTCCTTAATTTTGTTAATGCATACATGAAAGGTGCCTTCTTGTTTGTCTTTCTTGGCTATAAGCTCTCCTTTTATTTTTTGGATGGTGTCCAGAGTCTCGTACTTGTGGTCTTCCAGAGACCCCTCAAACTTGTTATGGATATCCTCACATTCCTGTTGGCACTCTATTCGTACCTCCTCTACCTTCGCTGCTATGGTGCTATTCATGTTGTCCCATCAGGCCTCGATTTTTGCCTCAAAATTTTCAAATCTCTTTTCCATTCTCTGCAACATCCATATCACTGTTTCCATAGTTACAGGTGGATTCTCGACTTCCTTGGGTGTGTCATTAATCTCCAAATAATTTTACCTGACCTCAATGTCTTTCCCGATCCATATCCTCACTACTGTCCTCCATTTGTCTTTTAGATTTAAGATAAAACACTTTAATTTTCTAACTACCCAGATAAGTTTATCATTATTTATTTTGATTTCAATATGGATGAACACCTCCTCCCCCCATTCTACACTCTTCCCCTTATTCTATTCTCCCATTCCCGTACTTAATCTACATTTATTTAAATAACGATTGCTATCCTACCCTTTATTTCTTAATATTAATTATTTCTAGATCTAGTTTTCACTGAGAAATATATATATATTATAATAGTAACTTACAGTTGTTATTAT
>JAQFVV010000808.1:0-206963 GCA_028023455.1 Epiperipatus broadwayi | reverse complement strand
ATATAACTGAATTCTACATGTATATTGGTAAATGTCATAAACAAAACTTAAATATGATTTGTAAAATTCACTAAAAGATTTGAAGATTGAATGTTGTTTACATGATCATTAGTCATTCCATCTTAAAATTTTCAACTGCAGAAAATATGGATTTAACCCACTTATAATTCAAACAACAGAAAAATGTCTTTTGGAAAATTCACCCCCTGGTGAATTTTTCATAAGTATTATATGTGAAAATGTGTGCAAAATGGTATATTTTATTATAATAAGTTTTTTGCCTGAAATTTCTGCAAAAAAAACCCCATGAAATTCAAAATTCTCACTTTAACAATAGATATAAGTCCCGCCCTGACATGATCAGCCATTATGTATTGCCAAGGCTATGACATTGAAATTGCCAATGATGCAAAGACATGTTTATTTGTGAATTTATTATGGTTTTAGATATTTTTTAAAAATAATTTACACGATATTTATTAGATATCAACAAATATAAATTATTAATAATAATATTTAAACAGCATTAAACTGTTGCACATGCTCTTTGGATTTTAAATATAAAATGAACTTATTTTGACTTGAAATACTTTATTTTCAAAAATATAATGTTATATTAGCAGCTAATGTAAATATGGCCTGAAGCAAATTTGGAGTCTTGCTATGACATAAACAATCTACTTATATTTAAGAGGAAGAAAATAATTGCAATTTTGCAATAAATATTTAAAAAATTTAAACTTTTAAAACATAATTCATTAGATATTAAGAAATAAATAATTGTTCATTCAAGTTTTTAAAAATATTCAGAAACAAAGAAGATTTTATTGATTTTATAAACTGAAAATAATCTTTCTAGAAACAATGACATATAATGGCTTTATTTTGATTACGGTCTCATTTTTTTAATATTTACAGAAACAAAATGTGAACATTTAAAATTTATTTCAGTAGCAAACAAGAATATCCATCAAACGAAGTCAAATTTGTTATTTTCTGATAAGTAATAATCGTATTATTATATATTTTATGTCAATGTGTGAAACAAAGAAAAATGTCAGAATAGCGAAGTACGATAGGGTTAAAGTTTCAGTTAGAATATATTTGTTCTAGAGAGAAGGTATATATATTGTAACCTTATGGTTGGGCTCGATATTTTTCAAGCTCTATTTAAATAGTCAATTAGCTAAAATTTTAAATTTTAATTAGCAATAATTTGTTATTAAATCTATAATTAATATCAATAGTGTGGTCTCATGACTGTTAGGTTAGGGAATGAGAATAGATAAATTTCATAAATGAATCTCTTTAAAATGACAAAGAATTGAGCTGTTCAACATACATTAGCTCTCTACCAGATTAGGTATGAGACTTTTTACATACAATCGGTCAGATAAATTAATTTCAATATTGTTAATATAATAATTTATTAGTATTATTAAATTAAAACTATAAAAATATTTAATATTTTGTTATTAAACAATAGTTATCAATAGACTTAAAATTATAATTAAATTAAAATTAAATATTATAATTATTTATTAAACATATTTTATTGTAATCTAAAATAACGTTGAACAGTTTAATTCGTTATCATTTATGTTTACAGATGGAGAGTTATTAATTTTATATAAATGTATTCACATGAGTGTGAAATATATTTCTATTTACAATAATTTAATTGGTTTATTATTTTTGCAGTCAGCCCCTATGGCCAAAAGTTAATAAATAGGCCTGCCCAGATTTTAGGTAGGAGTAGTAATAGTAACAAAATAGTAGAGCTCTCAGTAGAGCTATTTCTCTCTAGCTATCTCTGCTGATTCATTTCTCTTAATTAAGAAAAAAAAGAACTTTTTTTTTTATTTCCAGGAAACAAATATAAATTGTTTGTTACTCTGGTTCTATTTGATCCACACTCATGAAGACATACCACTGTCAACTGATAATTAGAAACATAGTTCAGTGTAAAACTACTAGATATATCAAGGAAAAGCCTACCAAAATTGAATTCAAGTTTAAACTAAGCCAGAAATTTATAAGCTTAAAATTTTGTTATTTAGCTTATAAATATTTTATTTATAATAGTTTCAAAATGCATTATAAATATAGCTATAGTAAATTTGGAATGATAAAAGAAAGGAAAATTTTTTGACTTTCATTTGTGAAATAAGTTTAAAAAGTGAAACATGATAAAAGATATACATTTTATTTTATTGCTAACTAGATTTATTATAACCACTAAACATGACATGATCACCATCTCTTATACTAGCACATAATTGTTGTAAACAAAGGCAAAACTCTCCATACAGTAGTGCCACCCTGTGCCAACCAGAGTAATCAATGGATGCCAGAAGGCTTGTGCATAAAATCCCTACCTAGTGCCTACTCATCCAATATCCCCAGACTAGTTTTTGGCTTGTGGCCATCATCAGCGAGAAGCTTGGATCTGAGAGCACTGCACCTAGATCTTAGGATCTAATGCAACCCCCCAGAATCCACCTTTTAACTCTACTTTACTATGAAACTATGAGAATGAAATTGAAAACACAATAATATTCTCAATCTAAGCTCAGACCAATATAACTATATAAACTATTGAGCTTACATTGAGAATATTATTGTGTTTTCAATTTCATTCTCATAGTTTTGTAGTAAAGTAGAGTTAAAAGGTGGCTGCTGAAGAGTTGCATTAGATCTTAAGATCTAGGTGCAGTGCTCTCAGATCCAAGGTTCCTCACTGATGATGGCCACAAGCCAGAAACTAGTCTGGGGATATTGGATGTGTAGGCACTAGATAGGTATTTTATGCACAAGACTTCTGGCATCCATTGATTACTCTGGTTGGCACAGGATGGCACTACTGTATGCCTTTGTTTAGATTTATTATACACTTATGACATATTTTCATTAAAATGAAATATTAATTGAAACTAAATCTAGGTACTAGCAATTTTGATTACATTATAAAAGCTACAAAATATGTTGGAAAGTAACAAAAAAAATTATCTTGTGCATTTAATTCAGGAACAATAGAAGTAGTTTGTTAAATTTCTCAACATATAATTTTTTTTTATATTACTTTGAACTTATGTTAATATGAAACCAGATGTAATATTATAAAATCTTGCCTGACAAGTCAAATTGACATGTTCATTAAATGAAACAATAGTTTGTATCTATATTAAATTAAATTTTAACTTAATTTCCAATGCATAAGTTGTGTTAACCATATTATAAATATCAAGTGTATAATATACTATTTATTGAATAATTCAATTATGCTATAAAATAAAAGAAAGTTTATGCATAATAATAACCAGAAACCAATGGTCATTCTTTAACACCTTAATCTTTTGTACTTTAAAATATTAAAATGTTAAGAGAAGAGATTACAATCATTTAATGATCTAATCATTCAGCAGGATTACTAATTAGATTAATAAATATGTATGATACATAACAATGATGTATGACCCCAGTAAATTTGTGTTGGAAGGAATCTTTACAAATATCTATAAAAATAATAAAAAGCCATAATGGTTGCCATGTAGATGATAAATTTTATGATTATTGTATATTAAAAGTTCATGAGTGAAAGCTGATATTTTTATATAGTCTACTTATTGTATGCAAAGGAAAAAAAGACTTATTTGCAATATTGATAAAGAAGAAATGATATGCTAAAGTAATTTTAATATGGTAAAATGTTAAAGAACATTGCATAAGTTAAAGAATTCTGCAGATTTTAAATTATTGTATTTAAAAATTTTTTTTCTTGTTTTTTTCACAGAAGAGACATGAAGAAACTTTATGTAATGATATTTTATTATTACTTTAACATGTATTGGGTTATAATTTTATGAATATTAATGTTATAGATTTGGCAACTGGTTTGCTCATAAAATAAAAACTATTAGTATAGCTATAATATTGTTCATGAAACATAAGACAGAGATAATACTACTAAATTTAAATTTGTTTATATTTTAAAGATGATCGCACGTAAAAGGGTAAAATTTCTCATAATACATTTTTAAACTTTGTTCTGTTATTATAATTTCATCTGAATATTTTTCCTTTGGTAAAGTTGCAATTGCTGAATGATAATAAAAAGGTAACATCTAATTTTAATCAATTTAGGCACATTGAATATTATGTTGTATATTATGATCTGTAATTTAATTACCATTAATGGTTATTATAATTGTGGATCACCTTTGAATTGATAATTGTAATTTTAATTTTCATGTATTAATTAATAATAGATTCCATTTTGTTTAATGTTTGCATTTATATGGTAGGTATTATTTACTATGAGATTAGGTTGCTGTCACGTTAAATGATTATAATTATATGCATTCTTATATTTGTAATTTATCCATACATCCATGTTATATCATGTTAGGTACACTTGTTCCCTTATCCTGTATGAGTGCATAAATTATTATCATGGGCGAATTGTGTATAACACCCATAGAGTTTTGAGTAAATTAAAGCTATGTTATTATAATATATTTCGTATAGTTTCTTAAGCAAGGGAATGATCACCCTTTACTTTTTCATGTTCCTAAAGGCATTCCCAAACAGTGACACCAGAATTTCAGACCATTTATAGTCATGGAATACCATGGTCTAGGTTGTATCTCAACTCCATTATACCTCTGGATATATTGTATATTTCACCAGATTTCATTTGATATTGTTAACAATGAAATCATTCCTGAAAAGATAGTAATTAGAAATGTAAACTGTGTTAACATTATGCAGCTGGTAAGAAATAATAAAATTTTTGTCAAGTATTATTTTGTACCATTAGATTATTGTCTAATGTCTTATCCATTTGAGGTGATCGCAAATATACATGCCACATGTATTACTTATTATTTATAGCTAAATGGTAAAATGCTGAGGTTTTCATTAGCATTAGTGAAAATTCTATAATATGACCTTATTAATGTAAGTGTAGAGTCATTGTAATATTGATTCTCAAGGTTATATTGATAGCCTAGCATCTTGAATAAATGAATAAAAATAGAAAGCCATATAATTTGAGTTGCAGAAATAGGCAATTCATTTTATTCCTGCATAAATACTATATCTTGTATTGGAGAGAAAGTATTCATTTATTATTATTAACACTCACAAAAGCGTATGCACAATTAGCTTGAAAGGCTGATATTTGAATGTAATATAATATGAACTATAATTAATGCTTTAGGAATACCTATTATATTACATTGTCTAATATTGAGTACTGCCAGCTTGCTATTTATTGGATATAAATTTTAGGATTGTCTTATATATAATCAGTTTAAACAAGGCAAAAAGAAGGCATCCATTGATTACTCTGATTGGCACAGGGTGGCACTACTGTATGGAGAATTTTGCTTTGTTTAATAACAATTATGTGCTAGTATAAGAGATAGTGATCATGTGATGTTTAGTGATATAATCAGTTTAAAATAAACAAGTTTCATAAAACTATGCTTGGTAAATAAATAAAATATAAAAATGTGCAATAGGCTAAAACAAATTTAATTTAAAGAATAGATTTAAATAATAATTCACTACAAGATAAGAATATATTATAATTTTACTAAGATTCAAAGAGATATTTCTTTAGTAATACTTAAATATGTTAACTAAATCTTGTTCTTTGTATTTTCTGCAAAAAAGAATATATATTTTCTTTTGTTGTTGTTGATTTATAAAATATGTAAATATTGTAAATAAAATTTTGTTTTTGAAAATGTATTCAGTTATCTGTAGTTTTATTGCTAAACACTGTCTATATTGTTATTGCTATTGCTACCCACACATTATTGTTATTGCTATCAACATCATCAGTTAATACGATTGATTTTATTATATTACAAATAAGTTGTGCCAAGTTCTTATATTTAGAATATATAAAATTTTATTATTTATTAATCAAAACATTGTTAATATTATGTACATATACTATTTTCAAATAATGTCTTAAAGGTTAAATATTTAATTTTTGGGGAATAACCTTTCTATAAACTATCAGATTCTATTATTTATTGTCATAAAAATCAAAATTAGTTTATAAATGGTTATTATATTTACCTTATTATTATTATTATTATTATTATTATTATTATTATTATTATTATTATTATTATTACTCTTATTTTTTTTTTATATTTGGTAAATTTTTAATATTAATATAACTCCATTCTCCCTCCCTCTTTCCTTCTCCTTTTTTCCTAAAAAAAAATTTGGGAGTGGGGGAAGGAGATTTTTCTTTCTTCAAAATAATTTTTTTTGGGAGGGGATATTTTTTTTATATAAAACACCAAAGGGAAGTTAGTAGAATTGATGGAAAGGGAGAAGAATGTAATTATTATTATTATTTTGGGATTTATTGATTCATCATAAAATTTAAAGTTTACCTTTATTATAGCCAATTGAAGAGTTAAATACTCTTTACTAATTTCATTTTTGTATTATGAGTCATCTTGTTTTCTATATTTGGATAGTAGTAAAATCTCTCTTACTGATTCAAATATACCTTGTAATATAGTGACTTTTCAAATTATATGAAGCCTGAGAAATTAAATTATTGATTAATAGTTCTAACTTTGATTTTATTATTGACTTCGTTATTTGATATGCACTACCTTTGTCTTTTACTTCAGTTCTTATTACGATAGAATGACAGCCTGTTAAGCTAATTGCGCAGACGCTGTGAGAATAAGGGTAAGAGGATTCCTTTTTACTCTTACACAAATACTATATCATGTGGTTGTTCGAAGGTATTCATTTATTAATAACATTCTCACAGCGTCTGCGCAATTAGCTTAACAGGTTGTCATTCTATCGTAATTATAATCGCAAGCAAGACGTTATAAAATAAATGCTTATTCAGTTCTTATTGTTTATTTGATTCATTAAAATCTCAAAGATTTAAGCTTTTTTCTTTAGTTTTTAAAACTTAAAACCCATTTTTGTTAGTAGTTAAACTTTCTTCTTTAATTAATTAGTCAAGCTTAGAACCCATTGCCTTTATTTCAGTAGTATCTTGCTTTTGTTTGGAATAATATCAGTTTAACAATTCAGGATCCCATTCATCATCATCAACATTGTTATCATAGCTCACCCATATTTTATTTTATTTTCATCATCTCATTTATATACCATCATAATTTATTCATCCTTCATTGATCCCTATTCTATCACAACCTTAAATATTCATTATATTCTAAAAACATCCTAAGAAATTAAAAATTTAAAAAAAAAAAAAATGTAAAAAGCTCTTAATGTAAATATTCTTGTAAATATTATGTTACTAATAAAGTTAAAAAAAATATTCATTACCATAACAGATTTCATTTCTCTTCTCCTCATTCTTAAGTCTGTTCATTATTCATTTCCATTAGTTAATTATTTGCTCTTCATCATTCATTCAATCTTCTACAGCTTTATTCATTTATCATTCATTCCATACTTCTAATTTCATACTCACCACATAGATAGATACCTTTCTGATTATTAACCATCTTTTAAAGTTGAAAACCAATTGTTTATCTTTTAATAACTTGTTTTAGATATTGGAGATTAGTTTAATAAATGTGCTTTGTTTAATATTAGACATAAGAAATTTAAAGTTAGTATAATATAAAGTCAGTAGTGCATTGGGGCCTCCCTTATATTTACTCATGCTTATGCTAGTCAAGCCATGCTCTTATATCCTCTGTTTTATATTTCACTTCTTTATAATTCATTGTACGTTGTATTTAATTTTACAAAGGTTACACAGGACCTCACTTCTGTTTCATTTTAGTGTGCTTCATAATATTTTATTGTGAGAGGTTACAATATAGAGAATATTTTTCATATTTTGAAAAAATCCATTGCATATTACTTCAGTCTTTTTAACATTTATCTTTAGTCCTACTTTCTTACTTTCATCTGATAACTCCTGCAACATTTCCTGCAGCTCTAAAGCATTATTTGCAAAAACAACTACATAATTTACAAAATCTAAATGACTTAAATAATCTCCATTTAGTTTCACTTCTTTAGTTTCCCATTTTAATCCACAAAATACTTCTTGCAACACTGTTGTAAAAAGTTTTGGAGATATGAAGTCACACTGTCCTACACCCTTCTCAATGTTTACTTTCCTAGTAACATTATGTAATCTAATTGTTGCTGTTGTATTTTTATAAATATTCTTTAAAATATGACAATATCCTGGATATATACCTTGATGATCCAATGCTTTAATCACTGAAGAAATGTTTATAGAATCAAATGCCTTTTCATAGTCTACAAATCCTAAGCATAATGCCAACTCATATTCATTTATCTTTTTTATAACTTCTCTCATTACCTGGATATGGTCTACTGTATTAAAACCACTTTTAAACCCAGCTAGTTTTTTTGGTTAGTGGAAATCCAATGTTTTCTGTAGACGAGTTGTAATTAAAAATATGAAAATAAAGATTGATTATGATAAGTTAGAAGAAGTTAACAGTTACAAATACCTTGGTCAGATTATTAATACAGATGGAAACATAATGGATAAAATTAATCATAGAATTAAACTTGGTTAGAGTGCTTTTGATAGAAATAACTTGATACTAAAAGGAAATGTGCCTATGTGTTTGAAAATGAAGATTTTTAATAAATGTGTTTTACCAGTTCTTATTTATGGATCTGAGACTTGGAAACTTAATAGAAGATCAATACAGAGACTTCAGACCACTCAAAAAAGTATGGAAAAATGCATGTTGGGAGTAACAAAAAGAGTTCAAAATTGCAATATATGGGTAAGAGAACAAACAGGTGTTACTGACCTCATTGAAAAAATTAAAAGACTGAAGTGAAATTGGGCTGGACATATTTTTAGAAGAGATGATGATAGATGAACAATTGAAATCTTAAACTGGATTCCAAGAGATTATAAAAGACCCAGAAAGAGACCACATGTGAGATGGATAGATGAAATAAAAAAGTGTGCAGGGATGGTGCAGAGAAGAGAAGCTAAAGATTGAAGAAGATGGATTGAACTTGGAGAGACCTTCATCCTGCAGTGGAATGATAATTGTCGATGATGATGATGATTAAAGAATACATACACTAATTATATATATATATGCAAAACAGTTTTATAATTATATATTAAAATCGAAACTCATTTAATCTTAAAAATTGTCCATTACATTATAAGATTGAAAATAAGAACTTTATTATCAAAAAACAGAGCCTTTATAAAAGAGCACTTAGAATCTAAAAGTAAAGACTGTTTGATGTTTTCCTTGAAAGTTTAACTAAATCCCTATATAAGTACTAAATTTAAATTTAGCATTGATTGTTATTGAAGTTATTAAGTTTTTAATCCATACTTCTTTTCAAAGCTTGTTTTATATATATGTTATCACCATTTTAAAAGAATACTTACAAAATAAAAACATAAAATCATTGAAAATTCTATACTAATCTATCATCAACCTCGATTTCTAGACATGCATTTTAAATATTGTCTCTAGACATATTCTCTGAAATAAATAAGAAAATGGTTCAACATCATCATCATCATCAAACATTATAAATCCATTGCAAAATGAAGATCTCTTCAAGTTCAATCCATCTTCTCCAATCTCTAGCCTCTCTTCTCCACATTACCCACAGACACTTTCTTATTTATCCATCCATCTCATATGTGGTCTCTTTCTGAGTCTTTTAAATCTCTTTGAATCTAGTTGAAGACTTCACTTGTCTATCTATTATCATCCCTTTTAGAAATATGTCCAGTTCAATTCCATTTCTGGCTTTTTAATTCTTTCAACAATGTCAGTAACATCTCTTTGTCCTCTTATCCATGTATTGCATTTTCAATCTTTTCTTGTTACTCCTAACATGCATCACTCCATATTTCTTTGAGTGCTCTGAAATCTCTGTACTGCACTTCTATTAAATGTCCAAGTCTCAGATCTATAACTTAGAATGCATTTATTAAAAACCTTCCTTATTTCTTTTTAATATTATGTCTACCAAAAGCATTTTAAACAAGTTTAATTCTATGATTAATTTCACCCATTATGTTTCACCTGTAGTAATAAACTGACCAAGATATTTGTAGTTGTTAACTTATTCTAACTTATCATAACCAATCTTTATTTTCATCTTTTGAGAAAATCCATTGAACATTACTTTAGTCTTTTTAACATTCACGTTTATTCTTACTTTCATCTGATAACTCTTGCAACATTTCTTAAAGCTTTGAAACATTATTTGCATCTCAAAATCTAAATGGCTTAAATAATCTCCATGTACTTTTACTCCCTATTTCTTGCAGCACTGCTGTAAAAAGTTTTGGAGATATGGAGTCAACCTATCTTACACCCTTCTCAATGTTAACCTTCCTAGTATCATTATCTAATCTAATTGTTGCTGTTGCATTTTTAAAAATATTATTTAGAATATGACAATATCCTGGTTCTATAATTTAATGATCCAATGCTTTAATCACTGAAGAAATGCTTATAGAGTCAAATGCTTTTTCATAATCTACAAATGTAAATCATAATGGCAACTCATATTCATTTGCCTTTCTTTAACTTCTGTCAATACTTGGATATGATCAACTGTACTAAAACCACTTTTAAATCCAGCTTGTACTTTTGATTGGTTGAAATCCAATGTTCAGTGTGGCCAATTATAATTATTTTGGTAAAAATTTTGCGTAAAACTGATAAAAATGTTTTGAACTTTAAGTTAACTTTTTAACTACTTCTTGAAAAAGTAAAATGCAGTACTAACTCATAAAAGTCAAAGCACGCTATTTCTTTAATTTCTTTGCTTTTAACCATTTTCTTTTAACCATTTTCTTTTATCAGTTTTTAAAAAAAATGGTTGAAAATGAAGAAATTAAAGAAATAGCATGCTTTGACTTTTATGAGTTAATACTGCATTCTAGTCTTCAAAATGTAGTTAGGAAATTAATTGAAAGTAGAAAACATTATGATATCAGCTTTAATTCAAAACTTTACTTTATTAAAAACTGAAATATAGATGCTAGTGGTATTTATATATTACAGATGTCAGGTCAATACTCAATTTAAGTTCACAAAAATGCTTTTATATATATAAATATTAATAATTAAATTTGTTAAAGCTGACTAAAAAAAATTTCCAATTTGTAAGAATATAATTCAAACTATTGCCCAGTAGAAAATAAGAATAGGCAAAAAAAAGTTGTAAGGGGGGGGGGGGAGGTTAGCAATTTGATATTAACATTTATTGAAATATTGGATTTTTTTTTATCAATTCACATCGTTTAATTTTTATAATTGTAATGTAAATCATTTGCTGTCTCATAAATATTAAATAATTAAATGTTTTAAAGCAGAATGATAAAAAAAAAAAAAACCTCATCTATTTGTAACAAGCATTTAAAATTCTGCACTGGGATCCCTCATAGCTATCAAAAATGATTTTTTTAACTATGCAGTATATGCTTTGAAAAGAAAAGTATGGATTAAGAAGTATTATGAATTGAAAATTATGGATTAAAACGTATTATGAATTTTTTTAAAAACCGCATTACATTTAAAAAGAAAATTAGACGTTTGGTTTTTTTTTTTTTTTTGGAAATTTAAATGTTGGTTTTGCTATGGAATCTAATTACAAAATAGAAAAAGTCTTATAGTAAAACTGATGACTAAAAGCTACCAGTCTCCAGTAAGATGATTCTATTGGTGCCAGAACCACATCACATCATGACAAATTTACTCTCAGTTTTAAAGCCATTTAAATTATATAAAAAAAAACACACTATTCTCATCTTAAACATTGCTTTTAGGAGCAAACTCTGTTTATTTCAGTCGATTACTATCTATTTGAGCAATCAATAATTCTATATGGTAGTGCTTATAAGACCCATAGTCAATGTCATTCCCAGATCTAAATGCATTAAATTCAACCCAAATTCCTCAATGATAAAAACCACAAGGCACAACCTAATCTGGGATATGAATAACAGAGTACTGGATATGGATTTAATAGCACTACCATCTAAATATATCCATTGTTTACTGAAGCTTACAATAGGTGACAGCACTGGAGAAGAATATACATAATTTAGATCTATATGCCATGAAAGATATTAGTCAAAATGAATAGCTTTTAGAACATGTTTAATTCTCACTTGACTTTATGCACACCAATAAACTGATCAGATTTAAAACCTTGATGATATCAAAATGAATATTTTATTTTATTATACCAGATTTAGTAACGTATAACGAATCTAGAAAAAAATAACAACTTAAATTCATGTTAAGATGTTCTTTTTTTAGTTTGACTGGATATCTTTTTAAAGCCTATTATGATATTTCAAAACAATTGAAAGTCATTTGCGAAAAAAGAATTGCAACTACGTGCACAAATTTACACATTATTCTGCACCTATTTTGAACTAAAAATGTTTTTTAAGAGCAATTGGATAAATGTACCAAAGTAATTAATTGTAATGGAAAGGGAATTCATCTAATATTTTATTTACCATTTTGTCTAGTTTTGTAATATTTTTTGTGAGAATAATTATTAAGAAAATTTAATTAGTCAAATGGTTACTAAGTTGTTTAATAAAAATATAGAAGAACTGAATTTGTTGCAAATAATTGCAAGGAAAATATATTTTGCTTTTATCATGTGAGAGTTTATAAGCTACTGCTATTTAGTATCAATAATTACATTATTTTTATAATAA
Source organism: Epiperipatus broadwayi (assembly GCA_028023455.1). NCBI lineage: Eukaryota > Metazoa > Onychophora > Udeonychophora > Euonychophora > Peripatidae > Epiperipatus > Epiperipatus broadwayi. Next base: position 194,218 of record JAQFVV010000808.1, on the reverse strand, counting down.
ATGGATCTGAAGAAGACTGCAGAACAATTGAAAGGTAAGTGTATGTGTATATATGTACAATAAAAGGTTATTGCTAAAAAGTATTCAAAATGGTTTGGATAAATTGGAATAGAAGTTAGAAATATATGTATAATGATATTGTTATTCTATACCTGTATTCCTTCGAAGTTATATACACACACATAATCTTATAATTAAATATTAATAAATACAGTAAAGTAAATATATATAAAGTACAATTTTAAAAATTTATTTTTCTAGGAGTGCTTTTGAGTAGCTTTGTAGTCTTTGTCAATGAATACTAATTTTTTAAAAGTATCTTTAAACACACTTTCAAAGCCGACCTTCCCACAATTCATTGGTTTTTATATTTGCTGCCTGTTTATTTATTAAGTCATGCTTGCATTTGTATATTAACAGTGTTTCATTTATTTTCCTTTTATTATTGTGTCTTTCAATTTGTAATATTTTCATATTATTATGATGAAAATTAAAATCATATATGCCTGGGTCTCATTTTACGTGATAGATAGGTTCTTCAGAAAACACGCGCAAATGAAATTGCGCAAAAATAGATGTAACTTACATTGAAAAAGGGGGGATGCGATCTGTGATTTTTCAAAATTCGTGTAAAAGCAAAGCACCAACATAAAATTACTTTAAAATTCACGCAAAAAAAAAATAAGGCAATAAAATATGACTAATAAAAATTTCCAAATTTGAAAAAAATTGACACAAGACAAACTTTTTTTAACTATAATATTTAATTTTATTCAAAATAATATATTTTTACGCATAATTTACAGTACAGTAATTTACATTTTTTATACACATTTTAATTATTATGATTTTCTGGTGACAACATAATTAGTAATTAATCTTTGAGACGATGATTTTATTAATTGTTTACGAAGCTCGCGATATCCAGACATACAACCATTTAGCTCTCATTGGAATTTAAGAGCACATTAATGATTAGTGTCATTAATAAGAAAATAATAATTGATTACATTCTTTTTTAAAAAGCTAAAACAGAATGTGATTTAAAATGCAAAATTAACATGCACAATATTTGAACAAATTTACATTATAATCTTGTAAAATTTAATATGTGTATACATAAAATGTGAAAATCATGATTTTAATTTCATTATTGCATAAAATCTTACTATTATAAAGCACTGAAAATATTCAAATTACTAAGATGAAAGTCGAATTCCAATAATGTGCTATTACTTTCAATATAACATAAGTGCACGAAATTTATTATTTAAAGTAATAGTGCATTATTGGAAATTGACTTCCAGTGAAATACAAATCATGTAACTTCAATAAGTCCGCATAAAAAGAGACCCAGGTGTATACATAATTTATTATGATTATAAAAAACCGATGTTGAAACATTATCATTTCCATTACAGTTTTGTTTAGTTTTTTGAACTCTTTTACAACATTTACATCTCAATTTATATATGATGCAATTTTGATTTAAGAATGAGGTTTTAGCTTTTGAATTATTTATTAATTTGTTTAATCCAGGAGGTGCATAAAATGCAATTTCACATATATCTTTATATATTTCCTTTATAAAATTCATTTGTTCTTTTGAAATATATGGTATTGATATCCATAATTTTATTATATTGTTAAGATCAACCTTATTATTAAGATTTTTATTTTTGTATTTCCTATTAAAATTTTTAATAGTATTATATAGAAGATGATAATTATATCCAACATTTAATAATTCATTTTATAAATCTCCATATTTTTGCTTTTATCCAATGGATACTTACAAAGATTGTTTTTATAAACAAAAAGAACTTCAAATCTGCTGTTTTATGTGATATTGGCAGCTTTAACTTATATGGAATGTGCCCTCTTTTTTCTATTGGTTTAAACATCATACAATAATCTAGGTTACATATATTTCTAGTTATCTTAAGATCAAGAAACTGGACACACAATAACTTTTCATCCATTTTGATCTATTTCAAACCATCTAAACAATTTAATTCCTTAAGTAAACAATTCTTTAATAAAATATAGCTTAACACATACAAATACATCACCCACATATCTATAATATACAGCAATATCATTTTGATAAACCTCCTTTTTCAAAATAATTTTTTATGTTGAAACAACAAAATTGCATATTTGAGTGACTGCAGTTAAACCCATTGGCCAGCCATTATCCATTCTATAGAAATCATTATTAAAAACTGCATATTTTTATCAATAAAATTTAATGTCTCAACTATACATTTTATTATTTTCACATTAACATTTTTTAAGCTTTATGTATTAGAAATAATTTTAATAGACATTATTTCATCAATTAATCCTAACATTTCACTATCATCTAAAGTACATATAACACCATTATTACCAATAATATGACAAAATTAAATGATGAACATATTGTATATTCTCCATCCACTGTTAAAAGCAGATAGAAACCAATTCCTACATTTTATGAGAGTGGTGTAGTAAAAGTTATTAAAACTGTCAACATGGAAAAGGAAAACAGGTGTTGATATTTCAATAATACTGCAGGTATTTTATTCATTAAGTGAGACTTAAAGTATATATTTGAGCTAGGGATAATGTCTAGCCTAATAAATGATTAGTAAAAGTTATTAGCATATTTCCATAAAGTAGTTTGAGGCAAAGTTGTGACTGAAGAAAATTTGAAGCCTGTCAACTTAATTATAGTAATCTGCTATCTATATATGTACTAAACAAATAATGAAGATATATGCAACAGATTGTGATCTGGGCAAACTCATGAGTGCTAGTTTAGCACGAAATGTGCATTTTGGAGATCAGTTATTTTTGTCACATGTTTTTGATCAAATATTTCATAATGTGTAATGGAATAAAGATTATTTATCTTTTCAACATGTGTGTGATCAGGGTGTGTCAGCAATATTAGATGGCATGGAGAGAAGAGGGTCATGTGAAAGTCTGAATTCGAATCCCGCATACATTAAATACATATTATTTGAAGTTAGACTTAAGTATCTCTAAAAGTAATGTATACATAAAGTTAAATTGTAATATGTGCTATATGGATTACTTGAAGTATATATTTCTAATCTATATATGGGGTAAGAGGATGCTCTGACTTCTAGGATGATCGATGGTTGTGATATGATTGCGCTAAGCTGAAAAAAGCACTGAGATAAGTATATAATTTGATTATATATATATAGACAACATAGAATATATTATATAATTATTGTTATTTATGCATTTATTATTTTTATCACTAATGATGGAATTTACATTTAAATGATATGTTTTTCTTTTTTTACAAAAGTATATTTAAATAATAGCAAGCTGTCTATCCTAATTACTCAACTAATTAATTTTAAAGAGTGAAGTAATAAACAACAATCTAAATTAATTTTGCAGAAAATAATTATTTTTGATTCTATTGTATTGAAACTATTTTAGAAGCAGAATATTAATAAAAATATGTATACATATTAACTATAAATAACAAAGCAAAGTAATAAAAATATTTTTATTAAACAAATACAGATAAATTAGGGAAAAGAAATATTACCAATTTTTAATGTTAGAATGAATATAAAAGAATTATTTTCAAATGATAAACTTGTTCATACAGAAATACCTTGAATAATATTTTAATTTTGAAATAATGCGGAAGTACTGATCCCCCCCCCCCCCCCGTGAGCTATATATGTACACTAACTGGCAATTAGTATACATATAGCTCGCTGGGGTTTTCAATACATACGCTTATTTGATCTATTTCGGGCTATTAAGAAGTTATATTTTAATTTTGACGAACTTATATTGCACTGTTTAAAATCACACCGTATGAAAAAATAATTTAATGGGGCGTTCTATATAAATAAATAATTCCAACATATAAATTCCAACACATAAATAATTTCAATATATAAATTCTAGATATGATTTTCATTACATATCTTGTTTTTTTTTATGAAGTATTTTTTTTTATATCCGTATATGTCATATATTCTTGCATCTCTCCACCTATATTTCAACCGTCTTCTATAGTTACTTTCTAAGTTTTTTTCTATAAATATATACAGATCTATATTTATAATTTATAACATATTTACAAAAATCAATAACAAAAATTCACTCAAAGAAATTTATACTGAAACTAAAATAATTCTTATCTATATATAATTCAATTTACTTTTCTAATTTCTTCAGTTTAAATATATATATTGATTTAAATAGAAGAGAAACTAAAGATAGGAGATGAATTAAACTTGGAGAGACATTCATCCTGCAATGGAATGATAATGGTTGATGATGATGATTGATTTAAATATTTCCATGGATTGTTATTATAATAAAGAATAAAAATGAGATTATATTCATATAAAAAAAAATAACTTTTTTTTTTTAGCTTTTGATATATATAAGAATTATTTTAGTTTAGAAAATATAGTTTAAGCTTATAAGAGAGAATTTTTATTTATTGGTGTTATGGATTTTTTGAAAACATGTTATAAATTGTAAATATAGATCTGTATTTATTTATAAAAACAAACTTTGAAAATGATAATAGAAGATGGTCAAAATGTAAGTGGAAAGATAGAATAATAAATATGCTTTATGGATATAAAAAAAAATAATTTTGAATATAATGTACTTTTTTCCAAATCGACAGTTTATTTCAAAGAGATCCATAAATTAAAATAAAAAAATTAAAGATTTTAACTATTAAAATTAAATTGCATTTTTTTAGATTATTAAATTGAATTATTATTAATATATTTTTACTCAAAAATATTTAAACAAAACTATTTATTTCTTTTCTTAACATAAAAGCACTAAATCTTTACATAATCACCATTTTCTATGCTTACCCAAAGTAGCTAGTCTGGGGATATTGAAAGAATAGGCACTAGATAGAAATTTTATGCACAAAACCTTATAGCTTTCATGGCTTGCACTAGGTGGTACTACTATATGGAATGTTGGTTATGAGTTTTATAGATATAAAGAAGACATATGATAGAGTGAATAGAAATAGATTATGGATAAGTTTAGAAAGTCTGGGAATGGATGAAGCTTTAGTGGATGTTATTAAGAAATTATATGAAAATAATTACTATACATATCAATTAGAGTATATAGAATCAGTTAAAGTTAAAAATGGGGTGGGAATAAGGCAAGGATGCCCTATGTCACCTATTTTGTTTTTGTTGTATTTGAGTAAAATGGAAAGACTAGGAAGAGGGATAGAGATAACGTTAATAGGTGGCAAGGGAGTATATACATTGTCGAGTCTTTTTTTGCTGATGATGTCTTTTTGTGTGCAGAAAGAAGAGAAGATATGGAAATTATGCTGAGGACATGTGCAAGGGTGGGTAAAGATATGAGGATTAAATTTAGTGAATAAAAATCAAATATAATGATGGTGAGTACTGGGGAAAGAGAAGACAAAGATTTCTTATTGGTGGATATAAAGTTAAGTGTGGTGAAATAGAAATAGTTATTTGGGAATCATCTTGAGTAATCAGAAAAGTTGCTTGGATGAATGAGAGAAAAAATTGATAAATGAAGCAATGAAAAGAAAGGGATTGATAAAGAAATTAAGTGTTTTCATATAATAAATATGATGTAGTTAGAATTGTATGAAAGGGAGTGTCAGTAGCAGGTTTAACATATGGCAATGATGTGTTATGTGTTAGTAAAGGGGTATTAGATTACTTAGAAAAAGTACAAAGGAAAGTAGGAAGACATGCATTAGATGCAGAAGTGTGGACAAATGGGATGGTCAAGTTTTTATATGAAGGATACAAAAAGCAAATTGAAAATGTTTGGTAGATTGCAGTTTATGGATAATAAAAGAATAGCAAAATAGAATTTAATTGGGTTACAAGTAAAGGGCAGGCAACAAGATGAGTGAGAAAGGTAATGCGGTATGCAGAAGATTTGGATAAAGAATTTATGTCAGTATACTTATACAAAAGGTGGAATGATTGTGTTAGGAGGACTGTTGAGTGTTATAGTTGTAAGTAGTGGGATAGAAGAATAGATGCATTGATAAAAAATATGGAGTTGGAGAGATGGAGAACTAATATGGAGAGTAAAATGAGTTTAAATATATATAGAAATAAACAGAGTATTAGGTGCAAGTTAATATATGATAATAGTAAGGAAAGTAATTTATTGTTTAAGGCTCAAATGGAATATTTAGCAACAAGAGAATAGACATGTAAATGGAGAAATATGGGTGATTTAGTCTGTAAATTGTGTAAGGAAGGAATAATAGTAAGGAAAGTAATTTATTGTTTAAGGCTCAAATGGAATATTTAGCAACAAGAGAATAGACATGTAAATGGAGAAATATGGGTGATTTAGTCTGTAAATTGTGTAAGGAAGGAATAAAAAATATTAGGCATTTGTTAATTGAATGTAAATGCTTGAAAACAAAAAGGGTACATATAATGAAGTTATGGAAGAATAAATATGAAAAAAGTGATTATATGAAAAGTGGATTATTGTTTTTTATGCTGGATTTGGGAAACAATAAGGGAGATTTGGGTATAAAGGCCATAAAGTTGACAAAGATTATTTTGTGGAAACGGGATGGAGCAAAATATGGGAAAACTTAGAGTGGGGAATGGAAAATAGTGGCTAATAGGTTCTCTGTGCATAATTGCTGAGAGATTCTTGACTTTATTTAAGGAGAAGCTACAGTACATCACATCACCTACCATTTCAAAGAATTGCTACCAATTTTAATTTACCATTTTATCAGAAACACTGATTACATATAAAAAATGAGGATTGCCAACTCCTTAACAAGCTTTGTGATAAATACTTAGCTAGAGAAAGCATTTAAAATATCTCTGTCAGGACCCTCCCCAAGCCTCTGACCATGATTTCATGCTCTGGCATTCCTCAGAGAGGTGCTAGGGTAGGTTCAGACACTAGATCTAAAAACACCAACCGAAAGCCAGCATTTAACTAAAAGATATCTATTGAGTGGAAAATCTAAACTTTTCAGACATCTACATGTCTTCAAACTCAGCTATCCAATTCAAATAGGTATATGGGGCTGAGAGGTCTTCAGCCATACCATATATTAGTAGTCTTCACAACATAACATTGCATAAGACTTAAGGCAGAGGCTATAAATAGTCAAAATTAGAGTCGTAGGTCACATGATCCTATTCTCTTAAGCTTGTAAGTTATAAACAATGAGGATTCCCAATTCCTCAACAAGCTTTGTGATAAATGCTTAGCTAGAGAAAGCATTTAAAATATCTTTGTCAGGACCCCCCCCCAAACCTCTGACCATGATTTCATGCTCTGGCACTCCTCAGAGAGGTGCTAGGGTAGGTTCAGACCCTAGATCTAAAAACACCAACCCAAAGCCAGCATTTAACTAAAAGTTATCTATTGAGTGGAAAAACTGAAAAATTTCAGACATCTATATGTTTTCAAACCCAGATATCCAACTCAAATAGCTATATGGGGCTGAGAGATCTTCAGCCATACCATATATTAGTAGTCGTAGCAATATAACATTACATAAGGCTTAAGGCAGAGGCTATAAATAGTCAAAATGAGTCATAGATCACATGACCCTATTCCCTTAAGCTTGTAAGTTATAAACAATGAAGATTGACAATTCCTCAACAAGATTTGGGATAAATGCTTAGCTAGAGAAAGCATTGATATTTGCAGTAATGCTTGCATTTTTTTAGTTGTGAAGTGATAAACAGTTTCATAATGAATGGTACTTCAAATTAACTTGCAAACTTTTAAACTACTATTTTATAATTTTTTTTTTCTAAATAAGTTATGTTAATGTTAATCTTCAATTCAGAAAAAAAGTCAAACATATAGATTAATAGTAATTATATATCAAATTACCTTCATATTAATTATGATCCAAATTATTTACAATATAAACATAATGACAAGCTTATATGTTAAATTTAAGTATAGGTAAAACATGGAATTGTTTATCAGATTTTCAGAAAGCTTAGAATTTTCCTTTCAGATAACATCTGATTTACCTAAAATAAATGAATGCTTTTCCATGGGTCAATTGAAGATTATATCTTTTACTTTTATTCTAATCACACTTGAAGTATTTAAAACTACACTATAAGAGATATTTCATATATTCATTGCTTTAAATCTTCATAGTTTACTTACTTGCTGTATTGTATTTTATATTTCTTAATTCACCAAAGCAAGGAATTGTGGCCACATTTCCAGCTAATGTTGTAGGCCAACAAGACACTTGATCCCATGTGCTATTACAGTATAATTGACTGCCATCTAAAAAAAGAAGGAAATTCATTTAAAAAAATCCCAAACCTAATATAACAAATATATTAACCTTAAAGTTAATGAAAAAAGTTATGTTAAATTGAATATTCATTACATGTGTTTGTATGTACATATATATGTATAACATGAGTTTGCCTATCATTATTTATTTCAGAGGTACTACCTTGTCAAGCAAAGCTTGAATTAAGCAGTCAGACAAAAATTTGATAAGGTAACACTGGAAGTATTAATGTTAGGTAAATTCATATTTTGATTTTAGTATAGCATTATCAATGGTAATTTCAGATCATTTAGTCTGCACATAAATTAAGATTATAGACATAATTTGTTCTAAAGTTGAAAACTATATAAAAAAAATGAAGCTTATATAACAACTGAGCTAAAAGATAGATAGTATCATACTATGTTTTGTAGTTGTTGATGTTATATAACTCAGTGGTGAGGAGTTACTCCCATTTCACTTCTATATATTTAAAATTACAATTATTTATTATTATATATAGTGAAATCTCAATAAGTTATTTCTACCTATTTTATTTCCACATTTTGTTTGCTTAAACCACTAAACATCACATGATCACTATCTCATACTAGCACATAATTGTTATTAAACAAGGCAAAATTCTCCATACAGTAGTGGCACCCTGTGCCAACCAGAGTAATCAATGGATGCCAGAAGGCTCATCAATGATGAAGGCCATAAGCCAGAAACTAGCCTGGGGATATTAGATGAGTAGGCACTAGGTAGGAATTTTATGCACAAGTCTTCTGGCATCCATCGATTACTCTGGTTGGCACAGGGTGGCAATACTGTATGGAGAGTTTTGCCTTGTTATTTTGCTTGCATTTTTGTTACCAGAATAACATTAATTTTTTACACATGCAGTGTCTCTCAACCTTTCATATTATTGCATTAGTTATTGATAAATCAATTTCCTAACATAATGTTTTAATACAAAGGATAAAATTTTTAAATTTGAAATGAAACATTATATATATATATATATATATATATACTGTTTCATTTATGGCTAAAAAAAGTTATATATATATATATATATATATATATATATAATAAATAGCCATAACTTTTTTTTAAATGTTTGCAACTGAAATTAAAGTCACTATCTCGCTCTTGGTTATATGATGTCAAAATAATAAAAGAGAAAATGATGCCACTCTATCTTTAAGTTCTGTTGTTATATAAACTTAAACTTTGATGTATAAGAATGGAGCTTAATGAGAGTGGTATCATTTTCTTTTTTGGTTTGCCATCACATAATTCAATGAAAGGTAATTATTTCCATTTTAATTACAGATATTTAAAAAAAGTTATGATTATTTATTATCACATTTATTAAAACGAGTATTTAATCTAATATTCAGTGGTTGTTAATAGTAAGACTCATTCTTCACCCTCTGTATATATTAATGGTAATTTCAGATTATTTAGTATAAATTAAAACAATGGACAAAATTAACCCTATAATTTCAAAACTATAACAAAAACTAATCTTCTATAACAACAGCTTAAAGAGAGAGTGGTAACATTCTCTCTTTCACTGTTTTTGACATTACATAATTCAATGAAAGGTAGTTACTTCTGTTTCAATTATGCACACACAAACACACATATGCACACACACATATATATATATATATATTGAAGCAGATGATCTGATGCTCAGATCCTGCTTCACAGCTCACATCTAATCTCCTACCACCTAACTATTCAAACCCGCCTTTACGCACGTATATACATAGCTAATAATATATATATTTCTTTGCTCAGTATTATAACATAAATAATGTAAACGTATGTATTTTAATTTAAAAATATTTTATTTAATAATAATATTCTCATGTGTATGCGGGCATAAATAATAAATATATGTATATTTCAGTGTAGGAGATTGCGAATGTATTAATAGTTATATTATATATCATCATCATTATCAACCATTATCAATCCACTGCAGGATGAAGGTCTCTCCAAGTTTAATCCATCTTCTCCGATCTTTAGCTTCTCTTCTTCACATCACCCCTGCACATTTTCTTATTTCATCCATCCATCTCACATGTGGTCTCTTTCTGGGTCTTTTACAATCTCTTGGAATCCAGTTTGAAATTTCAATTGTCCATCTATTATCATCTCTTCTAGCAATGTTGTCCAGCCCAACTCCACTTCAATCTTTTAATTTTTTCAATGAGGTCAGTAACACCTGTTTGTTCTCTTACCCATACCTTGTGTTTTCGATCTCTTCTTGTTACTCCTAGCATACATCTCTCCATATTTCTTTGAGTGGTCTGAAGTATCTGTATTGCTCTTCTATTAAGTGTCCAAGTCTCAGATCCATAAATAAGAACTGGTAAAACACATTTGTTAAAAAAACCTTCCTTTTCAAACACATAGGCATATTTCCTTTTAGTATCAAGTTATTTCTACCAAAAGCACTCCAACCAAGTTTAATTCTATGATTAATTTCCTCCATTATGTTTCCATCTATATTAATAATCTGACCAAGGTATTTGTAACTGTTAACTTCTTCTAATTCATCATAATCAATCTTTATTTTCATATTTTGAGCAAATCGATTAAACATTACTTTAGTCTTTTTAACATTTATCTTTAGTCCTACTTTCCTACTTTCATCTGATAATTCCTGCAACATATCCTGCAGCTCTGAAGCATTATTTTCAAAAACAACTACATCATCTGCGAAATCTAAATGACTTAAATACTCTCCATTTACTTTCACTCCTTTAGTTTCCCATTTTAATCCACAAAATACTTCTTGCAGCACTGCTGTAAAAAGTTTTGGAGATATGGAGTCACCTTGTCTTACACCTTTCTCAATGTTGACTTTCCCAGTGTCATTATGTAATCTAATTGTTGCTGTTGCATTTTTATAAATATTCTTTAAAATATGACAATATCCTGGATCTATACCTTGATGATCCAATGCTTTAATCACTGAAGAAATGTTTATAGAATCAAATGCCTTTTCATAATCTACAAATCCAAAACATAATGACAACTCATATTCATTTGTCCTTTCTATAACTTCTCTCAACACCTGGATATGATCTATTGTACTAAAACCACTTTTAAATCCAGCTTGTTCTCTTGGTTGGTAGAAATCCAATGTTCTCTGTAGACGAGTTGTAATTATCTTGGTAAAATTTTTATATAAAACTGATAAAAGGCTGATAGATCTGTAATTTCTAATATCTTCTTTATCACCTTTTTTAAATATTAATATTATTACTGCATTCTTCCAATCATCTGGTACATCTTTATCATTTAGACATTTGGTATATAACTTTTCTAAAAAACTTTCTATTTCTTCACCTGCTTCTTTTAATATATCAATTATAATTCCATCATTACCTGGAGCCTTTCCTTTCTTCATACATTTAATTGCATGTCTCACTTCTTCATTTAAAATTCTGGGCAATTCGGAAGATGTAATAGATATAGGAGGTACTTGTTCTTTATTACTATATAATTCTTGATAAAAATCTTCTACCAATTTCATGATGTCATCTCTCTTTTTAGTAATAATTCCATCTTTTTTTCTTATTGCAGATATAAATTTCCTACCAATACCAAAATGTTGTTTTACATTCTTAAGACTTTTATTTTCTTCTACAGCTTTTCTTGCTAGTTCACAGTTATACTTTCTTATATCATTTTCAATTCTTTTCCGCACCATTTTACAAAATTCGAGATATTCAATTCTTTTTAATGCATCATTTTTGTATGTCTTCATATTCCTTCTTTTCTTCATAAATTCTCTAGTCGCAGTAGAAATTTTATTGGTCAATTGCTGCTTTTTTCTACCAGCTATCTTTGTTGCAGTTTTTAAAAGTGTATCAGTTATTTTCATATTAATTTCATTCAAATCTGAATCCTGTTCAAAATCTACTAATACTTGAAACCGATTTTTAAGTTCTAATTTAAATTCATTAGAATGTTTCTGAAGATTAGAAATATCAACTGTAAATATTGTTTTTCTTAATAATTTTTGTCTCTCTAGTTTTACATTAACACGTATCTTACACCTTACTAATCGATGATCACTTCCTGTGTTAAATTTATTAAGAACATTACAATCTTGAAATATGTATTTCCTGTTAGTCAAAATATAATCCAATTCTGCTGTACCTTCATTTGGATGCTTCCATGTCCATTTCCTTTTAACATTTTTCTCAAAAAAAGAATTCATAATATAAAGTTTTTCTTTTTCTGCAAACTCCACAAGTCTATGTCCTCTCTCATTTCTATTACCATAACCAAAATTACCTACAGCACTTTCATCTTTCATTTGTTTACCAATTCTAGCATTAAAGTCTCCCATAACAATTTTAAAATGTTGTTTACTCTGATCAAAAGCCTTTTGTACATCCATATAAAAATCTTCTACTACTTCATCACTATGAGAACTTGTTGGGGCATAAACCTGAATTATCTGCATTTGGTATCTGCTATTAAGTTGTATAACTAATCTTGCCACTCTGTCCGATACACCATCAATCTCCACAATATTGTTCTTCCACTTTTTATTTATAATGAATCCTACTCCACTTGTATTTTCAATATTTGTGCCTTTATAATAGAATATATGTCCACTTTTTAAATCAATTGTCTCTTCACCTTTTCTTCTAACTTCACAAAGTCCAATAATGTCCCATTTAATATAAGAAAGTTCTTCTTTTAATTCTTGTAATCTTCCTTCACTTGAAAGTGATCTGCAATTGTAAGTACCTAAATAAAAAGTTGTCATCAAATGGCAGCCTGGGTCCACAATCAGGGGATTCTTAGCACCCTCCGCCTTTGGCCACCAACCGCTGCCTTGGTTGGTGACTTTACAGCCTCCTGGGAATAAGGGCCATGCTTTATTTTTGTCTGTCATAATTGTATATATGTATTGGAAAAATATTTATCATTTACACAAACATTCATTCTGCCTTATCAGGCACTGAGAAGAAAGACCATGGTGTTTCTTGATCTTAAACTTAAGGTAAAAAGCCAATAAACTCACCACACTGGCTAATGTGTGTTGGTGAGCAGCCCATCCATGTTTGTATCCTATATGAATAATCACATAGTAATAACAGCTGCAACGACAAGAACGTATGGGTGGATATTAGGAATTTGCCCTTCTCGGTTCCTTTAAGGCCTCCAAGAGGAATCAAAGGGTCTCCTTTCAGTTAATAGTAAACTCCTTTCTGCAGCCATATTATATATATATATATATATATGTTTCATATATAATATATATATATATATATATATATATATATATATATATAAGATATTATATATGAAACTTATTATTTTTTTTTTTCATATATAATTTTGTAGCCAGAAGTGATGCAATCTTGTTAAGAAGTCTCTCAAAAAACAATTACCCGGAAGATCCCTTAGATTAAAGTAAAAGATTACAAATTGGTAATAATAAAATAAACCCATTAGTAGAAATTGTCCACACTAGCTTGTTTTAAAATCATAAGATATATTTTAAAACAATTGTTCGAGAAACTGATAACAAACTTGCATTGTTTCAAACATCTTACTAGATAAGAGTATCCGGTCAAACTATTCCAGAGAAACCTTAAGTACTTAAACCGCCTCAGGTCCAGCAGTAGTTGCTAAGTTACAGCTTCAAAATAAAAGTATATATACTGCTGGATTTGAATCCACAGGGAGGAGACCATTAAATAACTAAGTTGCTATACATATTCCACACCAGTTTTAATTCTCACTCAATGTGTCGTGAGTAGGAAATATCGCCTTGTCCCTCCGTTCTAATATGCTGTTCCCATGAACGAAGCTCTGCATCCCATACTACTGAATGTTATGTATATTTTTCCAGTGAAAGTGAAATGCTATCTCTCAAATAATAATGCTATCCTAGATCTAGTGAAATAATACCGATGGACTGATTCCTAGTGAAATCGCTCATCTAAATAAGCAAGGTAAAAGAACTTTGACCACTTATAATTCCTAAATCCTGCCTTCTCTGTAATAGTTATATTTTAAATCATCTATACTAAATGTCTTCAAATATGTATTCTATAACTCTATATAACTAATTTATATTAAGTCTCCTATATAATGTTTTTCTTTTCTTTTATTTCCAAGCGGCAAACAATTTTCATTTACATTTATGTATGTATATTTTAAAATAAATGCCAATAGTATTCTAAAATCGCCAGCATATAATTCATTTTCGTTTCCCCACCCATCATTTACTGGGTAAATAATTTATAATTTGATCAAAGAAAGTCTTATTCGACTTGCCCAGGTGTTCGCGATTTTAGATAAATAAACTAATTATATTTTTCATATTTTCCATCCTAAATAATGCGCTATCTTTTATTCTTAAATAATATTATATATGTAAAACCCATCTTAGCTATTACCACCACCCACTTATTTTGTAATTACATATATATATATATATTTTCACAAGGGCATTGATTAACCAAAATTGAGATTTATTAAATGTGTAAAAAGTAATGAATAATATTAAGTAACATAATGTAAGGGGGGGGGGATCTTAAGAGCTTAGTTTTATATTTAAGTATAATTATTACCCATGTTTGCTTAATGAAGCCATATCATTATGCCGAATATTTCATAATTTATGGGCAATAAATATGTTTCGATAATCTTTAATCTTTAGAATTATATTTATCTTATAATCTTAAGCGTTACATGCATAAAGGCCATTTCGTTTATATATATGTTCGTGCTTCTTTCTCACATGGAGGTATTTGTGCAGTTGGGCCCCATCGTCGTTCTCTATGCCCTTAAAACAGGCTGTAAAACCACCCTGGGGACATCCTTGGTCTTATTTGCATGCTTTATACAAGGATCGCTCTGGAAAATCCAGCCCGATAATGACATTGCCGACCACTCTTCATCATCCATGATTTGCCTGTACTTCACTCCAGGGAATCTTGGACTCTTTTGTTCATCATACTGACCCTGCCTACGTTTGCAGAGGAAATCGGTCCACTTCGTTATTAAAAATTCATGAAGCACATTCCAGGATCTATAATTGGACCAACCCAATCAGCCGCCATGTACGTGCCACCTTTCAGTGTCTTATTAGTCACCCAGAAGTATTCATAAGCCATAATGAAATGATTTCTTTAAACAGACATATTTCCATTAGTTTAATATAAGTATTAATGCGATAGATTTAGTATCGTTTATATAATTATTCATTACCCATCCCGCGCATTATCTATAACTCAAATTTATCATAATATTGAATGTAACCTGCTTATAAAATTATTATTGTTTAAATTAAGTAAATGCTCTTCATCTCTGGCGGTGTAATAGTATTCCAACAATGTATTCTAATAGCGCTAATTCATTTAATCACACACATATATATATTATTGGCATAGCCGCAATTATAATGTTATCGTTAAATATGAATCAAACACATATATATATAATACTCACGAGGCTAACGTCGGTTAAATAACCCTACATAATTTTGTTATTAATAAATCTTAAATATATATATCAAACTCGAACCATTGCTTTCTTTTAGTTAAGATAATATATTAAGTTATTACTTATGCTAAATATGACTAGATGATCTCCGCTCAATACATAATTAATATGCTAGGTCACGAGCCTTCATTGCTCATAAAATATAGCTAGTTATTAAGTTATTCTATCATATAAGTTTAGCCTAGAGTCTTTTTGTGTCTCCAATGATCGATGCCGGTGGGTGAGAAGTAAATTAATCGATGTCATCGGGATTGTTGCTCATAATGTTATAGATCTTGGAAATAGGCAAATAGGGCAGAGTTCATGAGTGTTCCTGACCTGTGTATCTTGCGCATGATTGGATTCGAGGTACTTTTGCCTAGATGCTAGATCTTGTTACGTGAACATACAAATCCGACCTGCACAATATATATATATAATATGAAGATTTTCATAGCCTTCTAATAAATATTAAAAGTTTTAATCAGATTTTCTATATATTTTTCAAGATAAATTTCAGCTAAATGAATTTAAATATAAAAATTTATACTGTCTTATATACAACCCTTATATAAGCTAGAGTAAAAAGATAAACACAATTTCAATTATAGTTTAACGATGAATGACATACCATTAGTAGATGGCATGATACCAGTTTATAATGCTAGTTTTTTAATTGGTTGTTCACCTAGTAACATCATGGTTGAAATTTATCTAGAAAAATTTCATTAAACTTTTTAATATTTACATATATAAGTCAGTAGAAAATCTTCTAATTATTATATACAATTCTTATGGAAATGTTTGCTCACTTATGAAAATATTTGATATTTCCATTTTCACATACACTATATATATATAAAATCAAAACTACCCCAAATCTAAAATTAAACCAGACCAGCATAAAAATAATATTAAAACACAACCTAAGGTTTCACTGCTACAAGCAGACTTCTCAAGTGTAAAGAACTACAAAAAAACTACCCAATATATATACTATTAAAAACTACCCACAAATCCATTCACTTCCCAATCCACCCTTAATATTAAAAGAACTCTTAAATAAGAAAAATATGAAAAAAATATGAAAAAGATACAGGCCACACTATTGATTTTGATGAAGCTAAGATTGTCTTCTTTGAGAGAAATGAAATCAAAAGAAGAATTAAAGAGTCTTTATTATTGAAAATATATTCTGAAGCAATTAACTTATTTAAGAGTTCTTTTAATATTAAGGGTGGATGGGAAGTGAATGGATTTGTGGGTAGTTTTTAATAGTATATATAATGTGTGATTTTTTTGTAGTTCTTTACACTTGAGAAGTCTGCTTGTAGCAGTGAAACCTTAGGTTGTGTTTTAATATTATTTTTATGCTGGTCTGGTTTAATTTTAGATTTGGGGTAGTTTTGATTATATATATATATATATATAATGGATTTACATCATTGTATAAGATAGAAAAATAAAATAGAAATTTTCATTATTGGTCTAAAAATATATCATGTAATTACTATATGCTACAATTTAAGTGAGAAATTCAGTGGGCCTTTAAAAAAAATCGAAAATATTAAATGTGATATACATTTAAAATCAATGGCTTCAAATGAGAACTTCTGAACATTAATAAGCAGGATTAAATATCCAAATATTTGGAGAGTTGCTGAATATTTCAAAGCATTTTTTGGTTCAACATATTTGTGTGAATCGGCATTTTCCAGCATGATTGCAATAAAAACTAAACATAGGGCCCAATTTTGGGATCTACATTGGAATCATGTTTAAGAATTAGTTTAAATTCATACAAGACAAATTTTGACAAACTTAGCAAAACTATGCAATGCCAAGTGTCATTAAAATAAATTATTATTATTATTTTTACTTTGTAATTTATTTTTTGGAAAATTTGCATGTAATTTATTTTAATACAATTCTAAAACAATTTTTTTTTTCTTGAATATTTTTGCAATTCAGGACCAGCTTTAAAAAAAAATTATTTATAAGTAATTTAATAATTGTAATTTAATAAATATTTTACAAAGTGACATGGACAAATTGTAATACTAGAAGAAGCTATGGTAATTTAATAGTAGTCATAGTAAAATGTGTTCAACTATTCATATCTTAACAGAAAAAAAAAAGAGTTTGTATTTTGTAAAAACGTCACCAATATTTATGAGTACCTAAAAAGCCCTTATTAAAACACACCAATTCCTAAGTACATTCTAAAAAAACCAGGACTTTGAAAGGTTATTTTTTTTTGTTTTGGCAAAAATGGTTTTTTTTTCTGGTTCGAAGCCTTGGAAAAAATATAGTCACCCTCAGATACACTTTTATTAAAAAAGTAACCCACAATGTCTAAAAGTTTGGGCACCCCTGGTTTATATGTTAGATTTAATCATATATAATCATACCATTTACTGACATACTTACCTGCAGAGCTTGATTTATATATACTAACATGATTTCATGACAACTATGTCAAGCGTTGGTGGTCGAAAGATCAGCACAATTGCCTTACAAGCAGTTGTCCCGGGTTAGTGGGTTCACATCCAGGCCGATGCTATGACACATGAAGAAAAAAACTATAAGCTATTTTGAAATCACTATAGTTAATCAAAGGATAACGCTGAATGTTATATTTAATCACTTCTTAATATTAAATTAATCTTCAATTAATAGATGTAAATAAAGGAAGTCCCCTAGTTACAAATGTTCAAGTTACAAACATTTCACTATTACATAATCACTTTTGGACTTTAGATCTTTATCTATGCACATGATAAAAAAAAACTATTTACATACGTTCTTAATTGAATTTTTTCTAAAGAAAGATAAACTTTGAAATTTAGAAAATTATTAAAAGTATATTTTAGAGCAGTGGTCTTCAACCACCGGGCTGCGACCCAATACTGGGCTGCAGAAGATGTCTGTCAGTCCGCAGCTAGACTGGCAAGAAAGTTTATAATAACAAAATAATAAGATTTTAAACTTTTAATTAATATGAACAATTTTTATTTATTTTTTCATCACATTTATTAAAAAAAAAAAAAAAGAACAAAAATACCACAAAATCTAATCAATCATACATAAATTAATTTGTTTTTCTATTTATCACAGTTGTTTATGGGGTGGGGGGTAGAAAAAAGTTTTTTATTACACAAACTCCAGTTGTCTTTTGATAGCCAATCATGGCTGCTTGTCAGCATTGTTAGAACAATAAAATGTAACGTGACTTTTTTTGATCTCTTAAATTTTTTTTACTCTCTCTTTTAATATTTCATTTTTAGTGTTTTTTTTTGGCTATAAGGCGATTTTTTTTTTTTTGGCTTTAACTTTTTATTTTGAAAATCAATTTTTATTACCTTTTTTTAAAAATAAAAACCAAAAAATAAGTTCTGTTTCTAACTTTTGCAAAGTATTTCTCAATACACCCCCACAACCCCAAAATAAAGTAAGATCAAAACTTTTGACTTTTTCAAGTTTCGTTTTTTTTTTTTTTGTTTAAAAATACGTGTATACCGTTAAAATACTAAAACTTTTATTTTTAAAACCAATTTCTGTTAACCTTTTTTTAAAAATAAAAACAAAAAATAACTTTGGTGTCTATCTTTTGTCTCAATGATGACAATGTATTTCTCAAACCCCCCCCCCCCAATAAAAATTTATCTGTAAACTTCTGCTGGTTCATGAAATCTTATCCTTACTTTTACCAGTCCGCAGGTGTGAAAAGGTTGAATACCACTGTTTTAGAAAAGAATAAAAACCTATATAAAATAGAAAATCTTCCCATTTCTCTGACATTGATTCCTTTTATTTTTAGCATTGTCAAGGACTGTCTTGATTACTGCTTATTTTAAAAAGTAGTTTGTGCACGATTACGTTACATATACATTGTATATATTTCTGTTTTGGTGAATTTTTTTCATTTATATTAATTAAAAACATGAGTGAGAAACAGAAGTGTTGATGCAACTAAAAAGAAGTCAAGGTCTCATTAACCCCAAATGGTCAGACAAAAATGGATATAATTTGATGTTCTGAAAATGGTGAATCTTTTGCTTCAATCGCATGCTCATACAATTGTGAAAAACAAGAACAAAATTAATAAATATGTTAAAAATTGTAGAAATATTTCTTCAAAGATTGTTTCAAAAAGACATGGCAGAGTAATGAGTGTGAAATGGAGAAATCTTTGGCTTTATGGATTGAAGATCAACATCAAAAAGGTATCCCAGTGAGTTTATCAATTATTCAAGCTAAGGCTCTTAGTTTGCATGAAGATTGAAAGAAAGGATTAAACAAAGACTGCTGTTGATTTTGTAGCTAGCAATGGCTGGTTTCACAAATTTAAAATGAGATATTCTTTACATAATATTAAATGTACTGGTGAAGGTGCCAATGCAGATAAAAGAGCTGCCAGTGAATTTATTTCTGCTTTCCATGCCTAGTCTTCAATGTAGATGAGACAGGATTATTTTGGAAAAAGATGCCTGCATGTACATATTTAGCAAAGGAAGAATCAGTTGCACCTGGACATAAACCTTCTACAAAACAGATTAACATAGCTTATTGGAGGTAATTTAGCTGGTGATTTTAAATTGAAGCCAATGCTAATTTATTAAACAGAAAATCCTAGAGCATTAAAAGAAAAAGATTAAAAAGTGCTTCCAGACATTTGGAAATGAAACCCTAAAGCCTGGACTACTGCACAGCTTTTTCAATATTGGTTCTCACATTATTTTGTGCCTTCTGTTAGGCAATATTGTAATGAAAATAATTTACCATTTAAAACACTATTGCTCTTAGACAATGCTCTTGGATATCCAAAATCCCTGCAAAATTTATATCCAGAAGTTAAAGTTGTGTTTATCCCTCCCAATATCACAAGTAAAATACAACCTATGGGCCAAACTGTGATAGCTACTTTTAGGCAGTATTATATGAAAAGATTAATGACTCAAGCAATAAAGGTAATTGACAAGGAAAGTGAACATACACTAAGAGATTTTTGGAAAAGTTATAATATATGGAATGCAATAAATATTATTGGGGAGGCATGGGCTGAAATAAGAGAGTCAACAATGAAAGGTTGTTGGAAAAAATATATCCACAAATGATGAATGCTTCTATGGACATTCAAGAAACTCCTGAAGATATCACAACTAAAATAGTCAATATAATTAATGAATTAAATTTAGATGTCACTGATGAAGATATTGATGAGTTAATGCAATCTCATCCAGAACCTCTGTTAAATGAAGACTTCATTAAAATTCAAGAGATGAATGAAATACAAAATGAAGGAGAACATGATAATGAACTTATTGTTAAGAGTTTGACAATCAAGAATATGAAAGAAGTCTTCATGCATCTTGACAAATTTTTGACCATCTTTGAAGAATGTGATCCCAATGGAGAACGTAAATCTCATGTACGAAGGGCAATAGAAAAAATAGAAAAAGACACAGATTATTACAGAATTCTTTATCAAGAAAAGAAAAAGAATACAATTCAATTAACTCTTGATAAATTTGTAAACAAAACTCCAGATACTAATCAATAAAAAATATATACTGTATTTTGAAAACCCTTTTTGATGTTTTTTTTTTTTTTTACAGACCTCTACATTAAAACAATTTCAACTTCCAAACAAACATCATGAACCAATTAAGTTTGTAACTAGGGGAATGCCTGTATAACTTTTTAATAGTCTTCATTAGACGAAATAATGGCAACTACTTAAAACCTTCAGTGTAGATTACGTCTACTGACAATTAGTTTACATATAGCTCGCTGAAGGTTTTCAATACTTCCGCATTTATTAATATTAAATAAATGAGATACAATATTATGATTTTTTTTTAAATGAATGAAATTGTTGCACAAATACTGTATAGTATCTAGTTACTATTGTTAGACTTTTGCATATAGTTAAATATAATTAATAGTAGTATTCTAATTATTATAGTGGTATTATAACTTTTATCTTTATATATTGGTATTTTATATATTGTACACTCTATTCCAAAGTTTTTTGTTTATATTATTATTATTATTATTATTATTATTATTTTCATGTGTCAAAGCATCGGCTGGGAAGCGAACCCAGGACAACTGCTTGTAAGGCAGTCGCGCTAACAACTCGGCCACCAACGCTCGACTATTACATATTATTTTGTCCGATTATATATATACGCACACATTTTGAATTTAAAAACAAATAAACATATTTAAAAACGAATAATTATTAAACATTAGTGAAGTATATATTATTCTCATTAAACATTTTATATTTATTTAGTAAAAAATAAAACATTTAATTTTAGGGATTAAAATTGTAAACTAAAAAAATAAAATAAATAAATAAATAAATAAAAGTTATTTAAGTCCATTAGATTTTTTTAGTTGATGTGATGTTTGCAAATAATGCTTCAAAGCATCAGAAAATGTTTTCAAGAGTTATCATTAACTAAAGCAAAAAAGGGAGACTAAAAATAAACCTAAAAATACTAAAAGGAATGATCAATATCTTTTCAAAAACGGAGAAAATAAAGTCTGATAATAATAAATTAAAAGAAATGAACAATTAAAACTATCTTTGGTTAAATCACCGATGAAATCAATCATAGAAATAAATTTGGATGCTTTTGATATAAATACCTTTTTTTTTTTTTTTTTTTTAAATAACAACAACCTGTTTGAAAAAAGAGATTTTTAAAACTACATTTTGCTGGTCTTATTTATGGATATGAAAAGTAATATGTAGATTTTAGACAGCATAGCAAAGCATAGAGAGAGATCATTATCATCATCATCAACCTTTATCAATCCACTGCAGGATGAAGGTCTCTCCAAGTTCAATCCATCTTCTTCAATCTTTAGATTCTCTTCTCCACATCACCCTGCACACTTTTTTATTTCATCCATCCATTTCACATGTGATCTCTTTCTGGATCTTTTACAATATCTTTGGAATCCAGTTTAAGATTTCAATTGTCCATCTATTATCATCTCTTCTAGAAATATGTCCAGCCCAACTCCACTTCAGTCTTTTAATTTTTGCTATGAGGTCAGTAACACCTGTTTGTTCTCTTATCTATATATTGCATTTTTGATCTCTTCTTGTTATTCCCAACACTCATCTCTCCATACTTCTTTAAGTGGTTTGAAGTCTCTGTATTGCTCTTCTATTAAGTGTCCAAGTCTCAGTAAAACACAATTATTAATTAATTTATTTATTTTATAGAGAGATATATGGTAGTATAAAAGGTGAATGAAAACAAAGTACATGGATGAAAAAACAGATAGATACCATTGCCATTTTTGAAAAATTGAAAGATAAAATAGAACATCTCATTAAAATAGATAACAATAGTTAGACAATTGAAGTGCTAAACTGAATGATAAAATATTATAAAAATCTTTAAAAAAAATGGAGATAAGATAAAGAGATGAAATAAGCACATTTTCTCAAGAAGAAAAGACATAGATCAGAAAATCTGGACTAAATTTATGAAAACTTACAGTGAAAAGTTGATATCAATAATATAGTCATTGTAACATTTTTTTTTATAACTTACTCATTCAGTAATATTTGTGCTTTGGGAATACTCATGTGGTTTGAAAATTATAATTCAATAACTGTAGATGATTCAGAGACAGCACTTTTACAACATCATTCTGCATGCTACAGCCCTTTCTCATTCTTTAAAACTTTGCCTTAATATATATCTAACATCTCATTAAACATGATTATTTCCTATGTTAAATTTATTAAGTATATTAAAATCTTGAAAATACACATTTCCTATTAATCATACTATAATATAAATCTGCCATTGGCTTACTTTGATGCTTCATGTTCATTTCTATTTCAAAGTTTTCTCTTTCATTTCAGAATCCATATCAATATTTATTGACATTTCCATCATCTTTCAATTCTAGCATTAAATTCTCCTCTAATAATTTGAAATTGTTATTTGATCTGAGCATTCTGAACATCTAAATAAAGTTCATCTACTTTTTTACCACATTTAAAACTTATTGGGGCATAAACTGGAATTATCTGCATTTGATATCTTTTATTAACATGAATAACAAATCTTGTCATTCTACCTGATATACAATCAATACTATGATATTGCCCTTCCATTTTTCATTAATAATGAATCTCATTTTACTTATATCTTCACTATTTGTCACTTTATAACAGAGTACACATTTGCAATCAATTGTCTTTTCATTTCTTTTCTAACTTCTCAAAGATTTAACAATGCCCCATTTAATGTTCAAGGGTTCTTCCAATTTATGTAACCTTCTTCTATTTGAAAATGATCTCCAGTTGTAGATAGCTCACTAAAAATTATTGAAAAGAATTTATGATCTTTTATTCTCGTTTTTTGATATACTTGTAGACTGTACCTAATCTTTTTTATTCATCCTACTTTTTATGTGGACTTATTAATAAAAAAAATATTTTCTATATTATTTTTATATTTTCCATAAATTTAACTAAAAGCATAAATTAAAAAAAAAAAAAAAATTAACTTTGGAAATAAAAAAAAGAATAATAAACAAAAATAAGTAATCAGAACAAAGGACAGAACAAAGGACTTTAAGTTTGCAACTTATAAAAATGAATTTAATGACACAACTAATTCTTCAAAAAATCTATATATTTAAGAAAATTTTTGTCAAAGTTTAAATAATAAATACATTCTTTGAAACATTAAAATTTAACTTTCAGTTTTAAACAAAAAAAGCAATTAAAAATAATAAAAAGTTTTATTAGTAGATATTTTCTGTTGGATGGCATTAAATTTTTTATCTGATTAGTTTTCTACTAAAAACACTGAATATATTAAGCTAAATGGAAATGCAAATATAATATACTTAAGAACAAGCACACATTTAATTATTTTACTAAAAATAATTAATAAACAGGTCAAGTAATTAAATGCAAACTTTCTGTTTTTATGATGTAAATAAAATACTATGTTGCTAAAATGTAGAACAAAATTTTGCCTTTGCATTGATGAATGCACTCTTTCTATTATCATTTTTTGATAAGAGTAGCTGCTGACCTCTAGATATTGTAATTAGAACTAAAATTGCTATAACACTAAAATTACACAAAGACTGTTTATAATTAAAGTTTGTATCAGTATCTGGTTGAAACAGATTTTTGCCATTGAGATAAATTATAATTACTCACAGCATTAGCAAGAAATTTACATAGAAATAAATTAAAAGATTAGTCCATAATTAAATGAATTCTTAGCATAATTGATTTTCAGTCACCATCATTATCTTATATTAACAACTTTATTGCTTCATGGAAATGAGAACCACAATTTTGTCTAAAATGACTGTGAATGTAAAAGAAAATATTAGTCAAATACACTCATGCATTCATTTTGTCTTTAACTCATTCATGATTAACTTCTCTCTCTCTTTTATGAAAAACATTAGTAATACATTAAATATCAGCCTTTACAACATTAGTGAAAACTTTGGCTACATTTGTAATATTTTGTATTTATCATTAAACTTTCATTCTATATCATATGTTGATAATCTTTATACTATTTATTACAAATATAAGCTTACAGTCAAATGACATAAATAGAAAAATAAAGTACTAAAGTTGTTACAAAAGTAACAATGGCTTTTTTCTAATTGGCTCATAACCTTGTCCATTCACAAAAAATTATTGAACAAGTTATTTCTTATCTGAATTCCATTTTTAAAACAGAAGCAATGTTTAGTTGGGACCTTATAAGAGTATCAGAATATATTTTAAAAGTGAAAATGATACTTTATTAAAATTTCACAAAAAATGTTTTCATTTGCAAAGCAATTTTTGGTATTCAGTAAAAAATAATTTCCACTTTGCTTTTATAACTTGTGTTTTCAAAACAAACAATTTTAAATAAAATATATTTCCTTGATTTAAAATAAATATTAGAAAAATGTTATAAATAAGCTTAAATATATAAATAAATTACTGAAAATTACAGTTTATTTTTCAAAATAATAAAACAAAATGCACATTCAGAATTGCCATGAGGCCAAATATTCTACCAATCAGTGATGACATTGGTTCAGTTTGCTATTATATTAAAAATTTATGTGGTCTGTATGATACTGACATTTTCAGATTTTTTTAAACTAATAATTTTAATTATATAATTTCTATGCAAAAAATGCATACAAATAAACTAATGTTATCAATAACTCAAAAATAATACAAAAAAGGTTAGATCAGCACAGCCTCATCATTTAATACATTAAACATCTCAAACCAAGGGATTTTGTAGTGATCATTAGAGAATGTATTAAAAAACCCAACTGCTTTAGTTAAAAATTATCAGGCAATTGAGAAGAAACAATATGATGTTTTTGGTTTTAACTCAGAGGAAAGAGAAAATAAACTCATCATACTGTTGTGGGAAAGCAATCTATTTATTCATTTACAATTTTTATATAATCATGTAGAAACAATAGCTGCAATGATAAGAATACATAAAGTGAAGATATAAATGACTTGCCCACCTTGGAATTTTATTTTAGCAAAGGCTGCTAATAACTGTAATAGTGCAGTGTACTAATTAAAGTTAATTTAAATACAAGTATATTGTTTCTACTGAACTTGATATAGACAATATACTTGAATTTAATATTGCATATTCAGTCTGTATTCTACCCATTCATTTTCTATTTATTTAAATGGACATATTAAGGTCCTATAAGTGGACTTAAAGTCAACAAGGGTATGCCAATAAGATTAGCATCAACAAGGGTACTTCAATGATATGGATGGCTGAAGAGTTGAAGGGTGGAAAATATTGAAAACTGCTATCTTAATATAAACTGAGTATCGATTATATATATATGTGTGTGGGAGATGATCTGGATCAAGTGACAAGTACTGGTTCAACATGAAATATGTATATTGAAGAGCATTTATCTTTTTCACATATGGTCGTGTATATTGGAAGAATAAGAAAGAGTAAATAGTTGTAAGAAGCGTGAAAGTCTGAATTCAATAAAGGTTAATGAATCTATATATCATATTAGACCTTTCAATGTAAATTACATAAAAAATTAATAAATTTGACATAGCCATTATCTTAAATAAATTAAGTAATTTTAAATTTAAAGCTATAACATATAATAAATTTGTATGCCCCCTCCCCTTATTTTTTTTTAAGCTTAAGAATAAGTTAGTCGAATATGTGACAAATCTTAGTCAACTATGTACTTATTTATTTGTCAAGCGTTCTTAGCTGAGAGGTCATCGCAGCCGCCATGCAAACAATCAGTTGGTTGCAGACGGTTGTGGGTTCGCGTCCCGGCCGATGCTATGTCATATGAAAAAAAAAAACCTATGTACTTATTTATATGTGATGATAATAGTGTGTCGTAAAATATATTAAATTTTTAGCTGCAAAGGGGAATTTATTAAAAAAGTTTAACTTTATTTCTTTATTTTTTTTTCACCTCAAATCATACGTTTCATTATTTTACTGGAAAAAACTTTTTTTTTTTTAAAAACAAAATAATAAAAAAAACGTTTATTATATTTTACACACGTCTGAAAACTAAATAAATTTTCAAATCTAAATAACTGTAAATCAATATAAATATAAAGTAATTTCAAATAATAAAAAAGTAGAAAATTTTAATTAACTATTAAAATAAATATTTATTTTAATATATATACTATATTTAAAAATAAATTTAGAAGGCACATTTAAATCACTCTAACTCAGTGGTCTTCAACCACCGGTCCCCGGCCCGGTGCTGAGTCGTAGAAGTTTTTTGCTGGTCCGCGCTAGACTGGCAAGAAAGTTTTAATAACAAAATAATAAGATTTTAAACTTTTAATTAATATAACCAATTTTTTTTTTTTTTTTTCATCGCACTTTTACCTGATTAAAAAAAAAGAAACAGAACAAAATCTAATCAGTCATACATAAATTAATTTGTTTTTCTAGTTATCACAGATGTTTAGGGGGGGGGGGGTAGAATTAAATTTTTTATTACTTTTCTAAAAAAATTCAAAATTAAAAAAAAAAAAAGTTTTTTATTATACAAATTCCATATATATATAACTTCATCTAAGGCTAAGCTGTTTACATCTTTAAGAAAATTTATCTATAGACTTCTGCTGGTCCATGAAACCTTATCCTTATTTTTGCCGGTCCGCGAAACCTTATCCTTATTTTTACTGGTCCACAGGTGTGAAAAGGTTGAAGACCACTGCTCTAACTAACAATAGCAATGCATTCATTACCAAATAATACTTAAAGGTTAGTTAGATTGCCAGAAACCTCAAAGAAAATTCCTAAATATGGTTGTAACCCAAAAATAAATTTCAGGATTTATTCAATCTAGACTTGAACACTAGACCATAGACATAACAGAACAAATGTAGCACCACACCACAAAATCTTTATAAAATACACTTTTTTTTTTCCATATGTCAAAGCATCGGCTGGGAAGTGAACCCGTGACAAATGTCTGTAAGACACTGCTTGCAAGCAGCTGCACTGATCTCTTGGCTACCAACGCTTGACATTTGCTAGTACTTTTATTGATTTTGTCAAAGCATTTTATTCAGTTAATAGGACATATCAATGGTTGTTTCTCATCAAAATTTATTCATAATATACAATTTCTAGTAATGAAATGAGAGGAATTGTTATGACTATTGGTGGAAAAGAAGCACTTGAAATAAAAAAAATGATGTCAAATAAGGATATGTACTTGCTCCAACTTTAATTTCAATTTTTGTGGCAGTGGTCTTTGGAATTGTTTATGGGCAGCTTAATCAAGCAGGGAACAAGACACGATACAGATTTAAAGATAGAATTTTTAATTTGATTAAAAGTGAAAACAAAAACTTCCTGGCTTCTGGATTTGCAGTCTGCCAATGATTTTTATCAGTCAAAAATGATTTACAGAATGTTTTAATGTTTTGAATACAATGTATAATTTGTTTTATTAATTAAAGTTCGATTTGAAATACCAGGCACTCTTAAACCTGGAGCCTAATTGTAAATATAGAGGATTTAAATTCAGACTTTCAAGCCCCTTCACTATCCACACTATCTCATACCACTGATACACATGTAGATTGAAGCCTGTCCATTAAAGTGTAAGGATTTGCTATCTTAATATAAAGAGAGCATTGATTATATATATATATATAATTAAGAGCGTGCTAATAGCTCTAAACAAGCTTTTTTTTTTATTTATGATAAATGCTACTACAAAAGAAGGCATTCAAATCATTTTTATCTTGGATTGTCCCCATCCCCAGACCGGTTTCGACCTATGGGTCTCTTCAGTGAAGAGTTGGGACATTAGATCTAAAAAACCAACTCAAGCAAAGCATTTATCTAAAAGATAATTGTTAGAAGAAGATCTGAAACTTTTAGACATCTACATGTCTTTAAAGTCAGCTCTCCAACTGAAAAAATCATATGGGCCTGAACTTAATTCAGATACTCCATATATTAGTAGGCTTAGCTCTTTAATTTAGCTAAGGCCACAACAGAAAATAATAATAGTAATAATAACAAGTCAGATGTCACATGACTTATATATAGCTTGCACTTACAAATATGTAAAATTAAGAGCGTGCTAATAGCTCTAAACAAGCTTTTTTTTTTTATTTATGAATGCCTTCTCTTGTAGTAGCATTTATCATAAATAATAAAAAAAAAAGCTTGTTTAGAGCTATTAGCACGCTCTTAATTTTACATATTTGTAAGTGCAAGCTATATATAAGTCATGTGACATCTGACTTGTTATTATTACTATTATTATTTTGCTGTTGTGGCTTTAGCTAAATTAAAGAGCTAAGCCTACTAATATATGGAGTATCTGAATTAAGTTCAGGCCTATATGATTTTTTCAGTTGGAGAGCTGACTTTAAAGACATGTAGATGTCTAAAAGTTTCAGATCTTCTTCTAACAATTATCTTTTAGATAAATGCTTTGCTTGAGTTGGTTTTTTAGATCTAATGTCCCAACTCCTCACTGAAGAGACCCATAGGTCAAAACCCGTCTGGGGATGGGGACAATCCAAGATAAAAATGATTTGAATGCCTTCTCTTGTAGTAGCATTTATCATAAATAAAAAAAAAAAGCTTGTTTAGAGCTATTAGCATGCTCTTAATTTTACATATTTGTAAGTGCAAGCTATATATAAGTCATGTGACATCTGACTTGTTATTATATATATATATATATATATATATCTGTGTGTGTGTATGGAAGATGGCAATCTGGACCAACTGATGAATGCTGGTTTAGCACAAAATATATATATTGATGATTATTTATCTTTTCTGCATGGGTGTGGTCATGTGTATCAGTAGTATAAGATAGTGTGGATAGTGAAGGGGCTTGAACGTCTGAGTCCAAATCCTCTATATTTATAATTAATGTTCAAAAAATTCATATTTTTTTACCAACTAATGACAGAAAATAATCCTCAGCAACTTTTTGCTTAGATGGTTATCAACTTGAAAGAATAAACCAGTTGTAATGTCTTGACTATTTTATAAGTAGAAAAGTGGACTAGGATGTTGAGATTTAATGCAGATTCCAATGCGCTGCTGCTGCTTTTACAAGTTAAAATGTAGATTATTTTATCATAGGAAAATAATTACTGCATCTAAATTAGCTATATGTACAGCTTCATTGTATGGAAGTGAGACTTGGACATCTCATTAGTGCAAAGGATGATCTATAAAAAAAATTAAAATATACTGGCAAGATCATAAAAACAATGTGTTCTTTATCTTGCTGGATTTTATACTATTGAGTCTAATATTATAAAAACACACCTTTGTCAGATTGAACTGTAAAACAAATGAGCAATGGGAGACTTCCTAAAAGAGTGTTTTGATGGTAAACTTGAGCATGGATTTTGCAGGAGAGATAGATTCAATCTATTTATAAGGTCTCAAAGACATTCTAAAAAAATGAAATGTTAATTATTTCCTTTGGGAAGATATGGTAGAGAATAGAATACATCAGTGCTACAATTAGACATGGGGTTAAAGTATTTCAGAATGAAAAGTTATCGGCTAAAGAAATTAAAAGACAGCTTAATAAAACATCAAGTAAATTTGAAAATGGATCAGAATATGTTCTAATTGTGATTCACAGATTGGTTTGTATAATCATTTCAAAATTCATTTCTAGAGTAATTTCCTCTCTCTCTCTCTTTTTTTTTTTGACTTGTAATGGCCAGACTCATTTATAATTGTTTATATTATACATATAATAAACACCTCCATATTTCCCCATTCATTTTAAATTCACATAAGTAAAGATATAATAACAGACAAATGACCCCCAAGATTCATTTCGTGCTCAACCAGCACTCATCAGTTGGCCCAGGTCCTACCTCTCATATATATCTTTATATATGAAGAGTACTTATCTAGAGTAAATTGTTACATTTTCATTACCATTGTCAAACTTCCTCCACTCACAACCCTGACGCCATCCATTTCAGATAAATACAATAATAATTATGATTTAATTAGACAGTAGCGACACTTCTCTTCAAATTTTAGAAGATACCCAGTGAGGATTAAGAAAAAATGATGAAAATTAAATCATACTGCAAGCTTTTGTTTACATTTACCTTATAGTAACATTCGGATCAGTGATGAATAATTAATTTTGTTAGATTTACTGCAATAACAAACTGTGGAGTGAACGAAATCTGCATTCCTTCCCTTTTATTTTCAATTAAAAAAAATATCCCCCCCCCTCATTATTTTTTATTTAAAGACTTTCTTTTTAAAATCTATTACACTATTGCAATATTTATTTTTAAATAAATATCATTCTTTTATAATCATTTTCTGAAGCTTGTAAAATGTGATTAGCAATAAAAAGAATTAAACCGTCAAATTAACAAGTCAACCGAATAATGAAAAATTTATTTGGAAAGTTGTAGAAAAAGAATCGTACATTGATTAATTTTATAAATTGTGAAAAATGTCTCCGTCTTTCGAAGCGCTACTTGTATAACATACTATTCCGGCGACCAATCCATGGTTTCTAGCACAGATCCATCTTTTCCTTTTGTCAGTTTTGACAACTTATTTATTCCGGAATTGTTAAAGGTTAAGATGAACTTTTTGTACGAAAATAGACATTTCTTTTATAGAAACAGTTCTATCATCTTTATAATGTATTTTCTTATTATTTTTTGCCTCTATGTAAAATATTAAACAATAGAAATTAACCCTTAATTGTGTAATAAATATTAAAATCGATGTGTAATGAGCATTAACAGAAGCCATATGCATTCATAAACAAATACGAGCATTCCAATTCTAAGATAAAGAGTTAAAAAAAGACAAAACAAATACTATTCCTACTAATACAGTAGATAAGTTTTACAATGACTAAACAAAGCAATCTGTGGATCATCATCATCATTTTATACCATTATCAAATCACTGCAAGTTGAAGATATCACCAAATTAAATCCAGTTTCGTTGATTCTAATTTCTCTTTTCCACAACATACTACCATACTTCCTTATTTTATGAATCCACCTCAGATCTAATCTTTTTCCAAATCTTGTACAATCTCTTGGGATCCAATTTAAAACTTCAAATGTTAATCTATTATCATCTCTTCTACCAATACACCCAACCTATTCCATTTCAATCTCTTAATTCTTTCCATGATGTTAGTGATACCTGTTTGTTTTTCACATGTGTATTTTATTTCTGATCTCTTCTTGTTATTTTTATCATACATTTCTCCATACTTCATTGAGTGGTCTGACGTTTTTGTATTGCTCTACTGTAAAAGTCTAAGTCTCAGATTAATAAATAACAAGTAATAAAATACATCAATTAAAAACTTTTCTTTTCAAGTTTTTAAGTATAATTGCTTTTAATGCCAAGTTTTGTTTTTTTACCAAAAGCACCCCATTAACTTTAATTCTATCATTGGACATCTCACTTCTCCATTATTTGGGCTGTTTGATATTTTGCAAGGGTGTATTTTAATTTCTTTTGCAGAAAATATTTGTAAATAAAATACTTCACTGCTGTATCTAATAGTAACTCTATAATGCATTCCTCTATTCCATTCTCTGCTATATCTTCCGAATTAAAATAATCTATATTGCACTTCTTACAAAAGGTCTTTTGAGTCAGTGATTATAATGTATACAGTTATCTATTTCATCTATATAAATGATACTCAAGTTAATAAAACAGGCAAAACACTATACGTATTGCCACTCAGTGCAAGCTAGAGTAATCAATGGATGCTAGAAGGCTTGTGCATAAAATCCCCTCTAGTGCCTTCTCATCCAATATCCCCAGACTAGTTTCTGGCTTGTGGCCTTCATCAGTTATAAGCAAGCATAAGAAATGGTGATCATGTGATGATGCTCAAGTTCATTGTAAAACATCTTTTTAGGAAGTTTTGTAATGCTTATTTAGTTCACATGTATAATCCAAATAAAATGTAATTCTACAATAGCACTAAACATTACATGATCACCAATTCTTATGCTTGCTCATAACTATTATTAAAGCAGGCATCCATTGGTTACTCTGGCTTGCACTGAGTGGCACTACTGTATGAAGAGTTTTGCCTGTTTCAATTCTACAATAGTGGACTGTTTAGTACCATATCCACAAAAGTGCAAAGTATATTTGTTGGCCATATGATCTCACCATTGAATTTTTAAAATTTTAGAAACAACTTTAAATAAGAGTTTTCTTAGGCCTTTGTGCCAGTAGAATGCCCAAGTCTTACTTTCATACAATAAATTAGGCAAAATAATAGCTCACTATATTGGTAATTTAGTTACAACAGTTATTAGACTGTGATAAAATACCCTACATTTTAACTTGCTATAACCAGAAGAGCACTCTGAAAACAATACTGCACTTCATCTAAATCCAGTTTTCTGCTTAAAAGCTACAAAATTATTTTAATTGGCTACATTACAATGTTGATAACAATATAAGCTAAAATATCAGAATATGTATTTTAAAAAATTTTGTTTTACAAAAAAAAAAATTAAATATATATTAAAAATATTTATAAAGTTTAGATTTTGAATTTGTAATCAGGAGAGGAAATTTGCACAGACAATGTAAATATGGATATTTATAACGAATGATAATAATTTGTAAAGGCTTTTCTTGCAGTAATAGTATTAGCAATATCCAGCAATCTTATAAAGGCTCAGGAGGCCCTGTATGGCCATGGACTCTGAAATTCCATCTTTATCATATCCAGGGATTGAACTTCTTGTCAAAATTCTGAGTAATCCATCATTCAATTTCTTTTTTTATTATTATAAGAATGACAAACCCATTGTGTTAAGATGTTAAGCACTGGTGTGTTATTACCAATAATATAATAATCAAATGATTAGTTGCTTATGAAGTCATGTGTTATTTGAGTCCATCAGTCTCACACTGTACTAAAATCAGGTCAAATAATCAGTGGTTAGTTCGGCAGTAAGTCATGTTATGTTGGAATCTCAGAAGTAAAAGATTGATCTTTAGGATAAAAAGGTGTATCTTTCCACTTTCTCACTCAACTCCTGCATTATCTGAACAGCAATATTCAAGTATTATTATCTCATTAAAATTTTCTACCACAGTTGTTTTACTTAATTTCAGAAGACTTAACATCTCTAAATGTACAGATAATGAGCTTTTGATAATTTAGGATCTTTTTTAGAAAATTCGTTATTGAAAACTCTTCATATCCATGTTTTTTGTATTTGCAATTCAGAAAAATATTTGACAAAAAATAAAAATGCAGTTGAGCCACTATGCCTCTATATTTTGTTCAAAGCCCTTCTTGCATACATCATATATAATAATTTAGTTTTTGTTGATAAAGGCATTAATTATAATAGAATATATATTGTTTATTAAACTATAAGTAAACAGTAACGTTTTTACTATATATACATTCACTCATACAATGTCCATATATATATATAAATTATAAGTTTTTGGGATATACCGTGTCTTATTTTCCATTGAGCACCGATATTTCGATGGAATAGCAACCGCTATTCCGTCGAAATATCAGTGCTCAATGGAAAATAAGACACGGTATATCCCAAAAACTTATAATTTATCTACATCATATAACCGTGAAAACATTAAGTATAACATATTTATATATATATGGTAGTGGGCAAAAATAATCAGAATCATTCTCTGGTTTGCACACCTGTTGTAATATATACTTTTGATGTTACATATTTCTTGCAGAGACTCTTCAGCATGAGCCTGTCAAAGGATATTGCCATGTAATTGTGGGACCATGAAGCAATTTTTTTTGGAAAGTGCATTTTGTGTATTTGTCATTTTTTTTTTTATAATGGTTGAAAAGTTTGACAATGTGAAATTCTATTTTTGCTTATAGAAAATGACAAGGAAAAAAGTTGTAATGTTTTAAAGAGATTATAAGTAGCTGATATCATATAAAAACACAAGTTTATAATGTCCCTAAAAAGAAGGCAAGTGAAATCCAAAATCAAACAACACTAATTTTTTTAATACAAACTGCATTTTTCTCTCAAATTTAATTCATGATGATCAGGCATTTTATCTGCAAGTTCTGAAATGTTTAAATGATGCAATAAAATGTAAATATTCCATTTTGTGGCAAAAAACTGTGCAAAATCCACCCCCACAAAGTATCATTTCGCAAAGCCTTGAGTGTGAAACACTTTTTAATTAAATTCAGCATGACCCAGCTTATCTCACTTTGTGTGAATTTTTTTTTAATTTCTCAAATAAAAAATGTTTCAATTATTTTTTTTTTTTGCATTAAAATGAATCACTTTGCAAGTGTTTCTGGACTACTTTGAAAAGTGACAAACTGGTTTAGACCAGTGCATTGCATTAAATAAACTATACTTTTTAAAGCTATTCAATTTGCAACATCTAAAAATAAATATACAATTTTTTATCACAAAATTCTGGTAATTTTTTGCGTACCTTTATGTATATATACCTATAAAACAGATACTTTTTATGTGTATAATATGCATCAATAAATGAAGCTTATAGTATAAAAAAATTAAAAATAATCTTGTTAATTAATAATAAATTAAGGAAACGTATTTACATATATACTAAAATTTAAAATAATCAGTCTTAAACAAAATTATAATAGACAACTTAAAAATAATAAAAATTTATTTAGTACATCAAATCAGGCTTTCATTCTTTATTGAAGCTCTACTAAGATGGTTTCTTTTTCACATCCACATGACCAGCTACTCTACAGTAATTTCAATAAATATAATTAGTAAAGTACACATGCACACACACATATATATGCCAGTTTATATATATATTAATAAATTATACATGGATGTACCCGAATATTTCATTTATATATACATAAACATGAATAAACTTGGAAACTCATTATAATCTATTTTTTCCAAATGTTCAAAACAATGTTTTAATTATATTTCTAAAATTTACAATAATCCAAAAATGTCCATTTCCCTCCTAATTGTACTGGGCTCTTAAATATGTTTGTTTAAATTTTCATGAATATACAAAGCTCCATAACATTTTCTTTCCTTGTAAATTTTAACATATTCTAACATCTGACTATTTTTTCCACAATTCTATGATCAGGATCCAAAAAATGAATGTGATCCTGATTTTTTTTATCATTTTTATTAATTTTTCCTATCATGCTCCTTATCTCTTTCAAATTCAGTCTTTCTTGTCTGACCTATATATATCATATTTCAATAGCCCCAATCTTTATAATCCTACTTTATTTTAACAGTGTTCATCATTTTTGCATTAAAAATCCACTCCTCTAAAGATTTATTTTTCCATCCTATTTTCATGTTATTGTGTAATGTTTCTTTTAGCAATGTCTTATATACTGCTATTGAGTATGACATTGATACCCATTGTTTATTTTTATACACAGGATTTACATTATCCTTTGTATCATTAGAATGTTTATTACTGATTTAATATATATTTTTTATAATCCATTTTAACCATTCTCAACTTTCAATTTCTGTCCAAATGCTTCTGTTACATTCAGTGTTAGGTTAGCATGTTTTAACTTAAATCTTTCAAAGCTGCTATTTTTTAAGACCATGATTGGTACTAATTTGAATCAATTATAGCTCTTTTTTATTTTTAATATAATGTTTGATAGGTATTTCCTCGATAACTACTTTTTTTAAAAAAATGACTAAATACTTTAACTTCTCTTTTTCCATTATAAACGTAGTATGCAGGACTCATCATCATCATCATTATAAGCCATTATCAATCCACTGCAGGATGAAGGTCTCTCCAAGTTTAATCCATCTTCTCCGATCTTTAGCTTCTCTTCTCCACATCACCCCTACACATTTTCTTATTTCATCCATCCATCTTACATGTGGTCTCCTTCTGGGTCTTTTACAATCTCTTGGAATCCAGTTTAAAATTTCAATTGTCCATATATTATCATCTTTTCTAGCAATATGTCCAGCCCAACTCCACTTCAATCTTTTAATTTTTTCAATGAGGTCAGTAACACCTGTTTGTTCTCTTACCCATACATTGCGTTTTCGATCTCTTCTTGTTACTCCCAACATACATCTCTCCATACTTCTTTGAGTGGTCTGAAGTCTCTGTATTGATCTTCTATTAAGTGTCCAAGTCTCAGATCCATAAGTAAGAACTGGTAAAACACATTTGTTAAAAATCTTTCTTTTCAAACACATAGGCATATTTCCTTTTAATATCAAGTTATTTCTACCAAAAGCACTCCAACCAAGTTTAATTCTATGATTAATTTCCTCTATTATGTTTCCATCTGTATTAATAATCTGACCAAGGTATTTGTAACTCTTAACTTCTTCTAATTCATCATAATCAATCTTTATTTTCATATTTTGAGCAAATCGATTAAACATTACTTTAGTCTTTTTAACATTTATCTTTAGTCCTACTTTCCTACTTTCATCTGATAACTCCTGCAACATTTCCTGCAGCTTGGAAGCATTATTTGCAAAAACAACTACATCATCTGCGAAATCTAAATGACTTAAATAATCTCCATTTACTTTCACTCCTTTAGTTTCCCATTTTAATCCACAAAATACTTCTTGCAGCACTGCTGTAAAAAGTTTTGGAGATATGGAGTCACCTTGTCTTACACCTTTCTCAATGTTGACTTTCCCAGTATCATTATGTAATCTAATTGTTGCTGTTGCATTTTTATAAATATTCTTTAAAATATGACAATATCCTGGATCTATACCTTGATGATCCAATGCTTTAATCACTGAAGAAATGTTTATAGAATCAAATGCCTTTTCATAATCTACAAATCCAAAACATAATGACAACTCATATTCATTTGTCCTTTCTATAACTTCTCTCAATACTTGAATATGATCTACTGTACTAAAACCACTTTTAAATCCAGCTTGTTCTCTTGGTTGGTGAAAATCCAAGGTTCTCTGTAGACGAGTTGTAATTATCTTGGTAAAAATTTTATATAAAACTGATAAAAGGCTGATAGGTCTGTAATTTCTAATATCTTCTTTATCACCTTTTTTAAATATTAATATTATTACTGCATTCTTCCAATCATCCGGTACATCTTTATCATTTAGACATTTGGTATATAATTTTGCTAATATTTTTTCTGTTTCTTCACCTGCTTCTTTTAATATATCAATTATAATTCCATCATTACCTGGAGCCTTTCCTTTTTTCATACATTTAATTGCATTTCTCACTTCTTCATTAAAATTCTGGGCAATTCGGAAGATGTAATAGATATATGAGGTACTTCTTCTTTATTACTATATAATTCTTGATAAAAATCTTCTACCAATTTCATAATGTCATCCCTCTTTTTAGTAATAATTCCATCTTTTTTCCTTATTGCAGATATAAATTTCCTACCAATACCAAAATGTTGTTTTACATTCTTAAGACTTTTATTTTCTTCTACAGCTTTTCTTGCTAGTTCACAGTTATACTTTCTTATATCATTTTCAACTCTTTTCCGCACCATTTTACAAAATTCGAGATATTCAATTCTGTTTAATGCATCATTCTTGCATATCTTCATATCCCTTCTTTTCTTCATAAGTTCTCTAGTCTCAGTAGAAATTTTATTAGTCAATTGCTGCTTTTTTCTACCAGCTATCTTTGTTGCAGTTTTTAAAAGTGTATCAGTTATTTTCATATTAATTTCATTCAAATCTGAATCATGTTCAAAATCTACTAATACTTGAAACCGATTTGTAAGTTCTAATTTAAATTCATTAGAATGTTTCTGAAGATTAGGAATATCAACTGTAAATATAGTTTTTCTTAATAATTTTTGTCTCTCCAGTTTTACAGTAACATGTATCTTACCCCTTACTAATCGATGATCACTTCCTGTGTTAAATTTATTAAGAACATTACAATCTTGAAATATGTATTTCCTGTTAATCAAAATATAATCCAATTCTGCTGTACCTTCATTTGGATGCTTCAATGTCCATTTCCTTCTAACATTTTTCTCAAAAAAAGAATTCATAATATAAAGTTTTTTCTTCTCTGCAAACTCCACAAGTCTATGTCCTCTCTCATTTCTATTACCATAACCAAAATTACCTACAACACTTTCATCTTTCATTTGTTTACCAATTCTAGCATTAAAATCTCCCATAACAATTTTAAAATGTTGTTTACTCTGATCAAAAACCTTTTGTACATCCATATAAAAATCTTCTACTACTTCATCACTGTGAGAACTTGTTGGGGCATAAACCTGAATTATCTGCATTTGATATCTGCTATTAAGTTGTATAACTAATCTTGCCACTCTGTCTGATACACCATCAATCTCCACAATATTGTTCTTCCACTTTTTATTTATAATGAATCCGACTCCACTTGTATTTCCAATATTTGTGCCTTTATAATAGAGCATATGTCCACTTTTTAAATCAATTGTCTCTTCACCTTTTCTTCTAACTTCACAAAGTCCAATAATATCCCATTTAATATAAGAGAGTTCTTCTAATTCTTGCAATCTTCCTTCACTTGAAAGTGATCTGCAGTTGTAAGTACCTAAATAAAAAGTCGTCATCAAATGGCAGCCTGGGTCTGCCTCCAGGATATTCTTAGCACCCTCCGCCTTCGGCCACCAACTGCTGCCTTGGTTGGTGACTTTACAGCCTCCTGGGATTAAGGGCCATGCTTTATTTTTGTCTGTCATAATTGTATAATTGGGAAAAATCTTTATCATTTACACAAACATTCATTCTGCCTTATCAGGCACTGAGAAGAAAGACCATGGTGTTTCTTGATCTTAAACTCAGATGTAAAAAGCCAATAAACTCACCACGCTGGCTAATGCGTGTTGGTGAGCAGCCCATCCATGTTCGTATACTATATGAATAAACATATAGTAATAACAGCTGCAACGACAAGAACGTATGGAGTGGACATTAGGAATTTGCCCTGCTCGGTTCCTTTAAGGCCTCCAAGAGGAATCAAAGGGTCTCCTTTCAGTTAATAGCAAACTCCTTTCTGCAGCCACTATGCAGGACTAAATAATAATAAATACAATATTAAACTTACAATAGAAAAAAAGAAGAAGGATTAAAAATATTTAGACATTTTTAAAGAAAAAGGTGAAATACTTATTAAACATTATATTAAAGATAAAGAACAAAGAAGTATAAGTGATTCAAATTCATATCACCCATGGTCTCAGAAAATAGCAGCTTTGAAGGGGTTTAAGTTAAGAAATGAAGAACTAACACCGAATGCAGAAGAAGCAATTGAACAGGGTTGTAAAAAGATATTAAAAAGATTTTTTTTTTCAAGTGTCATAGCATCATCCGGGACGTGAACCTGCAACCTGGGCAACTGCTTGTAAGGCAGTCACGCTGACCTCTCGACCACCAATGCAGGACTAAGATTTTGAACAATAAATATCTGAATAATACAAAGAATAGTGTAAATTCTGTGTATAAAAATAAGCAATGAGTGACAATTCCACACTATACAAGACATTGATAAAAGAATAGTTACCAGATGATATGAAAGTGGGATAGAAAAATAGTAAATCTTTATGGACATGGAATTTGTAATGTAAAAAGGATGGATAATATTAAAATAGGGTAGGATAAGTTTATAAATTAATTGGGACCAATGAATTGTGATATATATATAATCAAAATTACCCCAAATTCACAACTCAACCAGACTAACCAAGAAAATAAATTCTAAAACACTAACAATGGTTTCACTGCTACAAGCAGACTTCTCAAGTGTAAATAACTATAAAATAACATATTTAAACTAAAATGACCCACAATGCCACTTTCTTACCATACACCCTTAATATTGAAAGAACTTTTAAATAATTCAGAAAAAAATGACAATGAAAAAGGTAAGGAGTATGATAGGATAATTAATAGAAAGAATACAAAATCAGGGTCATACATTCATTTGTTTGGATATTAGTCTTAGAATGAATTGTGAAAAAAATATTCAGGTAATAAAATATGTTAAAAATTACAAGAAAAAAAAAATGTTTTCTTGAAAAAGTCGAGAACTTCTCACTATGTTTTGACATCATCCATATTTTATAGTTATATAACACATTATTAGATATGTGGTTGTCCAGTATAAAAAAATTAGGTCATGTGATATATGACTTTAATTTTTATATCTAATTTGTTTTGTAACATGATGTTTTACTTTTTCAAAAAACCTAGATCATTATTTTATGTTAGTCGGCCATTGTTTCTATCCTATTTTTTGCTGAACATTATATATATAAATTTCAATCGATTTAAAAACTGAATCGTAATATAATTGGAGTGATTTAATTAAAAATTCATTCCATAATTAAAAAATATTCCAGACATTCCTTTGTACATTGTTAAATCTATTGTTTTAAACTGTCGTTAGAGGACGCATCGATTATTAATAGTAACAGTTTGGAAATTTAATTTCGAACTTTACTTATATATATATAGTATTGTAATTATTTTGCATTATATATGTAAGCACTTCAGTAATTTATATACCTTTACGTATATTTAAAAAAAAGTTGTATTTTTTATAACACTACACTTGTAGACATATTAATTTCTAAAAAAAAAAAAAACTTGTCACACCCACGCACACATATTTATATATATATCATTAGTCATTACGGGAAAAAATAAAGGTTTATTATATCAGTGTTTAGAACTAGCTTATTATATCATTTCAAAACAAGATTTTTTAGTCTAAAAAAAGCAGCTATTTATTTCCCTGAATAAAAGATGAATACTAGAAAAGATTGTAATGTATAAGTGCTAAATATAGTTTGAATTTTTAAATGATAAACATTATTCTTATATATTTTCAAAACATAGGAAAAAAATATTGACAAGTATTTATTAATATTTTCACAAATCAGTTCGGGTTCTTACAAGCTAAGAATAAACGAGATCTTTTGTTATCTTTGGTTTGAGATTCTAGTGTTGTAGAAAATAAAACTTTTTAAAAACATCTATAAATGTTACTGAAGAGTTTTAGAATATAAATATACTGTATATATATAATAAGTTAGGAAACAATTGCGGCATTACGGAGAACAATTAGTCGAGTATATTTTGCTGTTCATTTTCAGTGTTTTGTCATTGACTTTGTAGAATCAATAAATATGCTATATAATATATTTCTTAATACATACGTATAAATAAAATATGCACCCCCCCTCCCATAGAAGTTAGGTGGAGGACAGTAATAAATTATTAAGCCGTGCTGTAGTGGCAAAGTTCGGAATTCAAATCATAATCCTTTTCTGGTATTTAATTTTTTTTATGAAATCCCGAGAAATAAACCATAGCATTATTTATTAATTACTTTGTTAAACATTCAGAGAAAAAAAAGTTATTAGTGTGATCTTAAAACATTTTCAAAAAAAAATTCTGTTCTCAATTTTTTTTTAGAAATTTGAAAGTGTAAGATCCCTCGGTGCATCGAGTATTCAGTCTGAGGGGAAAAACTGATGCTTTGAGCTGATACTGAACTTATTCACTTATAGGGTATATGACACACAATCAAATTACATTTGTAGGTGTTACATAAAGAAAATTTTATTAATTTTAGTTTTGCATGTGAGCTAATGTTAACAACCAAAGCTAAACACACTATTGTGTATAACCTGTTAATGAAGCAACCTGTATAGAGCTTGGCTTGACAACAGATTGTAGATTCTGTGATTCATTAAGTTTTGTCTGTTATCATGTAACTTACATTTGTCAATTTGCAGTTTTTTATATATATATATACACACACACAAAGATGAATTAAACATATCCACACTGGTATCTATAGAACACACTGATTTGTCAGTGAGAAACAATGACAGTTCCACTTGTAATTTGCATAAAAGAAGAGCAGCATGTAGAGAACAATTTTTGTGGTCTGAGGATTAGTCTGATTGTCATGAAGAAGTGTG
Source organism: Epiperipatus broadwayi (assembly GCA_028023455.1). Lineage (NCBI taxonomy): Eukaryota > Metazoa > Onychophora > Udeonychophora > Euonychophora > Peripatidae > Epiperipatus > Epiperipatus broadwayi. The sequence goes on along the minus strand of JAQFVV010000808.1, from coordinate 150,837 downwards.
TATGAATAGATAGAGAAGTCCAAAGAAGGTTGCACAAATGTCAGACATATGCATCCTTCCTATAGTCTTAATCTTGCCCCATCAATTTTCTTCCCTAAAAGAAGCTCTATGAGAGCAAAGATTTAAGACTGATGAAGAGGTGAAGACCATGATACATTCATGGTTCACAGAAAAACCTAAGACATTTTTAATGAAGGAAATATGAGAGCTTGTTGGTAGATAGACAAAATGCATTGAGAAGTATGAAGATTGCATCAAAAACTAATATCTTTCCTCAAACTTGATTAGAATAAATTCTACAACCAGGGTGTGGTAAGTTTTTGACTGATTCTCATATATTCACTCTTTCATTTGCACAAAGATGGATTTTAATATTAAGAAATGTTGCATTCTTATTGGCAGAATCATTTAAATGTAGATATATAATGAAATGAATTTTATAATGCTAGCCTACTTTAAATGCAGATCATTCGGTGATAAGAAAATAAATCCTTAATTAGAATCAAAGAAGCAAGAAAGTGCAGCTAAAGTTTTATTAAGCAAACAATAATCCAGGTAATTAATATGAAATAAAATTAATTGTTATAAAAAATTAGAATAAACAATTATTGAAATAAGACAGAGAAGAAATATAGTACATATTACACAAACAAAATTTTAATTATATCACAGAACACTCCTATTCAAAATACATTACTCACAACTATCTTGCAAGCAGACTCATAAATGAGTCCTTTTAATAAACTTACAAATACAATTCTACTTTTCATTGATTAATGCCTATTCATTCAGTCTAACAAAAGCAGAATTTCTCTTTGATCTGATCTCCAACCCTATATATTGGTAAATAAATCAACATTGATATCCAAAAAGGCTGAAACTTATTAGTAATGATCTTAGTTTTAAGCCAATAAATATCACATTTATCACTATTTCTTATGCTTACTCTTAACTGTTACTAAAACAGGCAAAACTCTCTATACATATTGCCCTCTATATGTATTGCCACTCAGTGCTAACCAGAGTAATCAATGGATGCCAGAAGGCTTGTGCATAAAATCCCCATCTAGTGCCTACTTATCCAATATCCCCAAACCTATATGACTATATAAGCTGATGAGGTCTGAGGGTATTGGATGAGTAGGCATTAGATGGGGATTTTCTGCACAAGTCTTCTGGCATCCATTGATTACTCTGGTTTACACTGAGTGGAAATATGTATAGAGAGTGTTGCCTGTTTTAATGATCTTAGTTCACAAATTAATCAAGTCACCTTTCTGCTAATAGTTTCCGCCTTTTCGGATATCAATGTTGAGTTATTACCAATATATACAGTTGGAAGTCAATGAAAGAGGAATCCTTTTCTTTTTAGACTGAATAAATTGCCATTGATAAATGAAAAGTAAAATTGTATTTACAAGTTTATGAATCATTATGAGTCTGCCAGCAAAATAGTTCTGAATAATATTTTGAATGAGAGTTTTCTGTGATATGATTATAATCCTAAACATTACATATTCAGGCAGTAGTAAAACAGGCAAAAACTCTCCATATAGTAGTGCCACCTTGTGCTAACCAGAGTACTCAATGGATGCCAGAAGGCTTATGCATAAAATCCCTATCTAGTGCCTACTCATCCAATATCCCCAGATTAGTTATATGTTTAGTGGTTTAGCAGTAGTAAAAGTTATTTATTTTTTATTTTAAATATTTATTTTTATTAAACAATATATACACACATATATATATATATATAAGGTTTTAGTTTTTTTTAAATCTCTTTTTGTTTTTGATTACTTAGAATTTATACGTTACATTAATAAAAGATATGTCCTTATATTTTCTTAATAAGTGGGTGTTAGTAAGTAGGTGTCACACTTTGTTTCTTATTGGTCTGTCTTAATTTTATCTTTGGTTGATTGCTATTATGCCTTTGTTTAATGCATATCTTCTTTTCATAAAATTATATATTTCCATATTTTGCATGCTGTAGGTGCTGCTCCTTCCCAGATTTTGATCATTTGTTTTCTTGGTAAGTATTTTAAGCATTGTTCGAAGTGTTTATCCCATTCTTTATCAAGTTTTTTTATCCAATTATATTTTTTATTATCGAATATTAATGAACATCTTATTTCCCATAGTGTTCTAATTGTGTGGATAAGTACCATAGCATTGTATGGATCAAATCTCTTGATGTGTTTGTTAATCATATCTTTTACATTAATGATTGGAGTTTTGAATACTTTTATCCTTATTTGTTTAAATGCTCTAAACTCTTCGACCAGGTGTATGATTGTCTCTTCACTGTCCTTGCAGGTTGAACACCCTGGCTCTAGATTCATACCTAGTTTTTTTTTATTTAAAAACGTTGTCATGGGGTGTATCTCATTCATCAATTTATAGATGATTTTTATGTATTTTTGGGGTGTATAGATTGACTGAAACTTTCTTAAAACATTACTTAGGGATATGTTTAGCTATGATTTTGCCTGATAATTGTTACTTTTTTAAGGATACTATATTTTAGCCCTTCTAAATTAGACATATTTAGCACATCTTGTAAGTCTTTATATGCTAAGGATCTTGTTTCTTTTTCCATATTTTTATACAATTTTATGTCGCATTCTATTTATTTATATGCTGTTGAAATTAGTAATAATCAAAATTTTGTAATTATTGCATTCTAAACTACCAACTTTCTCTAATAAGAAAATGCTCTGATGTTTTAGCATTGGAAGCATTCTGCACTTGTGCAATAAGTTTTTAATTAAAACTTTAATAAATTAAAATGTATTTAAAATGATTTAACTTTAAATTGATAGAGAAAAAAGTTCAATTTTAAATTTTTATAAAAGAAAAGTGAAATAATTACAAGTACAATAATATTTAAAGCTTTATAGTATTTATTGACGTATTGGGTTACTATCAAAATAATTTTCTTTTTTTTTTTTTAAAGAAAAAAAATTAAATGTTTAAGCTAGTAACATGCTCAATGTTGAAAATTAATGTTTTTAATAAACAGCCTTCAAAAACTTTACGAATTTTAAAAATATTATATATATTAAAACTTTTCTAAAGTGTGTACTTTAAAATGCTTTATTTGATAAACATCAGTAGTAGGGTGTGTTTAATAGCTTGTGTATGACAAGAGCTTAGATTAGGACAATTTTCCGCCAGACTACATTGTAAAATCTTTACTACTTTTTTTCCAAACATTAAAATGTACATGGAAACATAAGAAACACAGCAAGTAAGAAAATGTATTCAATATCAATAATTTGTATGAATCATCGTTACAAGTTACATCATACAGTTTATTATGCATTACAGCATATCTGTGTAGAAGAAATCTACTAAGATGATTAAAAGAAAAGCTATTATGTAGCACAAATAACAGACTCCTTAGCTTAATTTTATCCACAATAAACTATAGGATAAAAAGTTGTCAAAATTTATAAATAATATCATTGAAGGAAAATAATTGTATATATATCATTAAATCCAGTCAACACTTAGATAATCCCAATATCAATAACAGCCAACAATTTTAATCTGTTGTCAAGGCAACCTCCTTTTAACAATATATATGCTTGTAATGCCGGAAAACACTAATTTTAAAAATGTGTTTCATTATAACCATAATTTAGGCAAAGGCAGTAACAAAAATCTTTTTAAAATAAATTGGCAAAGAAAAAAAGATTCTGTAAATAATGACATACTATCATTTTAAAACCTTCTTTAAAGCAAAAAAAAAAATTCCTCTTCTCATTTGCATGATAAACTGTTTTATATATATAAAATTAAGAGCATGCTAATGAGCTCTCAACAAGCTTTTTTTTTAATTTTTTTTATTATGATAAATGCTATTACAAGAGAAGGCATTCAAATCATCTTTATCTTTGATTGTCCCCATCCCCAGAACGGTTTCGACCTATGGGTCTCTTCAGTGAGTAGTTGGGACACTAGATTCAAAAAACCAACTCAAGCTAGACATTTATCTAAAAGTTAATTGTCAAGAAGAAGATCTGAAAGTTTTAGACACCTGCATGTCTTTAAAGGCAGATCTCCAATTGAAAAAATCATATGGGCCTGAACTTAATTCAGATACTCCCTATATTAATAGGCTTAGCCATTTAATTTAGCCAAAGCCCCAATAGCAAAATAATAATAGTAATAATAAAAAGTCAGATGTCACATGACTTATATATAGCTTGTATTTACCAATATATATATATATAAATAAAATAAAAAAAGCTTGTTTAGAGTTATTAGCACGCTCTTAATTTTATATATATATATATTGTCTATACTAAATGTAATTATAAGGACTTGAACTCAGACGTTCAAACTCTTCACATTTATCCAATCCATCTTATACAACTGATACACATGACCACATACATGTGAAGAAGATAAATGATTTCCAATATACATATTTCATGTTGAACCAATACTCATAATTTGGTCCAGATCATCATCTCTAACCCTGTGTCAGTTTATGTTAAGATAGCAAATCTTCAAACTTTAATGGACAATCTTCTTCATTCTCCAACTCTTTAGCCATCAATATCATTGAAAATCTGAGGAAGAAATGCTGTAAGCCCTTGATGATGGCAATATTACAGTCATACTCATATTGACCTTAAATCAATCTCACCCCTCACACATAGAACCTTAATATGTCCATTTAATTATACAGAAGAGGAATGGGCAAAATACAGGCTGAATACAGGAGAAGATTGAAGCTTGTCCATTAAGGTTTAAAGATTTGCTATCTTAATATAAACTGAGCAATGATTGTATATATGAGTTAGAGAGGGTGATCTGGACCAATTGATAAGTGCTGGTTCAGCATAAAATATGTATATTGGAGATCATTTATCTTTTTTACATGTATGTGGTCATGTTTATCAATTGTTTAAGATGAATTGAATAGATGTGGGGAATTTAAAAGTCCGAATTCAAGTCATATATATATTATCCCTATATTCACCATTAAAACAGATATTTATATATATCCGAATTCAAGTCATATATATATTATCCCTATATTCACCATTAAAACAGACTAGCCAAAGAAAATAAACTCTAAAACACCACCAATGTTTTCACTGTTACAAGCAGACTTCACAAGTGTAAAGGACTAAAGAACAATGAAATTTATACTAAATGTTACCATGTTTATCAATTGTTTAAGATGAATTGAATAGATGTGGGGGGTTTAAAAGTCTGAATTCAAATCCTCTACAAACATATATATATCAAAATTATTCCTATATTTACCATTAAAACAGACTAGCCAAAGAAAATAAACTCTAAAACACCACCAATGTTTTCACTGTTACAAGTAGACTTCACAAGTGTAACGGACTAAAGAACAATGAAATTTATATTAAATATTAGCCACAATTCCACTTACACCACACACTCTTAATATTAAAAAAAACTTTGAAAAGGTTAAGACTTCAATTGTCCATCTATTGTCACCTCTTCTTACAATGTGTTATGCCCAACCCTTTTACAGATTTTTAATTGCTTTAATGAGTTCAGTGACAATTGTTTGTTCTCTCAGCATTGTATTTATTCTTGATCTCTCCTTGTTACTTCTAACATATATCTTTCTAATACTTAGTTGACTGATCTGAAATCTCTCTATAGCTTTCCTTTAAGTATCCAAGTCTCAGACCCATAAGTAGGAGCTGATAAAACACATTTATAAAAAAAATCCTTTTTAGAACAACAAAGCATTCCATCTAAGCTTAATTCTGTGATTAATTTCATCCATTAAGTTTCCATCTGTATTTATAATCTGATTAAAGTATTTATAGTTGTTAACTTTTTCTAATTCATAGTTGAACATTATTTTAATATTTTTTTTAGTATTTAGCTTTACTTTCTTGTTTTGATCTGATTATGTCCACAACATTTTCTGAACATTTGAAGCATTATTTGCAAAGAAAAAAGTAATATGACATCGTTTGTTAATTGAAATAATAAATAAAATCCATGTATTTTTACTCCATTAGTTTCCCATTTTAATTCTGTTGCAGATAGTTTTGAAGGCATTGATTCAACTGTCATATATCTTTTCACTATTAATCTTTTTAGTGTAACCATGTAATCTAATCTCTGCTGTTTCATTTTGATAAATTTTCTCTAGAATATATCCTAGGCTTTTATTTTTATGGTCTAAAGCTTTAATAACTATGAAAATGCTTATAAAATGTCTCTTTCATAATTTATAAAATCAAAGTGTAATGGTAATTTATATTTGTTGGTTATTTTTATAACTTCTCTCAATATTTAAATGTAACATCTTGGACTAAAACCACTGTTGGGTTGTTTTGTGTCCAAGTTTGCAATAAATGAGCTGTAATTGTTTTAGTAATGATATTGTATAGACTCATAAAAAATCAATAGATCTGTAATTTTTATGTTTTTTCTCACTTTTATTAAATATTATCTTTACTACTACAATCTTCAAATCATCTTTATTTTTCCACTTATTAAAAATTTTCTCTAGAATGTTCTTTCAAAGTAATGTATCTAGGCATTCATTATTGGTCAGTAAATGGGTATGAACCAAATATTCATTAGAAGATAATGAAAACAAGAGTCTTTATTACTTGATAGCTATTTAAAAGTTAATGAACAGATAAAAAATTAATATTTCAAATATATATAGTAATACAATATTTTATCCATTTAAATTAACATAATTAGAAAACACTTAACCTAAAACAACTGCCCCTGATCAAGAGTCAAAGCAAACTGACAAACTGATGCATCCAAAAGGAATACTCTTTTTAATTGTATCAGTCTATCAGTTTACTTTGACTCTTGGCTTGTAACAGTTGTTCTAAGTCAAATGCTTTTTAATTAAGTTGAATTTAAATAGATATCTCTACACATTCAAGATTTCCATATATATGCACACACTATACTGAAAACAATTTTCAACATCTAAAAACTGCAGCAAGCATACATGATCATCTGATCTAATTGTGCACATAAAGAACACTGAGTCAGAGATAAAAGATCATGAAGTTCTTACTGTTTTGATGATGGGTAGATTTGAATCTGTGATGATGAAGATAACTAATAAAATCTTAACTTAAACAATTTTTTAAGTGTTTCAGTTAATGTTATCCATTTGCTTTTAAATGCTTTTAAATAGCCAGTAGTTGTAAAAACTTGATCAATTCTTAATCTGCAGAATTGTTTAAAACATTGTAAATTACAGTGAATTTAATCTTAGGAAGAAGAGTGCTGATAGTTGGTCTATGTAAAATGTAAAAAAAAAAACCCACTTGCATAAAAGAAAAAGAATGAATGACAGATAAAACAAATAAAGAAATCATTTTCTTACACAATATGTGATAAACATGTGATGTGATGATGTGATGTATTGTGGCTTCTCCTTAAACGAAGTCAAGAATATCTCAGCAATTATGCCCAGATAAACCTGTTAGCCACTTTATTTTCCTTTCCCCACTCTAAATTTTTCCTTATTCTGCTCCATCCCATTTCCACAACATAATCTTTGTCAACTCTATAACCTTTATATCTAAATCTCCTTTATCTTTTCCCAAACCCAGCATAAAAACCAATAATTCACTTTCTGTATAATCACTTTGTTATATTTATTCTTCCATAACTTCATTATATATACCCTTTCTGTTTTCAAGCATTTACATTCAATTAACAAATGCCTAATATTTTCTATTCCTTCCTTACATAATTTACAAAATAAATCACCCATTTTTTTCCATTTGCATGTATATTTTCTTGTAGCTAAAGATCCCACTCAAGCCTTAAATAATAAACTCTTTCCTTACTATTATCATATAGTAACTCACACCTAGTATTCTGTTTATTTCTATATATATTTAAACTTTGTACTTTCCATACTATTTCTCCATCTCTCTAACTCCCTATTATTTATTAATAAATCTATTCTTTTATCCCATTTCTTACTACTACAACATTCAACAATCCTCTTAACACAATCATCCCATCTTTTGTCCAAATATACTGGTATAAATTCTTTATCCAAATTTTTTGCATAGTGCATTACCTTTCTCACCCATCTTGTTATCTGCCCTTCACTCATAATCCAATTAAATACTATTTTAGCTATTCTTTTATTATCCATAAACTGCAATCTACCAAACATTTTCATTTTACTTTTTGCATCTCTCATATGAAAACTTGACCATCCCATTTCTTCTTGAATTGCCTCCCTTGCTGTCCATACATCTGCATCCAATGCATGTCTTCTTACTTCCATTTGAACTTTTTCTAAGTAATTTTAATACCTCTTCACTAACATATAATGCATCATTACCATATGGTAACCCTGCTACTGCAACTTCTTTCCATATACTTCTAACTACATCATATTTATTATATGAAAACACTGTTAATTTTTTTATCAATCCCTTTCTTTTCTTTGCTTCATTTATCAATTTTTTTCCCATTCATCCAAATAATTTTTTCTGATTACTTAAAATAATTCCCAAATAGCTATATCTATTCATCATACTTAACTTAATATCTCCCAATAAAAATTCTACATCTTCTCTTTCCCCAGTATTAACCATCATTATATTTGATTTTCTTCACTAAATTTAATCCCCATCTCTTTACCCACCCTTGCACACATCCTCAGCATAACTTTCATATCTTCTCTTCTTTCTGCACACAAAAATATATCATTCACAAAAAAAAAAAGACCTGACAAAATATATATTCCCTTACTATCTATTAACGGTATCTCTATCCCTCTTCCTAGTCTTTCTATTGCTCTTTCCATTTCACTCAAATACAACAAAAACAAAATAGGTGACAAGAGCAACTCTGTAGTGTAATGCCATCTATAGTAAGTTTGAGTAATTAGTGATTAATAGATAATACTGCACTTATATTCATATTCTGCTTTTATCAATAAATACTTTAGATTCAAATCTAAAAATAACATAGCTATGAATTTAGCAACTGCCTTTAACTCTATTTTATTATTCATGTTAAAAGAACCCATCAAGTCTGATGATGAAGATTTAAGTGCATTACCATATGGCAATCACTGATTACTTGAACTTACTGTAGAAAGCAATTGGTAGAGGGCTGCTTTCATTTTATCACACATTGTGTAAGCTAAAGAATCAAATGCTTTGTTATTATCTATCTTTCAGTTCTTCATAGTTTTTTGACAGTTCCTAATGGCTGATTCGAATAAATTTCCAACTTTTTATTTGATCAAGTCTACCATTTTATATTTTCAGATATTTTGAATCATTTGTTAAAAATATACATTTATAAATGAAAATTATTTTGAAAGTTTTCATTTCAACTTTGCAAATATAGAAAAAAATTAATTCACTAAAATACATAATCAGAACAATAACTTTTTTTATTGGACAATTACTGCCTTTGTTATATAAATATTAAATTTAAAAAATTAAATTTGTTTTAGCTCAGTTTCTAAAACTCAATTGAATTGATATTCATATTACATAGAGACAATGAAATTTTATTTAAAACTATTTCTAATTATTCAAAAAATGATAAAAAAATCTGCTATCATCAATACGAAATGCATTTTTGGACCAATAAAAAATGGTAATTGAATGTTATTGATTTCGCATTATCTTCTAAAAGTAAATATTTTCAAATAAAATCTGAATCTAATCACACTATTCTTCTAAAAATAAATATATATTTTACTAAAATAATCATAAATATAAATAAATACAGCAAATATATGTTTCACTTTCAAAGTCTAAATAAAAGCAAAACATTTTCAAAAGCTTTTGCAAGTGTTCTTATATAGAAAGAATACAATCAGGAATGTTGTCAGTTTGTTGTTAACTCATTCATAACAGGTTCCTCAGTACAATACTGATGATATCTTATGATTGTTTTTTAAACTAATAAATCAATATTATTTTAGTTCCAGTTTTAAAACTGGCAAATTAATGCTAAAGATAAGAGAATGTATTAAAAGCAAAGCAACCAGCACTACTATCATGTGCTTTGAGAACAAGTATAGATATTGCCAAAAAGTTTACTATTCCTAGCCAGAATAAAAAGGTATTTGTAGGTAGAACAGAATTGAGGTTGCTCAAATATAACACTACTGATTCAGGATCTGATAAATATTACTGTGCAAATAGATTGTTTTGTATTCAAAAACCTTACATTGATTTGAATTTCAGATTTTTTGTATGAATAACAAAATTAGGTTAAATATGACTGGTTGTTAATTGAACAATTGTATTATTCTTAGTTTTGAATTCCAAATTATCACTGAAAGCAAGAAAACAAAAAACAAAAAAACAACAACAAAAAAACAACTACAACCCTGAATCCTGTCGAAGGATGGAAGTAAGTTAAAATCATTTTCCTCTGGTAATCACTGATTAGATAAGTTTACTATAAGTGGCAGTAAAATAGACAGTTTCTATTTTTTAATTAAATGCTAAATAAAAAAGTTGTATATAAATATATTAAGTTCTCTGATCAATGGTAGGGACAGAACGCTAAGCAATAAAATATTACTCTGATTATTTATAATAGTTTTAACAAGGCTGTAAACCTTAGCAATGAGCGTCTGAAAAAATCGTCATTAGGGACCTCTGTAGGTCTTTAAAACACATGCTTACGCTATGAAGAAAAGAGAGAATCCCTTCTTTACTTCGACCTACTTTTATATATAAATAGGTGAAGCAGAAGTGTTTTGATCTAAGAGTGTGAAGCTATTAAATACTTCACTAATTAAGTCCACAATTCTTATAATACATTAATACTCGCGAAATCTTACGATTTACTATGAGTTAATGAAAAGATCTTATTGAAGTTAATTTCTGGTTACTTCACTATCCTCTTAATTCAATTTATAATAGCACATTAATTTTAGAAGTACCGAACACTGTACCGGTCAACCGTTTCAATACATTATATTTAATCTAGCATTATTAAGATATATATATAGTACTGCTTTCTCTTAGAAACAATTTAATAATAATTTACATTATTTTATAAACAAACAATTCATAAATAGCTTTAAACTAAGCGTAATATTTTATAAATCTCACCATTAGATTTAGTGATTGAAAATTAATGTTTTCAAAAGATTACATTAGATAGACAAATCAAAAGGGAAAATTAGAACGAAATACATAAAATTACCCGACCTAAATAGCATAAAAATAGTAATAATATTTGTAAATTGCAACCTTGAATTCATATTTAATCCTTTACGCGCAGCGTATTTCTTTATTTACAGATAATTATTAAATTAACATTATTAGCTTATTAAGTAATAAAAGCCAAAAAGATAATGCTGAAGTTTAAAATTAAATAACTTACTCATAGGAATTGACGCTGAAACTAATTTAACCTTGTAACATTTGCATAGATTACTTGAAGAGAAAATTACGCTCGAATGCTTTTTTGAAATAACTTACACACACGTATGTACATATAATGAACACTTATTTTAATTAATCTAATTGCTGACCACAGCGCATGAAATCAATACTTTCTCATATTAACTTATTGTAGCTTATAAAATATTTTTATAATTATTTTATAAACTATATGCAATAAAATGTAAACATTTTCTAATTACAATACAGCATAACGTTGATTATATGTGCAATGGAAATGAAACTAAACACAATAAATCAGTTGTATATATATATAAACATATCTCAACAATTACATCTAGTTGTGATAATGTATTTTATCCTACTCTTGTCTGAGGTCTAAATTTTTATATAGAAAGCTAATCCATAGGTTACTTACTATGAGAATGAAGTTCAATTTATATTAAAAATTAACAATATTTACTTAAGTTTTATCACTCAAAGCCACATTTCCAAAACAGATACTAATCAGGAACCACATGGAAGATCAAAATTTTCATTAATATATAATACTGTGGAGCTGCAATACCTGCTTTACTTTGAACAGGCCTTTCCTTGCCTACATTGTACATCAAAGATAATAATTCATATTTTGTTAATTAATTTTGATTACAATAGAATATGTACTATTTATGGGATAACCCAGATGCATTTAAAAAACACTAAAACTCACATGATCACCATCCCCTATACTTACACAAGCGGTTACAACATTAGCAAACTCTCCATGAAGTAGTGACCACCAGTGCAAGTCTCACTAATCAATGGATGCAAGAAGGTTTGTACATAAAATCTCTAGCCATCCAAAATCCCCGATGAGTTTGTAGCTTGTGGTTTTCATCAATGAGGAGCCTCGGATTTGAGAGCACTGCTGGAGAATTGCATTAAATATTAAGATTTAGATGCAGTGCTTTCAGATCCAAGGCTCCTCACTGATGAAATCTGCAAGCTAGAAGCTAGTCTCATGATATAGAAAGACTGGACACTCGATAAGGATTTTATGACTCCATTGATTACTAAGGCTTGCATTGGGTAGCACTAATATAAGGAGAGTTTGATACTATTGTAGATGTATTTTTTACAAATATAAAATGAATATAATAATGGTAGAGTGTAAACAAAATTAAAACATAATGATGTGATTCTTAACTTTTTCACCGGTGTCTCCAACAATAGTCAAATCAGCTTTGGTTTGACTCACTCTAAAATCAGTAATTTTTATGTTATCATAGTGAATTTACTATCATTTTGAAACTAAAATAAGATGATGCCATCTCTAGAATTATTTTAAAAATAAAAAAATGAATAATATTTAAATTTAAAGCTATAACAATGGGAGATGGACTTTCCAAGGCATTGATTGGTTGTTTCTCATTTTCAACAAAAGGGAGCACTTGTCAATAATTTTGATTTAAATTCTTTGTTTGATTTTCAAAATGAAAATTTATCTTTTAGAGTATTTTTTTTTATATTTTTTTATATATTATAAATTATTTTGATAAAATATGCTGAAAATATAGTTATTTTAGAAGAATAATTAAGATTTTAGTAAAAAAATTTTACTTTTACATGAACATAAATTAAGAAAGAAATCAATGACATAGGCTGCATTTTCTAATAAGTTACAAAACATTTATTTTATGTTTTCCACTATAGATTATTTTTATAATTATACATAGAAATTTATTTTTGAAAAAATTTTCATTCACTTACAAACTAAAGTAAAACAAATATAATATTCACAGATGAATATATTTTTACTGCTGATTCTGTAATTGACCAATCAAAAGTATAGAACTTTAATTCAGTAGGCCAATAGAAAATTGTACCAGGAAAAAGTTAATAATAAATTGAGGAAACAAATTTAATCATTATTTACTACATCTTTGTTCACTCATTCATATTCCTTCCAAAATAAAAATAATAAAAAGCTGTCTTTATTTTTAAATAAAATAAATAGCAAAATATCAATTTCATTACCGCACATAGCTATGATTATGAAGCCACAGAGCTTTGAAAGCGCTAAGCTTTAAAATAAATTTAATAATATATATAACTTCTTTAATAAGCGTTATAAGTGCATAATTATTGGTACAATTAAAAATGTTTTGGTCAATATTCTTTTTTTCACTAACTTATTTTTTTCCTAAAAAAAATTAATAGCAATCTCATTATCAAAAGGCAATAATAGCATTTCTAGTTGATTTGATGTTTGTAAGTTTGTACCAGCTTGTCATTAAACTTTTCAAACATTAAGCTTTCTATTGCAATAGTATGAATGTTATGTAGGTTTTATTTTTGTCATTACTAAATAAAAAAACTGTTAGCTTTATTTTTTTCTATGTCAAAGCATTGACTGGGAAGTGAACTCGGGCCGGCTGGTAAAGCAGCTATGCTAACTGCTAGGCTTGTTAGCTTTATGTTTGAAAAATATTTATATAAATATTGTACCACAAATGTTATTAGCAAATATAATCATGTATGGTATCTGAGATGGAAAAATGACTGCTATTGTTTTAAAATTTATAAATTTATGAATTTTGATGTTTTTACTTTTTGTTTACATTTTTTGTTTATATATATATATATATATAGCCAAAAAATGTAAATTTTTTGTATATATATATATATATTGTAGCCTTTTGGTTTATTACCATCTATAAACCAAATGTAATAAACTGAAGTAATTGTGGAAAAAAATTTTTTTTATGTAAGAAAAAGTTAAAGGTTTTTATTTGAGAAAGTAATGGCTATATAGCTCAAAAGCAACATATATAGAGACAGTTTGTGTTTGTATGGAATATCTATTACTAAAGAGTTGATGAGAATTAAGATTGAATCGATTGTCAGTAGCTTTAATTAACAGTTTCTTTCTAGAGAATAAGTTTAAAGTTATAGGAGATTGTGGTAAATATTTATGTTTATGATTATCAGAAATTATAATTGATTTTATGCTTGAAATTATAAGAAATTATGATGGATATTTGTGTTCATATAATCTGAATAATCAGTTTGCTATTGGATGGTCTGCACATGTGTGTGTGTGTGATACAGATATATGGGTTTGATTTTTTTTTCCTTTCCTTTATAAAAATTTGACATAATTTTCTATATTATTTAAAATGTAAATCTAAATAAGAAATTATTTAGATTCAATGAATGTAGCCTTTGTTTGACAAGAAAAATGTTAGTAGGCTTAATTTTTTAATTAGAGTTTCGTTGACTAAATTTTATAAATTGGTCATCAATGTGTTAATTAAAGAGCTCTGGTTTCAGATCAGACAAAGTTATTAAAGGGGTAACACCTTAGAAAGAGTTATTGTTCATTCTGAGTGGGGATTTTTTTGATTAGACTTGAAGAGAAACCACTGGGGGGGGGGGAGATTTAACATCTGTTTTCTTTTTTCTTTTATCCTATAAAAACTGGAAAGAGAAAAGTAAAGGGGAAGAAACTTTTGCTGATTGAGAACTGAGCTAACTAACTAAAAATTAATATCTCTAAAGGTATTTTTTTTCTCCAAGTTTTTAATTTTCTTTCTCAGAATTTGATAATGAAGTTAAGTTGTATAGTAGACTAAAATATGAATTTCTAATTCTTCTAAAAATGGTGCATATCTCTTTTTCTCAAAATTAATTATGAAGAAGTCAACTTTTGATAAGATATTTTCTGCTGAGTGTAACAATTTATCCAGTCTGCTTATAAAATTTCCTGCAAGGAGAGAATTGTCAAATTTCTTTTATCAAATTAAAAGACCAATTCAGATTATAATAATTATATGGCTCTTTAAAATTCATTTAAAGAACTGCAGCAATCTTCTGTATAATGTTTTAAAAAGAGTTAATTCATGTTAGTAATCAGAAACTGCTTATTGCCTATAATTTGAACCTTTAAATGGAAAGGAAGAGGAAAGGAGAACAAAGTGAATTCAAACCCAGGAAGAACTCATCAACTGGAAGGTAACCAACAGAACTTTTTAAAATTTATTAACTATCCTGTATCTACATTTTGATTTAAAATAACTATCTACAATTTTGATTTAAATAACTATCTACAATTTTGATTTAACTTGATTCAAATGACTGTCTGTGCGTTCTATACACATTTAATTAAAATAACTGTCTGATGTGCCATTGTATAGCTATCTCAAGTAAAATGAACTAAACATATTAATTGATTAATGGACAGTGGAAGGAAAAGAAGTTTAAAGAGACTATCTGTAATGTTGATATTTATTCTTTATTTTATTTCATTTATATAATATGTCATTTATTTTTTTTATTATTATTATTATATTTCATTTTGTTTATATGCTATGTCACACTCTGATCACTAGATTATTTAATTTAATATTTTGTTTATGTTTAAAATGTGTGAAGGAAAGAAAAGAAAATGATTTTGATACCATTTAAGTATAGATGCTCACGTAAATTTAGACTTAAAAGTAAAGAGAGAAATGATATAAATATTTTATTATTCTTAACAAAATTTTAATTTGTGCTTAATAGTAGATATGAAGAATGAGAGGATGGTCATAAAACCCATTATTATGCTGTGAGTGTTGATCTGTTATTGATATAGATATTGGGTATGTTGTTGGCTTGACTGGTTAAAATTGAAATAATTCATATATGTATTGATTTGGGATCTGGTTAGTCTTTGTCATTTATCTAGGCTGGAATCGATGTATGTGTGGGCATATTTAAAGCTATAAATGCTTGTCATTACTAATGTAAAGTAATCCTACCACCCAATAGATGGGAAATAGCTGTCTCCTGATTTAGATACCATGGCAGTTGGAGGACTAAGTTTCTCTCCATTTATTTGTTAAGATAGGGAATTATTAGTAAAGTTACTGTTTAAGTATAGAAAATGTTGCAAGCCAATATAGGGAATAGGTGTCTAAGAGAAGCTCTTTACACAATTCTGGATCTTAGGAAAGATCTCTCCCTGGCTCAAGCAAATAGTTTAAGTTTGAAGTGGATGTTGCTGTTTTTGTTATTTCCCTTATCAAGATGTGGCTGTGTGCATGTTATAGACACTGCATGGTGATGTGTAATATGAAGAAAGTTGTCTTACGTGGGACAGAACAATGTTGCCCGGAAAGGATAAGGATTCAGTCAGATGTATATGTATGATGAAGAATGACAAAGATTTTAATTAATAAACTAACCGATCTGTATTGATTTTTTTTTTTGAATGATGGTAGATTGAGGTCGTCAAGCTGAGTGGACATACTGAACTAAGTAAGATATATACAGTCAAAACGTAAAGATCTGACAAGCATGAATGTAAAAGTGTGGGTTTTGAATTTAAACCCGTTTGCAAAATTAGTAGGGTAATTTTGTGACATATAATCCTTCTTCATTGGAAATGTGAAAATTATTACTTGATAAAATGATTTAGAAATTTAAGATTATTTCACATTGCTAGTTAGAATAATTGAAACGAATATACTATTTTGGAATAGTCCAATGGACAATGTTTACAATAAAAGGAGGGGGAAGTAGAAATTTGTAGGTTTTCTTCTCTTTCAAGATAAGTTTTCTTAAAGCTAAAAATATACGGAATTCTGTTTCCAGCGTTTGTATTTATTATTATTATTAATTATTTATTTAATAAATGAATGGGTCAAAACAAGAAGTGAGTCATCCAAGAAATTAGTTAACTCAAACATGTATTTGAATAATAGTCCTGAATAGATCAGAAGCATATATTTGTGTAACAATATTATAATTTAGTGTGTTTTTATTTTAATCTTTATCATTATTATTTCATGTAATAAAGTTTTGTTATTGTTATAAGATTATATTGTGTTTTGTGTTTTGGTGTTTCAAATATCTCCAGAATCTATATATCCAGCACCTATATTTAAGGTAATATTAGTTCATATTTAAATTTAATTATTCATTTTCTATTGATAATTTATTTCCAAGATCGATTTGCAGTAGTCATTATTATATTGTTCCCATATTCGATTCACATAGTTAATTTTATATTGATAATCTGTTTCCATGATTGATTTACAGTATTAATTTTATCTTGAATATTTCTATATTCGATTAATATAATTCATTTTATATAAGTCATTTTATAGACTTCATTTTCACACAATTTATTGTTATAATTAATTTGCATAATCTGATTTTATGAATTATTTCCGTACGTTACTCTCATAAGTAAATTTTGATTGATTTATCTGATTGATGTCCATGGTTTACTTCCATATTTTACTTTAGCAAAATAAAATTATTAAGGTTATTAATTAAAATAGATTAGAAATAATAGAATAAAATGACAGGGAATAGTTAAATTAAGTTTAATAAATTTAATCTTTTGATTGATTGTAATGTCGTGAATATTGGGAGCAGACATAAAATCCCTTTCCTGCTCTCGGTGTTTAGAGTGATTCCCACCATTGAACTTGTATTAAAATCTATTTTGGCATATATGGGATCATATCCATTACAGTGTAATCACTTATATGGGCATCTCTTAACAGATCTAGACCTTGAGAAAGAGCAGTTCAATTATTAGTCTAAGAGCTAGTTTGGAAGTCAAGTAGCTTATTATAGCAACATTATTATACTATAATAAATTATTCTACTATTATTAAAACAGGGATCATGAATTGATAGTTGATCTAGAGATATATGTGTATTTGGAGAAATAAGATTAGGAATTCTCAGATTAGAGAACATAACACAGACATTCCGTGTTATATAATTGTAGCTATTGAAAGTGATAGATGCTGAGAACAAAAAAAT
Source organism: Epiperipatus broadwayi (assembly GCA_028023455.1). Lineage (NCBI taxonomy): Eukaryota > Metazoa > Onychophora > Udeonychophora > Euonychophora > Peripatidae > Epiperipatus > Epiperipatus broadwayi. Next base: position 132,643 of record JAQFVV010000808.1, on the reverse strand, counting down.
AAAGTAATGGAATTAAATGAGGAGATTTATTTGTGATAAATGTTATCTAATGTTCAATTAAATAATAAGTTTCTATTATGAACATAGATTATGAGTTCTCTGCATTGATTACTGATTTGTTTCCAGTCAGATATAAATGAGAACTGTATATAGCATTTTCTGTAGTTACCACTCGAGATCAAATATTTATAATAAAGTTGTGGAAGAAAGTTGTCTCATTAGTATGAATTTTATAATAAATTTATCATGAAATATTTGCATGACTAATGCTGAGTTTGAAATTAAGACCACATAGATTGAATAGTTTTATCAATATTATTGTTATTATTATTTTTTTGAGAGACAATTTAATTGCTTTCTCCATTATCTTCTATAGTCCTAAAGTGATTAATGATGATGATCTCTAGTGGGCATTACAATTTATGGCTGCAATTTGGCACCCCTGGCATATTTGATCCTAAAGTTAGTATAAACTCAATTGACGAGCTACCTGAAATAAATGAGAGTTTATTGAGGTTGAATAAGTGAAAGATTGCACGGAGAAAGTTGAGGTGACAATATATATATATATATATAATAGCATATATATACAAAACACATGCCCTTCCTCTTATGTGAACTATTTTTATAAATAAATAATACTCCAATGTTTTGACTATATTCTTTTATAGTCTTTATCAAAGAACAACTAAAAAATACATAAAAGACAATAAATGCAAATATTCCATAATACATATAATAAATACAAATATCTATTACCTTAAAACTCTTCTAACCAACAATCTTAACTTTTCATTACATTCGTTTCTTAAAATAATCACCTATAATTAATTAAATCAATCTATTATCCTATTTTTTTCACTTAACATCCCATTCATTACAGGTTTCATTTCATTAATATAAATTCCTTCCTTTATAATTCTTTCATAATATGATCTAATATATTATAAAGATTTTATTTTAAAATCTTTTTTTATTTATTTAAATTTATTCATATGACCATAAACTGCAGAATTTTTATCATTTAAATAATGTTTTAATCTTGTTGCTAATTTATTCTTTGTAGTTCCAACATATAACGTTTCTTTATTATCTTTAAAACAATCTAAACATTTTATAATATAAACCGAATTTTTAACTTCTAAATTCTTACAATCATTATCATTATTAATTAACAAATGTAAACATTTTCTCTTTTTATAAACAGGACAGATCATAATATTATATATTTTATTAATTATATTAAATACTTTCCTAATTTTAAGACAAATCTTTTGAAACATTGAAACCAACATAAATGTTCTTACTATTATTCTTATTCTTATTTAATCTTATCATATTATTCATTTTTTCAATATTATAACTACAAAACAAACCATTAATAACTTCCTTAAGATAATCATTTATAAAACATTCATATTTTATCATATTAATTTCACTTTTTAATAAATCTTCTTTGAAGATAATTTAATTGCCCTTTGAATCCTATTATCAATAACATTATCAATATAAAAAAACAATTTTTTAACATACCAAAAACTGTTTTTTGTCTATAAGTAGAAGTTTCTATTACTATCCTATTATTATTATTACTTTTAAAAAAAAATTCTAACATCCATATACTCAGTAATATTAACATTTAATTTCTCCATAGTAAATTTATTTTTATCCTCTTTACTATTGATATATTTCAAAAAAATTTCTACTTGTCTCTTATTTCCATTAATTAGAGAGCATATAATAGAGGTAGTGTATATTGATGCAGTATATATTTAGAATTCACTTTAATAGAAACTTTTATAGCAAAAACGCTATGTAAACATATCAACAGAATGGATTCATTCCTACACTTGTCTTCATTACAACTAGGTGACACAGCTGCAAAATTCTGCCTATTATTTAGATATTACATTTGGAGATGCTTTCACTCTGAATATGTTTACATAATATTATATGCTGTTAATGTTTGTACTATTATGTTACCTCCCCCCCCCCAACCACACATACATGTGGAATGGTCAATAAAAATCACAAAAAGTAAAATATTCTCTTTCCATCCAATAATATTTAACTCTTGATGCAGTTTACTTACTGCTTTATCAATTTCTCAAACCAGAAATGTAGAAAAATGTTTTTATCGGTTTTTACATCAACATCCTTTGTCAATATTTTCAGCATCTGTACATAGTTTTTGAATTACTTGATAATGGCAAATCTTATCATAAACAGAAACTATTTCTTTATAATTATTTCTTTCAGAAAGTTTTTTTGCGTATAAAAAATGTGGAAAGTATATATCTTATGGTAGTAAAATTTTTGAGAATGATTGCCATTTTAGCTAATGAAACCATCTACTGTATGTAAATGTATATAGTTTTACGGTCATGTGATATGCTGCAAAATGCTTCATATCAACAAACAATTTGTTGATGAATTATTATTTTTTTTTATATCAGCTATCTGTATATCAGTTCTTAATGGAATATCAATTATCCTTAATCTGAATTTTCTTGAACGTTTGTTAATATTTTAAAATAGTTTAAAATTTTTTAAAATAAATGTGTTGGAATATTTCTCTAGAAAAGTTTCATTTAAGCATGTTTTATAAAATTTTAAAAATACAATAGCAATATCTTAAAAACAGTAAATATGTTTTTTAACTTGGCAATGCCATACTATAGAGTCCACTATTTGTAAAAGCACACCTTGATTGGATTGGTCATGTAAAACAAATGGTCAACTTGAGCATGAATTTGTTGAAAGAGTTAGACTCTGTCTACACTGTAAGAATTATCTCAAAGAATTGCCAAATCAACAGCTTCCATTGTGGAGATATGGTTGAGAATATAATACTTTGAAGAAATATAATTAGATATGGTAATGAATTATTTTAGAAAGAAAAAATTTCTGTCAAGGAAATTAAAAGATGACATTGTCAAATATCCAATAAATATAAAAATTAAGCAGCATGTACTCCATGTGGACATATTTGTGGTTTACAGATTGGTTTGTATAATTATCTCTCCTTTGTATTCTTTTAAAGTTAGAATGACCATAATTATTTACAAAGTCATCATCATCAACCATTGACAATCCACTGCAGGATGAAGGTCTCTCCTAGTTCAGTCCATCTTCTCCAATCTTTAGCTTATCTTCTCCACCTCACCCCTGCAAACTTTCTTATTTTATCCATCTCATATGTGGTCTCTTTCTGGGTCTTTTACAATCTCTTGGAATCCAGTTTAAGATATCACTTGTCCATCTATTATCATCTCTTTTAGTAATATGTTCAGCCCATTATTGTCATTGCTATGTTTTTGTATGTCAAGCTTTTTGTTATCACTGCATTTTACTAATAAATGTTCATTTTCTGTGTTGAATTTATCAAGAAACTTTACAATTTTGAATCATGTATTTTCTACATTTAAAATGTAATCCGATTTTGAAGTATCTTCATTTATACTTAATAGTGTTTTTGAAGAAAAAAAAAAGGTTGAACAAACTAAAGTAGTAAAGCTTAATTAAACCTTAAAAAAAAGTCATTCGACAAAAGTATTTTAGAAAAAGTGACTTTTATTTGCAGATATAAAATGGATTTGTTAATACAAATAAATACAAAGTTTTAAATTAACTTTTTTGTTATTGTTAACTGACTTTAGTCAATCTATATCACAAATTGGCATAGTAGTTCAGAAGACAAGTATGGAGTTTCAATCCAGAAACCTGAACCTTCATCATTGTGCTAAATCATCAGAGCATATTAAAGTTTATATCATCATCATCGTCTTCAACCATTATTGATCCACTTTAGGATAAAGGTCTCTCCAAGTTCAGGCAATCTTTTGCAATCTCTAGTCTCTGTTTTTTACAGCACACCAGCATACTTTTTTGTTTCATCCATCCAACTCGCACGTGGTCTCTTTCTAGGTCTTTTACAATCTCTTGGAATCCAATTTACGGTTTCAACTGTCCATCTATTATCCTCTCTTCTAGAAATATGTCCAGCCCCAATCTCTTAATTCTTTCCGTGATGTCAGTAACGCCTGTTTGTTCGTTCATCAATACATTTCGTCTTCGATCTCTTATAAAGTTATGATATACCTGCAAATATATTTTTCATGAATAAAAATAGAACAAAACAGCGTGGTTTTATTGTTCAGGAGTTCATAAGAAGTTCAAACGGTGGAAGTGATGGAACTAGCCACAGTCCACGGACTTTGACGTTCTGAATCTTTTACTCTGCTATCACTCCAAACCATACAGAATAGGTTTTGAGTTAAATTGTATTACAACATTACCAAACAAAGACAATAAAAACTAGCGAATCATCTGACTTGGTTTATTTATTATCTTGATTCAGCGAAGAACATATACATATGCGTAGTAAATAAATAGTATTCGATCACAAACTTTTGAATCAGACGATGCATAATTTTTAAAGTATAATATTTAATTTCAACTTTATTAACACACCTCGTTCTATTATCTTTTATTTATTTACTCTTTTACTTGAAGCTATTTATATCACTTTATTTTGTTTAAATTTTAAATGAAGCAAATGTAATACGGTCTTTACACACAATTGAATCCATCTGTTCAAAATAATTAAGCAACATGACTAATAATTTTATTTTTAAAAAATAGTGACAAAGTTAAAATTAGCTATCAACACTTTAATTAAAAATGAATCAAGAGCGCTTCTATAACCCTTATGCACATTTCTTTATTAAATAAAAATAAATTATATTTGAATTGGAAAACATATACTCCTTTTTTTTTTCCGAATTAAATTTAACTTTATTTGTCAATCATACGCATTATTTACATACATGTGGGATTGGCAGATTCACAATTAAAATTATATATATATATATATGAGTCAAAGACATCGTTGATCAGATGGGGTTTCAAATCTAGCGGAGTTTATAAAGTATTTTGAAATAGTAAAAATCCATGTAATTAATCTGTAGACAATTTAGCTAGCCATACTGTTACTGATAGGAAATTGGGTATTTAGTTATTTTTAGAAGATAAGGATAATCTTAGACCCCGTGCTTGAAGGGTTAACATACTTTTTGCTTTTGTTGTAAAGATTGCAATACCTTGTAAATATATTTTTGTTTTAAAGTCAGCGTACTTAATATCTTATCTAACCAATTCAGTTTAATCTAGCTGGAATCTCTACTCTCCAGCTAATAATAATGTACGCATTGATAAATGGGTATATAGTCTAACTATTTGGAAAAAAAAAGTCTGTTTGTAACCCAAAGTGGTTCCAAATATTACCTGGATGGATTCTAAACAAAAAGAGTAGCATCCAGTAAACGTAGTAATTAATACTTCAGGCTCACTGAATTATTTTAAAAGAGATAAATCGTAAGAGCACTTATGCAGCATTTTCAATTGTTATATGCTTACAAATAATTAGATTTTTTTAAAAAAATTAGTTATTATTTATAACAGGAAAAAATGTTTTAAATTTAATTCAAAATTGCAAAATTTTTGAAGTCTATAATTGATAAAGAATATTCTGATTAAATATATAAGCTTTAAACTACCAAAAATGAATAAAAAACACAGAAGTTAAACTTTCTTTACATTAGCGCCACCAGTAAACAGCTTGTGTAAGCATAAGAAATGGTGATCATGTGATGTTTAATAAATAAAAAAACTTTTTTCTGTATTCTTGTTCGATAGAGACTCTTATGCATGCAGTATTTTTAATGGTTGTAGACCTATGAGAGGATAACCCTAAAACTTGGAATTTTGAAAAAAAAAAACATTTTTAAATCTTACAAATTGAATCACTTTCGAAGTATTATCCATTTGATGCAATGTACCAATCTAAATGTGTTCCCATTTTTTTGAATTAGTCCTGAAGCTCTTACAAAGTGCTGCCTTTTAATTTCTTCATCATTTTTCTTTCGCTACTTCCAAGTCTGCAAACCTTTTCTTTTGAGATATTTTTTCATTTGGAAGAATAAAAAGAAGTTAGAAGGAGTGAGATTGGGTGAATATAGCTGCTGGATAAGCAACCACATTTTTAATTAAACAAATCATTTCACACTCAAGGCTTTGTGCACTTGGTGCATTGCCATGGTAACACTTACTTTGCCACAAATCAGAATATTTTCATTTTACAACATCACACATGTATTCTGGAACTTGTAAATAAAACACCTGATTTGTTATAAACAAATTCAGATTGAACAATGTCATTTTCATAAAAAAAAAAGCAATTAGCATTGTCTTGACATTCTATTTCACTCATAATGCTTTTTTGTGATGTGGCAAATTTGACACTTCCATTAAACTACTTGAAAACTTGTGTTTTCTCTAGAGAAGTTTTCTTGTAAATGGTTTCAAGCATTGCAACTGTTTTCATTACCATATTTCCTAACAGAAAACAGAATTTCACATTGTTTCATCTTTTCAAATATCACAAAAATTAATACATAAGTGAGATGCATTTGATGAAAACATTTACTTCATGGTGCCATAACTTTATTTGATGATAATAGTCAACAGCCTAATGCAAGGGGTACTCCCAAAAGGCATTTAGCTGCAGAAGCATTTATTATAACATGCAAAACTCTCCATAGAGTAGTGCCACCCTGTGCCAACCAGAGTAATCAATGGATGCCAGAAGGCTTGTGCATGAAATCCCCATCTAGTGCCTACTCATCCAATATCTTCAGACTAGTTTCTGGTAGGCACTAGATGGGGATTTTATGCACAAGCCTTCTGGCATCCATTGATTAATCTGATTGGCACATGGTGGTACTACTGTATGGAGAGTTTTGCCTGTTTAATAACAGTTACATGCTAGCATAAGAGATGGTGATCATGCGATGTTTAGTGGTTTATTAGAACATGCTTGCCTTCCAGTGAAACATTTTCGGGTTTTTTAAATACAACCCCCCCCCCCATCATAATACAAATAAAGAAGCTTAACTAAAAATAATGAGCAGTGTTAAGAATTTATATTGACTACTCACCTTGAATCTTCAATGGTTAAATGATATTAGCAGCTTTCATTAGCAGTCTATGGTCCAGTTTTTTTAATAATTAAGTAAAATTTTGCATTAATGTGTGATGCAATCCACTTCAAATTATTTTCCCAGTTCATTTCTGAACAGGTTAATTCAATATATGGCAAATTAGAAAATGGTAGAAACTTATAAAAGTAAAAGCATCCTAATTCTTGAATTTCTTTGGCTTTCAATATATCCCATCTACTTTAGAGCAATTACCTAGAGTTGATATTTTGGAATATTGTTTAGAGATTTAAGCTGATGAAGAACCATTATTAAAATATAAAAAAGAGACTTAATGAGAAGAGACAGTACTTTATTTAATTGGTTACAGAGTTAGTTATTTAATGATTTTGGAATTAACATGATTACCAAAAGAATTTGCTGAACTAGATTTGTTAAGAATGGCTTTATTGTTTGGACATTCATAAGAAGTTTGAATACCAGAAGGACCAGAATTGAAATTAATCCAAGGAGCTTACGCTTCATCAACACTCAACCCCCACACTAAATTAGGCAGAACATTTGTTGATGTTATGATGATACTTAAGTCCAGTGATGATGAACTTAACTAAAGGTTAACTAGTACTCATAAAAGTTATAATTAAAAGTTAAATTAATAAAAAAGCAGGGAGAAATAAAAGATTAAAAATATTAATGATAGTTGACATCAGACTGTAAAGAAAAGTAGTGTTTTGATTATTCTTAAGCACTTCTTGACTTTGAGTTTTGATGAAAAGGTATAATAAACATAAACTAATTAAATACCCTGAGCCAGCTTTGGCAAACACTGCCATAATCATAGTTCTGAGTAAAGTTACACAGTACCAACATATAAATAAGGTACAATATACAAATAAGGCAATTAGATATTCCATTTTTTGGACAACGGAATACATGAATGCTTTCTGTTGACGGAATGTGGATTTTTTGCAATTGTCTATGCCTCTTGTATTTTCTTTTTCTATCATTCCTTTCAGAGCACATTGTTGTAACATTGAATGGGAAAAGTGTTTTGATCATTAAAAGCCATTTAATTGTTGGTAAAAGTAGCAATATAAAGAGCATAATAAAAACTGTAAAGGCAAGACAGCTTTTAATAAGAGTAATTAAATCTTGGATAAATGTTTTTCAAGATTTTTCTTCAGATCTAACATCTATTATAAACTTGAGTAATCAACAGATGATGTATTAAATTAATAATCTAATGCTTTACTATTCATATGTCTAGACTAATTTCTGGCTTAAGACCTTTATCAGTGAGGAGTTGAGGTTAAAAATTAATATGGAGATTTAAATAAGATAACATAGGATAGTATTTCTGTAGTGTAATTTTCACTACACTTATACTTTTGCAAGATAGGGACTGGTTTCTATCCATTTTAATATCTTGTGTAAGGATGTAATTATGAACATATGACCAAAGACATGTGGAAAAGATCTATGAACCCTAAGATGTGCATTTCATGCTGGAATAGCACTTATTGGTTACAGATATCTTTATTATTGTTTAATATATATAGTAAATTACTACAATTTATTTGATAAGTGTCAAATGTTCTGCCCTTGTATCTTTGACATAAATCATTTAGTGAAAGTATATTAATAATTTTTATTAGTCATTCATTAGACTAGAGATTATCTACTTAATTAACACTACTTTCACATAAGATAGGGACTGGTTTATATCTTAACATTTTGCAGAGGGATGTAATCATGAATACATGATAAAGACATGAAAAGGATCTATAATTCCGAAGATGCACATTTCATACTGAACCAGCACTCATCAGTCATTTATGATTACATCTCTCCACAAAGTGAGAAAAGGGGATAGAAACCAAACCTTACCTTACATGAGAGTGTGTGGTGAAGATTACACTACAAAGATACTATTCATTATTGGATAATCTCTAAACTAATAAATGATGAATAAATATTATTAGAGATTTAATAAGCTCCACATCTAGCAGTTATTGATTACTCAACCTTACAATAGCTTGCAGATATGGGGTAAAAATAGTTTGCTCTTGAAAAGGGTGTTGTGCAAGCTTAGGTCATGTGATATATTTTTGATTTTAAGAAAGAAGCTTGTTAAATGTTTTATTATTGGATAGCTTTACATGTAAATGGATACTTTGAAAATTAAAAATTGTGAAAAAAAAATTAAAAGTTTACAAAGAAAAGTCAAAATTATAAAGTTCCCCTTGCAAAAAGTAGTAAATAAAGTAAATGAAAATTATAAGTGATAGAAAACCTGGTTTGGACTTACAATCAGAAACTGAAAAATAATTAAAAATATATTGGAAAAGATTTGATATATTGGACTATTGCCATCATTTATGAGTGAGTGTTGAATGTATAGAAAATTTTAAACTTTATTTAAACTTTCCAAATACAAACAACTTGTCACAAACAGTGACACAACGTTTTGAGTAGTATTATTCTCCACTCTTCTTCGGGTGTTGCTGGCCTATATGCACAGTGACAATATTCACATAGAAGTTGAACTCGCACCTTTAGATTCTTGACTATCGAATATTGAATATTGAATACTGAATTTCTATACATTCACCATTTACTTGTAAATGATGGAAATAGTCCGACATATCACGTCTTATAATATACCATCATTACAAACCTTCAGACAAATACATTGGAAAAGATTACTCAGTATAAAATAAAAGAAATAGGGAAACAAAGTCTTGATAATTTTGAACAATTCAATACCAAAGTGGGTGAGTGGTTTGGTTTCTTATAAATAATTAATAATGACGATGGTCCTGCTTTAATATAAAAGTGAACATTAGGTAATTGTAAGTCAAAATTTTTGGAATTGGATATTATCCACTAAAAATAAAAACTATATTACAATAATATTTTTTTCTTATTTTCAAATTCAGAGTAATATGATGTCATAGTATTGTTTATGAGGATTTAAATAGTCTTTATAATCAATGACAGATGATTTGTATGCTGATTATGTGGCTATAAAAAGATTTAATAATTAATGAAATGTCAATGCATGCTATTCTTCATGGTTATGACATGGTTTATTATAACTCTTTAGACTGCCATGCAGTGATAAGATAGCAGGTTAGGCAGCTCAGAATTCCAAGGATCAAGGTCCAGTTTAATCATTTTGGGTGCTTAAAATTTTTTAAACTTCTAAACAATAAAACCATTCAATTATTTATTTTGTATTCATCACATGACCACCATCTCTTATGCTTGTGTATATGTTAAAACAGGCAAAACTCACTATATGTATGCCACACCCAGCAAGCTAGAGTAATCAATGGATGCCAGAAGGCTTGTGCATAAAATCCCCATCTAGTGCCTACTCATCCAATATCCCCAGACTAGTTGCTGGCTTGGGGCCTTCATCAGTGCTCTTAGATTCAAGGCTCCTCACTGACGAAAGCCAGAAGCCAGAAACTAGTCTGGGGATATTGGATGAGTAGGCACTAGATGGGGATTATATGTACAAGCCTTCTGGCATCCATTGATTACTCTAGCTTGCTGGGTGTGGCATACGTATAGTGAGTTTTGCCTGTTTATTTTGTAATCACTATTTAGGAGGCACAAAAATTACATTAATCATTTATATGTTATAGATTTTAACAGGAATGGTATAGAAATTAATATTTATGCATATATGTTGATAAGAAAGTTAAAAAAAACACTAGACAAGCAAATTACTTTTAATGGCACAAACATTGTATTCTACATTTTAGTGAGCTGCCAATAATATTTTAATCCTTCCCTGATCAAGCAACAAAGCCATGGTTACTCAGGTTGAGCATTAAATTGCACTTCTATCTAATAATCCTACTTATTTAAATTTGCAATTGATAGCATTATATTAGTGAAAGAATTACTCTTGAGTATATCTATTACATTACAGCATCAACCAATGGTTAAATATGCTGATAAAATATGAACATATTAACGCGACACTGTTAAATAATGAATGGTTTATTACATATAATACAAAATTTTTCTTATATTGTTACTGGAGTTTTCATGTTTAGTTCTTAATTGAATGCTTAACTTTAGATCATGTTTAAACTGCAATTAATAAAGAACAAAATCATTAAAACATTCAATATTGTTTCTATATATATGTAATTTTTTTGAGTGCTATAGACACATGCATTAAGGAGCGGGATTTATTTTATTTTTTAATATGTCGTAGCATCGGACGGGAGGCGAACCCACAACTGTCTGCAACCAACTACTTGCTTGCAAGGCAGCTGCGTTGACCTCTCAGCTAACAACGCTTTCTTTTATTTAAATAAGTGCACTTTCAGTGATCAGCACCACGATCCTAGTTCTCATGTTTTGTAGTGTTACTCATCATTAAAAGTGCATTCTGAAATAAAAGAAAGGATTAGAAATAAAACCTGCTTTCCCATTTCATAAACTGTAAGCACATCCCACATGCACATTCAAAATAATTATATATACAAGGGTGTGGGGGTAAACATTGAATTATTTTGTGAATTTCTTTACATTTCTCTAATTAAGCTTAAGCGATGACGTAATTAGGAAATAATCAATTTAAACTGGACATTAAAAATTAAAAATTTGAAATTGCTTTTAGCTAGAGAATAGAAGCCTGTTTATGTAGATTTGCTATTTTAATATAAACAGAGAACTGATTATATATGTGTGTTGGAGATGGACCAACTGATGAGATCTGATTCAGCATGAAATACATGTATTGGAGTCATTTTATCTTTTTCACATGTATGTGGTCATGTGCATCGATTATATTGGGTATAGTGGATGACTGTAGGGAGCTTGGAATGTCTGGATTCAAATCCCTTTAAAATCCCTTTAATTACATTATACTTCTATTTCAGTATTATTTTAAGCATTCATTCTGCCTTATCAGGCAACTGAGAAGAAAGACTATGGTGTTTCTTGATCTTAAACTCAGAGACAGTGCGACATTGAAAAAATTAAAAGATTGAAGTGGAGTTGGGATGGACATATTGCTAGAAGAGATGATAGTAGATGGACAATTGAAATCTTAAACCGGATTCCAAGAGATTGTAAAAGACCCAGAAAGAGACCACATGTGAGGTGGATGGATGAAATAAGAAAGTGTGCAGGGGTGATGTGGAGAAGAGAAGCTAAAGATCGGAGAAGATAGACTGAACTGGGAGAGACCTTCATCCTGCAGTGGATTGATAATGGTTGATGATGATGATTATGATTTTAAATATTCTAAAAATTGAAAGTTAGACATATATTCACTTAATAAGTGTAAAAGCTGTAAGATCGTATTTTAAATATTTGTTATAAGTCAAAAAATATCTCCCTAAGTGATTATATACATAGATTAATTAGCTTTTTATGATCTTTATAATTGTAAAGATTGAAAGTATAATGGGACTTCTTAGTCTGTAATAAAGTAGACTCCTCATAAGTTTTAAATCCGATATCAGTCCACTGTAGGTAATTTTATAGATAAAAAGAAAGGCATATGGCTTTATTGTTCGGTAAGACATAAGATATTCGAGCGCCAGATTTACGAGCACCAGAAACGATCTTGAGACCTCCCGATCATCATTGCAACTATAATGTGATTTCCATTTACACTTATAAAGTCTGTAATAATATTCTAATATATATATATATATGAATTTACAGTAAACTGTCATTAGTTTCAAATTTGATATATTAAAAATATCATCCAGTGTAAAAGTTCTCTCCCACTTTACTTAAATATTTTATGGAACAGATGACGTAAACTTTAATGAATCCTAATCCAGATTTATATTGAAAAACAGCTGGTCTCAATTTTTATGTTGAGTAGTAATTTACGTTATTACATAAGATGTAATATGTTGGACTATTTCCATCATTTATAAGTGAATGTTGAATGTATGGAAAATTTTAAACTTTATTTAAACTTTCCAAATACAAACAACTTGTTAGTAATAACATACAAATAGACAATACAGATTAGTAATTACACAATGTTTCGAGTAGTATTATTCTCCACTCTTCTTCAGGTGTTGCTGGCCTATATGCACAGTGACAATATTCACTTAGAAGTTGAACTCGCACCTTTAGATTCTTGTATATTGAATTTAAGGCAACCGCTCTGTTGGTAGAGTGTTTGCCTTAAATTCAATATACAAGAATCTTATAATATACCATCATGACAAACCTTCAGACAAATACTATGTTATTACATATTTGAAGCTACTGAATACTATCAGTACCTCCATTAATTTGATTAATTATGTAGAATATCTATAGCTATAGATAAATTTTTAATTATTTTAATATGTAAACATGTCTATTTGCACCCATGTACATAATAGGATATGTTGGATATATAAATATCATTTAAAGTTAAAATAGAGCACCCTCCATATACCATATATAGGTTGACCAGTAATTTCATCACAAGCAGTATCTTTATTACAGAGAGGCAAAACTCTCTATACAGTAATGTCTCTCAATGCAAGTCAGAGTAATCAATAGAATCAATAGATGCAGGAAGTTTTGTGCATAAAATCCCTATCTAGTGCATACTCACACAATATCTCCACATTAGTTTTTAGCTTGAGACTTTCATCAGTGACGTGCTTTGGATTTGAGAGCACTGCACCTAGATCTTAGGATCTAATGCAAGACTCCAGCAGCCACATTTTATTTCTTTAACTAACTATAAAACTTCGAGTCCAGAATGAAAACACTTTCAATTCAAGATCATTATCTTCTGTAGTCATATAGATCTGAACTCAGTTCAGCATCCATATTTTTTGGTGTCTTTGATTCTTTAATAACTACAGTTACCATAATATTATTGGCCAAGATTGGTATTAAATCACTAAACATCACATGATCACCATTATTTATGCTTTATGCTACAGTATGGAGAGTTTTGCCTATGTGTAAACAGCTAGTGTAAGCATAAAGAATGTGATCATGTGATGTTTAGTGATTCAGTACCTTTATTCTAAATGACACATTTTTTTTATTAGGATAAGCTTTTGAATGTGGAGATGGTCAAAAAGTATAGTACAGGTCTTAGAATTATATTGAGAACAATATTTTAGCAATTAATCTTGTTGAGACTTAGATATACAAGTGAATTTAAGCCAATCTATTAATATATTAGTGTTTTTAATTACAGTATATATACTAGAATATTGCGATGGTTACTTCAGGATGCAATAAAAGTAATCAATTGGTTTATTGATAAAGAGGTCATAAAATGTTTGAGTACCATAAGTGTGAGAGTAAAGCCATGGTCCGTGGGCCTTGATCTCTAGTGGGCAATTCTTTCACGTACTAAGGCAGGACGCAATTAAATATAGTGGTGAGCAAAAACCATATTTAAAAGAGCTGAAGAAATTAACTGAATTAAGAAATGGTATAAAATAAAAGCATATTAAGAAATTGAAATCGATAACATTTTGCATTGAGATAAATGCGACCAATAAAAATAGTTGCATTTTCTTTCTATTTATTTTAGCGAAATAGAATTTTTTTTTTTTTTTTAGCAATAATTGTTAAAAATGACAAAAGAAAGATAATAAAATCAATCAAGAAGCAATCAAAGTACGCCTTCTAATATTTCATTTAATATTTAAAAAAAAAAACTGCGGATCGCCGCAAGCTCAAATATCGCATAAATATTTGCACATAATTGTATTGTGTTTATGATCATTGCTATTTAATATACATATATGCAATTAAAATGATAAAATATTTAATACCTTTGTTATTATTTTATATAAAAAACTGCATACAATATAAATTAATTAATACTAAATTTAATTTATTTGTAATTATATAAAACAACGAAACATATATGTGAAGTATCCAAAAAAAGAAAGGAAGTTGCGAATTAGGGGTATCACTATTAATAAAAGCTTTAAAAACATTATACTATAATGCAATGTAAAATTAATTTTCTTTTATAAAAAATTCCGAAATTTATTGATAGTCTATAGTTCATCATCATCATTTTCGCCTCTTGTCAATACACTGCAAGACAAACCTCTCTCTATATTTAATTTATTTCTATGATCTATTTCTTCTCTTCTCACACCACTCCAAGAAAATCCTTCTCATCTATCAGATGATCACCATTTCATATGCTTACACATGCGTTAATAAGAGTACCAAACTTTCCATACAGTAGTGCCACCAAGTGCAAGCCTTTGTAATCAATGTGTGCAGGAAGGTTTGTGCATAAAATCCCTATCTAGTGCTTACTCATTCAACATTCCCAGACTAGTTTCTAACTTGTAGCTTTCATCAGTGAAGAGCCTTGGATTTGAGAACACTGCACCTAGACTTTAGGATCTAATGTAATCCTTCAGATGCCACTGTTTACATATTTGTTAACTACAAAGCTAGGAACCTAGGTTAAAACCATCATAATGGTTCCAACCAAAGCTCATTTGTTTGTATAATCATATAGATATGAATTCAGTTCAGGATCTATACATTTTGGTGTTTGGTTTTTCAAAAACCACAGTCACCACTGAAGAAACTAGTCTGGGAATGTTGGATGAGTAGGCACTAGATGGGGGACTTTATGCACAAACTTTTCTGTATACATTGATTACAAAGGCTTGCATTTTGTGGTACTACTGTATGGAGATTTTAATATGCTTATTAAAAGCATGTATAAGCATATGAAATAGTGATCATGTGATATTTTGATGGGTTTATACCTATCATACCCATAGGATGATGGTGACTGTGATTTTGAGCAACCAAAGACATCAAAATGTATAGATGCTGACCTGAGTTCAGATCTATATGATTATACAAGCATATGAGTTTAGGTTGGAAACATTATGGTGTTTTTATCTTGGGTTCTTAGCTTTATAATTAACCAAATAAGTAAAAGGTGGATGCTGTGGGGATGCATTAGATCCTAAGACCTAGATGCAGTGCTCTCAAATCCAAGACTTCTCATTGTTGAAAGCCACAAGCTAGAAACTAGTCAGGATATTGGATTAGTAAGCATTAGAAAAGGATTTTATTCAGAAACCTTTCTGTATCCATTGAATACAAAGGCTTGCACTTGATGACACAACTATATGGAGAGTTTGTTAATCTTATTATTCATTCATCTATCTCATAGTTGGTCTCTTTCTAGATTTTTTACAATCATTTGAGACTCAGTTTAAGTCTATAACTATCTATATATTCACATGAGCACAACTTCCTATGCTTGCTTTAAATGTTATCAAACAGGCAAAACTCACTATACGTATTGCCACACACAGCAAGCTAGAGTAATCAATGGATGCCAGAAGGCTTCCAATACATATAATGAGTTTTGCCTGTTTTGCTAACAGTTAAAGCAAGCATAGGAAGTTGTGATCATGTGATATTTATTGACTTAAAACCAATCCTGCCTAATAGGATAGTGTTGGCTATGGTTATTAAAGAACTAAAGACACCAAAATGTATAGGTACTGAACTGAGTTCAGACCTATATGACTATATAAGCTGATGGACTTGAAAATAATATGGTGTTTTCAGTTTAAGACTCATAGTTTTGTAGATAAAAGGTGGCTGCTGGGTGCAGTGCTCTCAGATCCAAAGCTCACTGATGAAGGCCACAAGCCAGAAACTAGTCTGGGGATATTGAGTGAGCAGGCACTAGATGGGGATTTTATGCCCAAGTCTTCTGGAATCCAGTGATTACTCTAGCTTGCTGTGTGTGGCAATATGTATAGTGAGTTTTTCTGGTTTTGGTTATCTATATATTATCTTTTCTAGCAGTTCCCTAATTTTTTTCAATGATGTCATTGACATATGTTTGTTCTCTCACCATGGATTTAACTTTCTAGTCTTCTTTGTTATTTATAACATATATATTTTTATAATGTGTTGTTTAATTTGAAGTTTCAGTACTGCTCATCTGTTGAGAATTCAGTTCTCAAATTTAGATGTAATAACTGATAAATCATGTAAGGGGATTAAATTTTTTTCTTTCTAAACACAGGCTTTTTTTTAATCAAAAGCATTTCCTTCCAAATTTAATTCTATAATTAATTTCATTCACAATGCTACTAAATATAGATAATCTGATCAAGGTATTTATTTGTAGTTCTTAATTTCTTTTATTTCATGATTATTAATCCTTTTTTTTCTTTTATGCACAAATGTGAAATATTTTTAGAATCTATCTTGAGTTCTATTTTTTGATAATCATCAGACAACTCTTATAATATTTCCTGAAGCTCTGAAGCATTATCTACAAAGGAAATTGCATAATAATCTTTACATATGTTTATTTATTTTTTATCTTCATATAATCACCATTTCCTATGCTTACATATTAGATCCTAAGATCTAAGTGCAGTGCTCTCAAATCCAACTTCTAATTGATGAAAGCCACAAGTTCGAAATTGGTCTGGGAATATTAGATGAGTAGATATTTAATGGAGATTTTATGCACAAATCTTCTAGCATCCATTAATTACTAATGTTTGCATTAGATGGCAGTCCAGTATTTTGCTACTGTTTAATTTCTTTTATCTTATCATTTTAGTCTTCTTATTTGTAAAATGTTTTGATGACCCTTATCACATTAATATTCTAAGTGACATCATATAACCTAAGAACTATTGTTGCATTTGTTCAAAATATAACAGTATCCTGAATATATATTTTTACATTCTAAAGTTTTAATCATCAAACATTTTTGTATAAAACTAAATACCCTTTTGGAACCCACAAATTCAAAGCATAAAATTCTAACTTAAAATCATTGGTGTCTAGTATAATCTATCTTAATACTTAGATATAATCTACTGTGCTAAAACTAATTTTAAATCCAGCTTGTTCTTTCGGTTAGTTGACAAATCTTAATCATTTTAGTAATGATCTTAATTTAAAATTGATAGCTTCGTACATCTTTTTTAACTTTCTTCAATGTCAATTGTTTTTTCAATTATCTGATACGTTTGTATCATTTAAATATTTTGTATATAGAGGATAACAATCAACCATTAAGTTACCACAAACTCAACCTATAGTCAAGGCAACCTCATCGAATGTCTCATCATTTAAAATGTCTGGTAATTCAGAAGATGTAACCATTGTAGAGATTACTTTATTTTCATGTTGTTTAATATTAATGTTTTTTTTTCATGTGTCATAGCATCGACCGGGATGCGAACCCGCTCACCCGGGACAACTGCTTCTAAGGAGCTGTGCTGACCTCTCGACCACCAACGCTTGACTATTAATGTTTTTTGCAGATCTTTTTCATAACGCCACTGCTCTTTTTAGTAATAAGGTCAACGTTTCCTCCCATTGCCGGAACATGATTACCTCTCTTCAGCCTGAATCTAACATTTTTTTGTGTGTGAACTTGTTGTTTGTTATATTTCTGTATGTTATATATAATCAACATTATAAATGTTATATTTCTGTATGTTATATATAATCAACATTATAAATATATATTGAATATTTATATTATAAATGAAGCAAGAAAAAAAAAAGTAATTTATATTGCCATTTATAATTAAATTAGAGAAGTTCCAATATTTCTGTAATGTTATTAATAATTAATTAAAGTATTTATTTGAAAAAAAAAAGAAGTAAAAATTGTTTTTTAAATTTCAATTTTAAAACAAATTTGTAATTGAATAGAAGAAAAATAAATCCAATAAGCTGTTTAATCTTTAAAATATAATTTAAATATGAAAAATAATTAAAAATACGAAACGTAAATGTTATTTTACTATTAGCTATTTAAATATATTCTCCAGTAAATCTTTTAATAAATATATTAATTCCTATATTAATTAAATCCTAAAAGTAAATACTATATGTATTTTACTGTTTTTGTTTTTATCAATACGTTTCTTTAATTAGAAAACTCTTTATCATTAGCATTTTCAACTATGATTAATCCATTGCAAAATTTATAAAGGTCTCTTCAAATTTAATCCAGTTTGTTCAATCCCTAGCCTAAATCCTGCACATTACACCGGCAAATTTCATTATTTCAATTCATCCATCTCACACGTGGTCTTTTTCTAGCTCATGTACAATCTCTTCAAATCCAGTTTAAAATTTCAACCGATCATCTATTATTATCTCTACTAGCAATATGTTCAGTCAGATTCCATTTCAGACTTTTACTTGTTTTAATGATGTCAACAATACTTGTTCCCTCACTCACGTATTTTGTTTTTAATCTGTTCTTGTTAAATCTTAATGTTCATCTCTCGACATTTTGTTAAGTGGTCTGTGCTCTTCTGTTAACTATCCAAGGAAGCCCATACATGTGAGTTTAAATATTACAGAAAAGTTGGCTAATTTTGACCTTAAACTACCAATATATTCCATAGTACGCAGTTAATGAAATGTTTTTGAACACGAGAGTTAACTTTAAATAACCAAAAAGTAGTCCTTGTTAATAGCATTTCTTGTTGATTTTTTAAAATAAAAAATGAATTGATTTAGTGCTTAGTTATTCATAAGCAATTTGAACACTTATGGTGACAGAACTTGTGACACATGGGCCTTGATCTCTGTATTCTGTTCCTCTCCCACTACATCAAACAACATAAGGCATTTAGAATAATATCGTGATTCACTAATTTTTCCATTTCTTTTCACTGCTGAATCTCTTGTTTTTTTCTATTTATCTATCTTGTTTTCTTTCAATAATTTATCCCCATGACAATTAATCTCTCATATCATAAATCAGTTTTCTGCGCTTATTGGGATAATGAGGTTGTTTGCATAACAATTGTTTCAATTTTGAATATATTCACACAGTTTTCCCACCAATCTTTTAATTTTGCATGCAAGCATGTGTAACTCTGAGAGTTAAAAAACTGAGATAGTAATGGGTTGAACAGGAGACTTCAGTTGTATAAAGCTGTTCAATAGTAAGTAGCTACAGAAATGGATTTGGGACAAAGGGTGAAGGAAAATAAACTTTAGCCATAAAATAATGTAGATATATTTGATGATCAATTCGCTGTGGTTTAAAAATGAGATATAGATGAAAAAAGATAAAAATGGTGATAGTGACATATTTTAAATACATAGCTAATAAGATCTTAGTACATTTATTCATCATTGCTTTCATCATCTCTAGACTCTTTATTTGGGTTCCACAGAAATGAATATAAAGGTTAGCATCTTGTGAAATTGGGTACCATAATAATCATAATGTGTTTTGTATAGAGTCCATCTATTAAGCCCCCTCATTACTCAACACTCAAAATTTCTCATATACACAACTCTTTATCTAAATAACTATAATGATCACAATTAAATATATAATACTTAAAGTTAAACTCTTATGTATCTGTCCTTCATAGATGAATCTTCAACATAGTTAAATGCTGTGACAGAGGAGCTGATTGAAGGGCTCAACATCCATGAGTTGTGGCCCAGATTTGCTATTTCTAGTGCTCAAGTTTCTTTTAAACTTCTGAGTAATAAACTATTTGATTATTTAATATGGATGAGTGATCCATATAATACTCTTTCCATAATCCAATTCCAATTTTCTATATAGAGTGTTCAATCAATAGTAATATGGACATTTTTGTGCTAAGCATTTTTACTGGAGTAAAGACTTTCTTTTAGTTGAGCATTATTAACTCTTTACTATTTATTTCAGAAAACATTCTTAAGCAGTTTTAAGTATTAAAAACAAATAATATAGTTATAACATTAATAAATGAATTCCAAAATTATAATACACTATGCAGAGTTGCTTTTCCTTTTTTAAATCAACATTCTGTCTTGAATATTAGCTTTCCTGATCCATTTATGTTTATTTCTATTATTATTGTATTATAATTCAAATTTATTGCCTTTAAACTAATGTCAACTAAATATGGAAATAATTTTTAAATATGAGAAATTTTTATTTTTTAATTTTTTAAAATAAATGTTTAAATTTTAAATTAACTTTACTATCTGTTAAATATTTCCTACTAACCATATATATACACACACATATATGTAACCTGTAATTGAATATTAATAAATACAGTAACCTAAGTATATATAAAGTACAACTTTAAAAAAACTTTTATCCACTTAGGAGCACTTTCAACTCTCTTCAGAGTCTTTGTCAACTAACACCTTCAAAGGCTAATATTCCCACAATTTCCATGATTTTTACATTTGCTGCCTGTCTGTTTATTAAGTCTTGCTTATATTTATATATTAACATTGCTTCCTTTATTTTCCTTTTATTGTTGTTTCTTTCAATTTGCAATAATTTTAATGTTACTATAATTCAAATAAAACAATGCTGAAACATTAACATTTCCATTATAATTTTAATTCATTTTTGAACCCTTCTTAATAACAGCAAGTACTCTTTAGTTCTTTTCTCCAATGTACATCTTGATTCTTCTATACAACCACTGCCACATTTAAATCTCCATTTATAAATGATGCAATTTTTATTTTAAAATGAGATTTCATCTTTTGAATTGTTTATTAGCTTAATCCAGGAAAATGCATAAAATGCAATATCACATATACTTTTATAAATTTTCCTTATAAAATTTACTTGTTCATTTGAAATATATAATATTGATATCCATGTTTTTTTATTAGTAGTAGAATCAACATTATTAGTAATATTTTTATTTGTATATTTCCTATTAAAGTTTTTAATAGTATTATATATAATTATATATAAGATTATAATCATATCCAACATTTAACAATTCATTCAAATATATTTCAAACTAATAAATAGTTCAAAAGATGAAACCTCATTTTAAAATAAAAAATACATCATTTATAAATGAAGATGTAAGTGTGGTAATGTATATATGGGGGAATCAAAATGAACATTGGAGAAAAAAATTTGCTGTTAGTAAGAAGGGTTCAAAAAATGAAACAAAATTGTAACAAAAATGATAATGTTTCAGCATCAGTTTTTTATCACCATAATAGATTATGTATATATGGTTTTAATTTGAGTTATAATAAAGTAAAAATATTGCAAATTGAAAAAAACAACAATAAAAGAAAAATAAAGAAAGCAATATTAATACATAACTATAAGAAAGACATAATAAACAAACAGGCAGCAAATGTAAAAATCACGAAATTGTGGAAAGGTTAGCCTTTGAAAGTGTTAGTTGACAAAGATTATGAAGCTAATTGAAAGTGCTCCTAAGTGGGTAAAAGTTTTTTAAAGTTGTATTTTATATATATTTAGGTTACTGTATTTATTAATATTCAATTACAAGATTATATATATATATATATAACTTTGAAGAAATACAGACATCGAATAAGAATATCATTACATATATATATTTCAAATGCTCAAGTGAAATTTTTTAAGATATATATATAAGGATGTGTTTAATGTTTCATTTTATGTTACAAATAATGATAAGTTAGTGAATAATTCTAAAAATGTCATACCTGTCAAACAGAAAAGTAATGTTGTATATCATGTTTTTTTGTGGATGTATTTTATCATACATAGTGAATAAAGGTGCAGTATAGAGAAAAGATGAAAGGAGTATGAATTTTTATATAAGTGTATGAAAAGTAAAAATAATAGTGACATAATGAATGCTTCAGTTTTCTTGTATCATTAAAGAATATGTAAATTTAAATTTAAGTTTGATCTTGAAAGTGTTAGGATTCTTCATGAAGAGAAAAACCATAATAAAAGAAGAATTAAGGAGGCAATTTTAGTAAACAGAAATAAAATGATATAACTAATAGACAAGCTGCTAACATTAAAATTCAGGATTCATGGGATTTGAGTTGATGACATTTGCTTCCGTTATCTTTTTGAATTCAATGGCAGTTGAGCAGGGTTAAGGAATTAACAAAAAGTATTTCTGTGGATTGAAAGACTGTATATAATAGTTAATTACAATTACATTTATTACTTTTATTGTTATATATATATATACACATGATTTAGATAATAAACTTGATTTTATATAAAGCTAGATCATTCAATAGTTTGGGAATATCAAAACAGTTCTATTTAAGCAAATAATTGTTTCATATATATTGTAACCCCTCATACTGATCCCCACCACTAACAAATACCTGTGGGCGCCAATTCTATGAACGATAGAATAAATAGAATAAACTATTGATCTAACTTTATCCTAAAATTATTTATGAGGCTCTTAAACAAAGTTTTGCCTTAGCTTAGCTCAGTTGAGGGATACAGAGGTCTATAAGGTGTAAAATGTATATTAGATGTGGGAGGAAATATTATAATTAATAGGAAATAAAACATCTATCAAATTCTAAAATAAATAAGAATTAAATTGATAAAATTCTACCATATAAAATTAACAAGTTATAGTCTATTCTTCACCTCCTCCCATCATCCACGTGCATTGAACAATCTCTACCATATATTTAGTAACTATACCGTATAATAAGCTGGAACTGAATATAAAATAAACATAATATTACTGAACTTTTAATTATACAATAATCTAAACTAGTTAACTGAATTTAATATTTAATCTAAATTAATAATTAAATATCTCAGGGAATTAATTTATTGCATAGCTTAATTTCAAATCTACTTCTTATCAACTACTATTTACTATTACAGAAGTAATGATGTAAATTAAACAATACCCTAACTAACTAATGGCAGTTAGATAATGAAAGAAATACGGTACATTTTGATTTCAATTCATCATCTAAACAACAACTGAATGATAAAACTTTTAGAAAATCAGTAAATAATTAACATTTCATACAATGTTTGGATCAAGGAAATCAATATCATCATGTCTGAATATGTTCATCATTAGATTAAATAAAATGCAATCATATCATATTAGATAAAGTAAATGTGTGAGCATATGTGGAAATATGAAATACGAATATATGTCAAAAAAGAATTCTGAATACAATTTTGAATAATAAAACATTTATTAGAAAAAAAATAGTTAAGCAAACATTTAATTTCATTATAATTGGTACAGGTACAAGTTCTGGATGTATTTAACATCAATGGTTGAAAAATTTACATAAGAACAGGCAACATGATATAATTTTCTAATTTCTAATCTGACACATTTCATCCATTATATTTTTAACACTAAAATAATGAACCAAAATAAAATCTTTACATTTTATTGCAAAATGGTTTTCAGTTATCAGTCACTTCTGATAAACATATGGAACTGAAGTAATATAGCCCTAAACTTCAAACAATAAACTACAAAAATTTCCTTTATATTCGACATCTTATTTTTTTTAGTACTCTCATATTATCAATTAGTTGATAAGTCTATGATAAATAACATATGGTTAAATATTTATATTCAATTATAACATAAAGCTAAAATTTTGGCATTTTACTTCAAATGCACATTAACTAAAACTAATGGGGTTTGAACCTAATAACAGGTATAAAATAAGAATAATATCAAACTGTACTTTACAAAATGAAAATAAATAACTCCATTAATTAAACGTATTCTGTCTTTGCAAAAATGAAATAAAGAATTCTATTAATTAACTATGTTTTATTTTGCCAAAATAGAAATAAATAATTGTACTAATTAATTATTTTTGTCCTCTTTTGCTTGCTTACTCAAATGGTGATTGAATATTATGAAAATTGATGATATGAAACTTAAATGATAAATACAAAATGATTTGAAATGATAATTAAAGTTATACATTAATGATGGGTTTTTCCATATCTTTTAAATTAATACTTTATGCAGGGGTCTGTATTATGCTGTGTGCCATAGAATAAATAATTAATACTAATCAATACCATCGGTTTACTTATGAACTGGTAATAAATCATAATATGGACGATGACAATGGACAATCAAGCTTTAATCACTAACTTTACTACAGCTGTTTTGTGAGAAAATCGATTCTGCTTTTATTCTCTTTTTTTAGCAATAAATTATCTGGCACTTGGCTATAAGTATAAGATGAAAACATTCCTTAAGGCACATGGGGATAAAAGATTTTCACAATTTTAATCATATAAATAACAATACAATAATTCCCAAGTCTAACTTCTGAGACTAAATAAACTGGTGGGAACAAATCTCATCACCAAAATAATCAGGGAGATAAAATACTTGGCTTCATATACTCTAATTCATAATATCAAATATCAAAACTGGAGGATTCAATCTACTCCTATCAAATACTTCAATAAACAAAAAGGGAGAGTTTAAAAGGGAGAGTTTACTCTATCCCACACAATATACTAGGCAATCTACCATATCAAATATTCAAATAACAAAAGGGAGAAATTACTCAATCCCATACAATATACTAGGCAATCTACCCATGTCAAATATTCAAATACAAAAGAGGGGAGAGATTACTCAATCCCATAAGATACTATAAAACAACACTAACTTTACTCTATATAGACACTAAATACTTCTCTATTCAAGCATAATAAAGAACAATAAATTCACACTTAAGTAAATTTCTAATCTTTCCAAATCAATTGACCCATTCTCATCCTCTGAAACCGATAGACTTTATATCATATTTACTTGCAATTTACACATTATTATAGTTGAATTTAATAATAGACACACATATACAAGCATAACAATACACAGACAATTCAAATCCCAGTAGGCAAAGAACTACTGTAAAAATATCAATTACTAACTGAAAAAGCAATAATGGATAAATATTTCATATCTGATAAATATAATATTTATGACTTGGAAACATACTAATGACGGTTGAAAAGCAAGGCAAAATAATTTCTATTGGCAAGGTAAGACAAAATAATCTTTTTTATAGTGCATTTGCATTAGCACAAAATTAAAGTAAAAGTGGGGCTTAGATAAATAATAAATCTTTATATTCTAGGTTAAATACTTATTGAAAACAATTATTTACTAATCTATTGAAAAATGCAAAATATAACCATAAAAATTTATATAATGAGCTTTTTTAAAAGAGCTGTCAACCCTTTCAACATCAAATGGATGTCTCCCTTTTTTACCATGCATGTATGTTTATAATGCGAGTACATGATAAAACTTATATTAAACTAATAAAAAAAAATTAACTAGCATAATATTTTCTTCATATTATGCTTTTCATGAGACATTCTTGAAGAATAATAATACATAATGATAATATAAAAATATCATAATACACTTTTTTAAGCTATCTGTCTATTAAAATAATAACAATTAATAATTACTAAAGTTCTTTTTTTCTTCTTTTCCTTGGTTGTAAAATGAAAAGTTTATTTATATTTTATAAATGGAATCCCTTGGTCATATCTGAAATAATAATAATAATTAGCACAAAGATAAATACTGATGAACACATAACACATTCTTGCAGGAAGACAAATAATATTATTTTGGGATCCAGAATAGCGTATTCAATGTTCTTAGCAAAGCTAATAAATTGCTGTTAACATTATATACAAGAATTTTTTTATTAAGCAATAAGCATTTTATCATGATGCAAATAAAGTAATAATTCATATTTCATTCATGGGATATATTCAGCATTTATTTTATATTTTTAGAGCCATTCATAAATGCATATAATTATTTAACTGATATTTATTTAAATTTATGTGAGTTTGTTGGCAATATTCTATATAGGGAAATTCCACTGCAAACGAGGAGAGCAATTAATAAAGTAAAGTCATATTCAATTTTATCCATTTTTATCAATTCATTTCTCACAGTAATTGGGAGAAATAGACAAATATTAAACAATACATTAAATTGCACATTTAGTCTTATTTTTTAAATAGGCACAAATGACAATAGTCAGGCAAATGTTCCAATAATAATGACAATAGAAAAAATGATTCATAGGCATCCTTCTCAACCTTTTTCTTTTATAACTAACACAGATTTATCATTTAGAGTTCTTGATATGTTTAATAAAGAGTTCACACGTATTCCAACATAATAAATGTATATACATGCTTCAGTTGCTCCATTAATATTATACTTAAATTTTAAAAAAATAATTTTGAAAAATAAACAAACATTCTTCTTCCTTCTTTACAATTAGGTTTAAAGTTTAAATAAAGCAAGTTTAAAATACCACTACGCATTTCCATTCTTTTCTCAGTATTGGCAATTAAATTTAAATAATATATAGTATAGACACATACATGCATTCCAAATAATAGTTTGAGAATTTAAATAGATAGCTTAAGAATAAAGATTAATGTACCTTGTACGGTTGTTTATACTCTCATATTTGGAAACCAACAATACTTTTTATACTTTCAAACTTGGTCTTGGAAGAATTTAGCTTATAACAAACAAAATTTTACTATTAAACTTTGTTTAAAAAGTGGATCGGAGATGAATCAGTATTAGAAAATTTGTTCGCAGTCCCCTATAGAATTGTATTTAACCCTTTTATAGATTTTAAAACATTACCTAAGCATCTTTTTTTCCAATAGTCCAAGGTTATTTGAAAGTTCAAAGGTCACCAGACAGAACTACTCCTCCCATTGCACTGAAGTTTTAATTTATGCAAGAAACTTTCTTGTCTTGAAAAAGAAAGAAAGCAAAAAAAAAATCATTTTGTCTGGCAAATATATAATAAAAAAAATATTAAATTGAACTAAGAATTAAATATACTGTATTTTTAAATTAACAGAATAAAATTAATGACAATTGTTTTAACAAATAAAATATTTTATAGGATAATTGTTGTTTAATAATTCACCAGTCCAGTAATTCATTAATTCACTTAAAATGTAATTAAACTGGTTTTTAACACTATTAGTTATGAAATTAAATATTTGGATATGAGATATGATATTTAATGGTTTAATGAAGCATATGAATGAAAAATGAAGTTGAACAATGATACAGACATACATGAATATTTACAAATAATGTACTATAGACACTAAACTGATATGACTAAAATGACAATTTTAATGATGATGAATTAAACATATTTCACTGTTTATACTATAGATTAAAATATTAAAAGCAAATGAACTAGAGAATCATTCAAACAAATCTTAATACTGTTCTGCAAACTAATAAAACAAATTAGAATTAACTCAAACTAGACTGACTACTTTTGTGACAAGCCATCCCCTATCCTATCATTAATTATACACAAAGTAAGATATTAAACATCTAATAATCTTTTAAATTACATCTACAAGTACTTCTAATCATAGTTTTAAGTCATTAATAAAAAAATTTAAAAATTTCATGTTATTTCATTTTTTTTTAATAAGATGATATCAGATGTTACTGATATAATATTACACAATTACAATTAATATTTCTGGTGCCAAACCAGAAGGTCCCAATATATATATATATATTGAAACAGACAGATCGAAGGATCGATCTTAGTTTCATAGTTTTCATTTTGAAGTACGGTAATTCTAAATCACTATTTACCCGCAATGAGGCTTTTTCTATTCCAGGCCACATAAATTTAAGTTAGTTATTTTATGCTTTGTTTAAAAGAATTTAATGTAAATATTACAAGTATAAATATTACAAATCGTGATAAATAATATTCGTGTATGTGGTTTGTAGGTTTATATTCGCTCAATTTAAAAGTTTCATTGCGTGTATATTTTTTTTAATTTTAAATCTTTCAAAATTATACAAAGTCATTTAAAAATGCTGATCAAAAGTCACATTCCTTTGATTGGTATTTTTAGTCAAATCTTACGTGTACAAAATGTATAGAATAATTAGTTTGTACTTTGAAAGTTAAGATAATGAATTTCAATTTTGTATGCACGAATTCCTATGTAATTATTTAGTTTGTCAATTTAGAATCATGTATTGAATTTAGAAATAAATGTAAATCAAACAATGGAAATGAGAAATGTAGGACTCTTATCAAGAAATGCGAATGCAATTGTATAGCCAAAATTAGATATTGCTGGAGGCCAGAAAATCAAAGGAGGCGGAGTCATGAACAAAAACTATGCAGAGTGATCAACCGTAACCATCTTATGTTATAATATACTAGGGGACTCTATTTTTTGACTTTGCTGTGGGTAGACCATCTCAGACTACAGCAAAGTAGTTGTGCCAGAGAAAGCATCTCAACTGTGATTAAGAAGTTGCCCGGTAGATTGCAATAATGTTGGGCTAAGTCCAAGAAGCTGATCCCTGTTCTGCCAATTTAAATCTTTCGAGCCGCTGATCCATAATGTTTCCTGTGCTTCCAGTTTTCTCAATTCCAACCTTTAAATTAATCATGCCATTCTAAGGAATCCAGAATGCGCGCCTACGTTCTGCATAAACATTACCGCAAGGAGAAAAGCCGGATGAAGAAGAATGGTAACTCTTGTTACATGAACTTTTTAACTTTCCTCTAAGCTTAATAATTTTATTATTTAATCTGTTATGAATTAATCTAGGTAATTACATGTAAATTTCTTGCTTTCCTTCGTTAAAATGTTACACTAAAGCCTGTCAATAAATTTCTTCTCTAATATTTCTGTGTTCTAGTCTTTAGATGGTAATTTACTAATATTTTGTGCCTAATAGTAATTCATTAGTGAATATACTTATATTTTTATTATTACTTACATTTACAAACAAAGTGATGCCATTAATAATATTTTTCAACTCTAGTTAAAGCCATTAAAGTTTATTTCATAGTATTATTAGTATATTCATTTTAAAAGTAATTTTCTTTTATCGAACTAAAAAAAATTGGTTCGTTTATGGTGAGTTGAGAAATATTCAAGTACCTGCATTGTTCCTTTTATTTTGTCAAAATGATATTTTAATCTTTGCTCCAAATAACAAATATAAAATAAGGTCTAAATTTTTATTATGTTGTTTTTTATATATGAACGGAGTAATAATGTAAAGTGAATATTTTTGTTACTATTATTACCTTCCGAACAACCTGGGGAGTTATGGGTTTCAGAGTGAAATTAATTAATCGTTACTTTTGTGATCTTTTGATTTCGCCATGTTTTATTTTGAATGGTCATATCAGATTGTTGCGTAGAAAATGTTACGGAGAGATAACCAAGGTTTTATATAGTTTCGCTTTAAGTCCACTTCCGATCACTCTTCCTCGATGTTACTGTGGCAGTGCCTTTTCCTTCGCCTAAATTGGCATCTTGTTTTACTACCAATTGGAAAGAAAGAAATTCTTCTCCAGATAATCTCTTGGATCACCGGGGTTCGAAAATGATCCCGGCTGGTTGTAGTGTCCCGGATCTACTTGGGGGCATTAAGACTTGTCAAAGTACAAGCCGCCCGGTCTTCCATCAATGCACCGCAAGTTATTATTGTAGTATATCTTAAGCTCTGCAACCATCAGTACATCATTATTATATTATATTTTTATATAAAACCTCCTCCAATTATCCGTATACGTAATGGTTTGAATCTATTAAAATCAAACAACTTAATATAAAATAGTAATTGAATATTTTAAATGCTCAAATTACTCTGATTCTCATAACAACTCGTACGACCATTTAAAACATATAAATATTGGCATGCGTTTTGTCTATCAGTCTAAAATGATTATTAAGGACTAGTAGCAAATTATTAGAAATATACGTATGAAAATTTTACCGTATTTGTACATAGTATTCAATGATTTCAATAATTATTAAAAATTTATCTAATCTATTTTTGTCTTTCTTGTCTTATTACTCTCGAAATCTAGTTAAGCACCTGCTGTCTGTATCGACAACTTAAATATATATTGAATTATTAACCGTACCAAAATCTCGAATGTAAGATATATATGAATAACTGATTGTAGGGTAATTTAGTCTGTGTTTTCCGATGAGCTAGTAAAGGGAAAACCACGTACCGTTGTTGCGTTGTTCATCGGTTGGTCATGCCAGGGTTTTGGGTTTGAATTTGGTTTGCATTTTGGAATTTATTCCTAGACATGGACTGGGTTTGAATTCGGATTACTGTGCGTGATTAAGCATGGTGATTTTACCGGTACAATATATATATAAACACACACATACATAAATCACATGATAAGTCTGGCCCTTGACAACAGATTAAAGATTTCTGATATTGATATACTTGGGTTATATTCATGTGTTTTATATATATATATATATATATGTGTGTGTGTGTCTATATGTTTAGACCTCACATGTATATGAGAGAACTATTTATTTAAATAGATATATTTTAATATCCCCAGATTAGTTTCTGATTTAGGGATTTTTTCAGTAATGGTATTTTGAAGATGGGTCTAGTAAACTTGGATTTTTCAGATCTAATGTAAATCATATGCAGCAGTTATCTTTTATTCTTTTTCATCATATTAAAACATCTTACCAATTTACTTATATAATTATATAAACTGTCACAGTTCAATATTATTTTATATTTTGGTCAACCTCACTTTTTAATAACATTAGGCATTTTTAACTTTTGGCCAGGATTCTCCAAATAACACATCGTCTGGCTTATACAATATGTTTCAATAGCAAATTCTTATTTATATTTCAATTTTGGCATCTATTGTAAGTTAGTATCCTTCATTATATCCCTATCCAGTATTGCCCTAAACATATCCCCAGATTAATAACTGATGTGTGACCTTTATTAGTGAGAGCTTGGTTCAGGATCTAGTTCACCTGGATCCAAATGTATCTAAACTCCCCACTGATTAAAAAAATAGTCTGGAAATATGGATAGAATGTGGATTTAATAAGCTTTACCATCTAATATCGATTGATTAGTCAAGCCTACAATAGATGGCAGCATTGTAGTAAAATAAACAATTCAAAACTCTAGAACATGATATTTGAAATCCTAAACGATAATGGAGAAAATAAGCAGGATATTGATATAATTTACAATGAAAATGTCTATCTGCATCAAATGTTACTTGTATACAGAAAAAACCCATCAATAACTAAAGAAAAATTAAGGCTAGAATATGTAAATTATCTTTAATGATTTTTAAAAAAATGGGTTTTCAGTTTAATACAACTAATAGGAAAACTATCATCTATATAGGATTCAGACAAAAGATTTGCAGAATTTTGTTACTAAAACTTTCTATAAAAATCAGATGAGGAACAGAAGTAAACTCATAGCTGCACTATGTATCAGTTACCATAGTGATTCAAATATGTGCTAGGCAACAATATTTTAAAAAAACTATTTTGCAGGCAGAATCATCAGGTAAGTTATTCAACTGCTACATTAGTAAATAAAATAAAATAATTTCCCCAAAATTCATTTTATTTAAGATTAAAATGTTTTTGTGTCAGAAAAAATAAAATTAGCATAAAAACATTTATAATAAGGGCAAATTATAAAAATCTCTAATCAATTTAATCCTACACATTACATTAATCAGAATAATATTTTAATTTGCAAAGTGCTGATAGTTGAAAACTGAAATAAATTGAGATACTGAAAATCTCTAGTGCTCGTTTCAATACATAACTGACAGCCAATCAGATATCAAGGATAGCCGTCTAAAATGGCATCAAATCTAAACACACAACAAAGATTTTACAAGAAAAGGTTTGATGTCATTTTAGACAGCTATCCTTGACATCTGATTGGCTGTCAGTTATGTATTGTAATGAGCGCTAGAGATTTGCAGTATCTTGATTTATTAGTCAGAATATTAGAAATATTATTACTGCTATTTATTTATGTAAAAAATCTGATGATGGAACACCCATTTTACAAAATACAAATATTAAATTTTAGAATGTTTATGATTATAAAGTTTACCTTTTTACAAAGCAATGTAAGGATTATCAATATATAATATAGAAAAAAATATTTAATTGTAAAAATTGTGTTCAAATATGGAGTAAGTTCTTGTTATGGCTTTTTCAAATAAGATGGATGGAATTGGAATCTGAACAGATTAAGCTACCTAAAAAATTTCTGCAGAATATTCTGAGTTATGTGAAAATTTTTTTATAAATTTAACTCTGAGTTAAATCGCAGATCAAAAGCATAGTAGACCATTTCTTTTCAATACACATAGTATACATGAAAAAGTAATTAGAAACTGGTTTTCTTTTCAATATATTTGCTATGACTTTATGAGGCAAGCATACATTACATATTGATATAATTTAGCTATTCACTATAAAAATTTTAAGACATTAAAACATCAAGATCATGAGTTAAATAATATAAAGTGTGACAGTGTGTTTTGTATTCTAATACATGAGGGATTAATATGTAAACATTACATTTTGTTTTAAATTGAGCAAAATTCTTGTTGAAACACTTGAAATAATTCAAATTATATACTGCAGTGAAGCCATGAATCTCAATATTTTCAAGTGGTTTGTAAGATTTTGTAATAATAATAAGAAAAGCATTTAAAGATGTATTTGAACTATTTTGAAAAGAAAAAATGTGTAGATGATATTTTAAATTCATTTAAAGACATATTTGAACTCAGACTTACAAGCCCCTTCACTATCCACACTATATCCTACTACTGATACTCATAACCACACACATGCAGAAAAGATAAATAATCACCAATTTCGGTACTTCATGCTAAACCAGCACTCAGTTTGTCCAGACCACCATCTCCCATACACACACATATATAATCAGTGCTCAGTTTATATTAAGATAGCAAATCCTAACACTTTAATGGACAAAGTTCAAACCCACCCCAACCTCCAACTCTTCAGCCCTGTATACTATTGAAAATCTGATGATAGAATTCCCAAATCCCATGCTGATGCCAATATTGTTGTCATGCCCATGTTGACCTCAAGTCACTATGACCCCTCACGTATAGGGCAGTATCCATTTAAATACATAAAAGAGGAATGGGCAAAATGCAGGTTTAATAAAGTCTGAGTTCAAATCCCCTATATTTACAATTAAGCTCCAGGTATAAGAGTGCCTGGTATTTCAAATCCTAAAGACATATTGTAACTTATTACCCAGTAATACTAGCAGCTTAAACTTTGTGCTGAATAACTAAATTACGTCAGCATATAATACAAATTTCGATTCAAAGTTGGCTCTGCAGTCAGCTTGGAAAGAAAACTAATGAGCAAACAGACTACATGTGTTTACTATTATCTACATATATCTTGATAATGTGAGGTTTATTAAATCTACAAGATGACAATCAAATATTAACACTTATTCTTATATAGCGCTTAGTTATTCTATTTGCTTTCAGGAATTAAAAAAAATAACTATATATTTAAACTACAAGTTGTTTATTTTCTATTTTTTTAAATATTATAAACAAAAACGCATTATCCATATTTCTACAAAAATAAAGATTGCGTATATATAAAGGAAGGTTTTTTTTTTTAGAAATGCCAAACATATGTTGTATACTAAATATTAGACCTTCAACAATTTCATTATTCTTTTCGCTGAATATAAATTTTACCACCTATTTTTGCAGTATTTAAAAAGATCTTAAGATCATGAACCCTTTTAAAACTGTTAACCAAAACTGTAGCTTTACATTCTTTTTCGGAAATGTACATTCTAGACGCGATTGAATTATAGTTGTAATAAAATTAAAAAGTTTAATATTTATTTTCGTATTTTTTTAAAATTTTACTTTACAAAGTGTCAATGTGAATAAACATAAATTTAAGATTTAAATACTTTTGTCATTTAAAGTGGATTACTAGAAATCTGAGATATTACTTATTATATATATAACATTCGAGATTAAAAGTCTTAACACCGTACAATAAATATTTAAAATACTCTCTGACCAAGCAGAAAGTCAAAATTTACCCAGAATACAGCAGCCGTTTATTCCTGTACTCCATTTATATATACAGAAGGTTGACTAAAATACTTTGGTTAGAAAAAATGAATATTTAAATCAATCAACATCATTACATCTAAATATGTTTCAATTGATTTACTTATAATTTTCATTTGTTAGAATTGTTGTTGGCAATGCATAAAATACAGATAACTCTCAGGGAGTTGTACATATTAAAGGAACTCTCAGAGAGTTAAGTAAATTAATTGAAACATATTTAGATACAAAGTTATGAATTGATACTTCTATATATATAAATGGAGTATAAGAATAAACGGCCAAGTACTTTATTCTTGGTAAATTTTGACTTATCTTGGTTAGAGAGTATTTCAAATATTTATTGTATGGTGTGATGGATTTTAATCTCGAATGTTATTGTATGTTAAGCACTGGAGGTATTCTGTTATATATATAATATTTAAATCCCTAAGTAATCCAGTCAGTTTAGACCAGTAATAGAGCACGAACTGGAGAGCAATGATTCCTCAATTAAAACTCAATCTAGCACTTCTGATGTTCAAATATCACATGAACTCCTGAAACCTGATTATTTTTTTGATCATAAGTTAATAATGCTAAAATAAACATATTCATTTACTTATCATATTCTCTTTCTCTACTTATTTTTTTCTTTCTCTCCCACAAATCAAATCAAAATATATGTTTTTGGGTTTTCAGAGAGTTTCCATGCTGCTTTGTTTCTATTTACAGTATACATATATATAATAATCCATAAGAGAATAAAGAATGATCATCATAACTAAGAGAAAATTGACAACTTCAAATACCACTCAGATTTTTTAGTGCAGATGGAAACACTATGGCAGAGATTAATCAGGGAAAATTGCTTAAGTGCTTGAAAAGGAAGATTTTAAATTTTACTAATTTTTACGTATGAATCCAAGACTTAGAAACATAATTAAAAAAGTGAGTATTTTAGATGACTCAATAAAGTATAGAGAAATATACATTATGATAAACAAGGAGTAATACCAGTAAAATACATTAGTGAGACAACAAATAGATATTATTGACATCAATGAGAGAATTAAGAGGTAGTTCTTAGATATATTTTTAAAAGATTGTGACAATCGATAAAAAGTTGAAGTTTTAAAGTGGATCCTAAAATATAACAAAGACTAGAAAGCAATCACATATGTGAGGGATGGATGACATATGGATATTTGTTGGAGCAATATAAAAAAGTAAAGCTATGGTTGAGAAAACTGGATTAAATTTGTAGAGACATTCATATGAAGCGAATGAACAAGGGATGAAAATGATAGATAATTCAAAATTTAAAACAAGTTGCTGGATATTTTTTTCCGCATTTGCAGTTTGATTTACTTAGTTATTTGTGAGTAATAGTTGACTTTTACAGAGATATTGTTGTTATATTAACCATCATCTGCATTACATATAATTTTCAACCTTTCACAGATTCTGAGATTTAAATCTCTGTGTCTTCGTTGTGGCAAATATTCATCTTCTGACATGATTTCAATATTGTAATTTTCGAGCACTTTTATTATTTTGTCTACATCAGCCTAAGACATTATGCAAATTAATTACAAATTGATAAATTCTGTTATTACAAAATTACATAAACTGTTTATTATACAATTCAAATTCATCTTATTAATGCTATTTCCAAAAGATTATTAGTTTTTTACATTCCCTGGATTAATTACCAAAAAAACTTAATGTAAAATCCAAGACATACATTTCATTTCATTTTCTTTCAATGTATTGTGCTGCATGCATTGTATCTGGATTAAAGCTCAAATTTTTTTGTCAAGCATTGGTGGTTGAGAAGTCAGCACAGCTGCCTTACAAGCAGTTGTCCCAGGTTAGTGGGTTTGCTTCTTGGCTGATGCTATGACACATGAGAAAAAAAAGCTCCAATCTTTTGCTTTTAGTACTTACATGTACATGATATCCTGTGTGATGGGTAGTTAATTCATCATGGGTATTAAGTTCCAATATGGATTAAATCTCATTTTAAAGGATGTTTTTTATTCTATGAATAATCTAAAAGTTATGTCATCTATTGTTTAAGATTCCCTCTGCTAACATATATACAAAATATAAGCAGTGCTAAGTCATGTGACATTTGTTAATAAATTATTGTATTTATAATTGAATGACTTTATTTTTTCAATATGGTCAAATATAGCAATAAAAAAGTAATAAGAATAAAAAGAAGTAAAATAAAAATAAGTTAAAAAGAAGAAAAAAGTGTTTGCATCAATAAAATGTTATGATAAGTAGTTAATAGGTATTGGGATCAAATAATTCACATATTGTAGCAAATAATAACTAAATATTGAGGGCTGTTTTTTTTAAATTTAGCCATACATTTTGTTATTAACACAGAATAATATTGCAAGTTTGAATTACATAAGAAAAACTTTAATTTAGTTTCTTTCTTTGTCCTTAAACTTTATTTTTTAAAAGAGTAGCTTTTGTGTTCATTATATTTTTAACAGCAAAAAAAAAAAAAAAAGCTTTTTCAGTTCTTTACATACTTGCTGTTATTATCTCCATTTTTTTTTTTAAATCTCTGAACATTCACTTTTTCCTTTTAGCCAATTACATTTCATCTCATTTACATATTTTTGTTAAAATGAAAGACAAAAGAAAAAAAATACATTTATTATTTTATCAACTAATTGAAATTAAATTAACTAAATAAATCGTTTTGACCAAACTGAATAATCTTTATGATTATTTAATGAGAAAAACAAATAATGATGATTATTATTATTTATCTTAGTAAACTGGATGTAATATACTGTTGGTTTTTTTATGTTAAGCACAGCTTGTCTAAGTCAGTGATTGGAAAAGGGCAAAACTAATGTATAAAAAAATACAATAAGCAAAGGAAAAAAAATGAAACTACACAATCTTATCAGTAAGTCAATTTGAATACAAGTATCAAGTATATACAAAGTGCTAATCATGATAATCAAGTCATCTAGAAGAAGATAGAGAAATTTTAAATCAGTTCCACCAAACTATATATTTGTACCAAAATATAAGATTACTATATATATATCATGATTTTTTTCCTAAACATTTTCACTATCCAATAGAAATTTCTTCCACTCCTACTGAACTTATATTATCCAGTGATGAAACACTAGAAACTAAAAACTAGTCTGCAAATTTATGGATAGGATAACATTGGATAAGGATTTATTAAGAAAAATCATCAGGAGTCTATTGATTAGTAAAGCTTTCACTAGGTGGCCTAAATGCAATGATATTGAAAAAAGTTTTTATGTTATTTTTAGTAGAAGTAATAAATAAGGTATTTAATTGCATGGTACTTTTATAAAGAATATTTGTGGATTGACTTTAACTGCTGTTCAATTACATTCAATGATGGATATACTTGTACCTATACATTTACATTCTTTGCCTAAATAAAGGCTGAGATAAAAAATTTCCACCTATACATTTTTAAGTTCTTTACCTAAGCAAAGGATGAAGTAATTATACAATAAGGACACTATGTACAAAAAGTTGATATATGTTGGTGGTACAGAGTCAGGAAGTGTTATTTCTTAACATAGAGATGCAATTTATTCTACAAACTCAATATTTAAAGTTAAATCACAAAATTTAACCTTTATCTAGAACATTGACCTCTTTTTTTGCTGATTATTTTATTGGCCAAGTGAGGTAAAAGTCTAAACTTTTAATTGGTCAATTTACAAACTCAAGTGTCAAAATATATTCATCTTTTAATATTACATTCACTTTAGTTTCATTTGTAAAAAGTATATTAATAATTTGTCAGATTATGAAAGTGAACAAAAGTTTTTTCAAAAATAAATTTTTATTTATAATTATAAAAATATTCGATAGTGACAAATCTAAAATGAACGTTACTCACCAACCAAAAAGTTTTGCTGATGTTAGTGATTTCTTTCCAAATTTTACTTTGCAGAAAAGTAAATAATTTTTGCTAAAGTCTTGAGTATTTTTCTAAAATAATTTTATTTTTAGCATATTTTATCAAAATAATTTATAATTTGTCAAAAAATACTTTTAAAATGGTCTAAACCATTCGTTTATCATTTTTGAAATGAAAGAAAAGAAATTGTAATTCTTCAGTTATTGACAACCATTTTCTTTGTTGTCAAAATTTAACAGCCAATCAGATTCAAGAAAAGATAGCCTTTTTCTTTTGTTAGATGTACAGCATCAGTTTTATTGATTTTTTACTTGTAAAATAATTCAAAAGAGGGCAGCATCCTATGGAACTTTTTATAACCTTTCAAAGGACAGTAAAACATTTACTGTAATGTTAAAAATGACAGAATTTGAATGTCAGGAAGCCATCATGTTTTTAGCTGTAACTAGCAAAAAGTTGGTTAAACATGTCTATGTTGAAGATATATGCAGTTTTTAGTTTGAAAATTTGTAGCAAAATTAATTTTTTTGAGTAACTCTTTAAAGTATTTTTAAAATTAATAAACATAATTAAAATAAGTTAAAAGAATTTTTAATAAAAATATTTACCTCTAAGCATTTTCTAATACAAAGGTAAATATTTTTTCTTCTATTTTACCACATAAGTTTTTAATGCATTAAAAAACTTTACTAATTATAAAAATTAAAATATATTTTATATTTATTATTAAAATTATTCAAAATTAGAAAAAAATATTTTATACAAAAAAATTGCTTTGTAAAAAAAAAAAACACATCCCATTGAATTGCATTTTGGAGTTGTTCTTATTTCCTAAATATACTTACTATCTAGAATCAAAATTAAAAGAAAATTATAATCCCTTACCAGTAAAACGCCATCTTAAATGCAATATTGCAGGTAAATATTAGTGGAAAAATTACAGATACAATGTTACTCAAAATTTGTTCATTTAGTGATTACAATATCAATTTTATTAAAAAAACCTTTATTCTAGAAATCAGTTTGTACAGAGTAATAAGCATGGAAAAATTCATTTATAAACATCAACTACCATTTACATAGATAATTTTTTTGAAAATTTATAGTTATGAGGTTATTCCTGTCATCTTTAGGATTATACTAGAGTCAGTTGCACTAGTGTAGGCACTTCATCTAAAGGAACTGCATTCCCTTCATACCTGATTCATACTAATAGGACAAATATAAATTACAGAAATTAGATCATTGATTGGTGTCAGTTATCAGAAAGTATAGGACAGCATTAATAATTTCCCATCATCCAAGGTTGTTCCCCTTCATTAGATAGTGTTCATGAACAGTCAGCATTCTTTATTATTATTATTATTATTATTATTATTATTATTATTATTATTATTATTATTATTATTATTATTATTATTATTATTATTATTACGTTTCAATAAAGGCTTTATTGATCTCAATGGTTTACATAAGTTTACATCTAGAAAATTTTGAAATTTAACATACAATGAATAATATTAGGGTAAACACATATAAATGAATTTAGTGGTTACACTTTGTGGTTAATGGACTATAACAATATAAAAATTAAACAAGCAAAAATAATCAGAGTTCTAAAGTTTGAGGAGCTTATTCAGTTTTGTCCGCATTATTATTATTATTATTATTATTATTATTATTATTATTATTATTATTATTATTATTATTATTATTATTATTATTATTATTATTTTTATTATTATTATTATTATTATTATTATATCAATATCAGTTTACAGTATTTCATGAATAGAAGCTTTTCATTGCAGGTAATATGGCATATAGGAATGGAGCCTTCTTATAATTAAAATGTTTAATTCTGGAAAATAAGTTCTTATTTGTAATTATCATATGAAGAAAGTTGCATAAGAATTTGATGAACAAAGTATGTGTGTAACTCTTAGATCAGGCACCGACAGCTTAGATTATCATTGGCAGCTCTTTATGACTTTGTGCATGCATATTTAAAACAGAATTACATGCACATAAGATTTGGACACTTAATAGAAGAGCAATACAGAGACTTCAGACCACTCAAAGAAGTATGGAGAGATGTATGTTGGGAGTAACAATAAGAGATCGAAAACACAATGTATGGGTAAGAGAACAAACAGGTGTTACTGACTTCATTGTAAAAATTAAAAGATTGAAGTGGAGTTGGGCTGGACATATTGCTAGAAGAGATGATAATAGACGGACAATTAAAATTTTAAACTGGATTCCAAGAGATTGTAAAAGACCCAGAAAGAAACCACATGTGAGATGGATGGATGAAATAAGAAAGTGTATAGGGGTGATGTGGAGAAGAGAAGCTAAAGATCAGAGAAGATGGATTGAATTTAGAAAGACCTTCATTCTGCAGTGGATTGATAATGGTTGATGATTATAATGATGATGAATAAGTATTTGTTAAAATTTTGCAATGCTTGGTTTATTTTTCAAACGATTTATTGCTATAATTTCCAGAAACTAGAAACAGACTTTTTTAAAAACAGTTTTATTTTAATGTACTTGATATTAAATGTGGTATTTGTAGAATCTTTCATTCAGTGTTGTGACCAAGTTATGACGTGCAATATCTACAGAAGCCCTCTACTAAAAATAATGCCTAATCTACATAATGAATCACACCACATTTAAATAATTTATAATGCTTATATGTTTTACACTTTATAATTATTTTTTTCATTGAATAAAAAAGTAATAGTGTTTTTTTCTCCTGTGTCATAGCATCACCCGGGAAAACGAACCCGCTAACCCGGGACAACTGCTTGTAAGGCAGCTGTCGCTGACCTCTGGACCACCAATGCTTGACAAAGGTAATACTGTTTCTATTTTATTTCATGATAATTACAAATGTCATATATTTTTTTATCTTCTCCAATGGGGATTTGTAACAAATAATTAATGTGTGTAAAGATTTAAAAAACACGATTTTCTAATGTTATTTCTTAATTAATTCATTGTTGAAAAATTAATTCGAAAAAAGAAAACTATTAACACGAAAACGTGCTTAAACTTTAAATAAATTATTGATAACTGTGAGCGTCAAAAAGGCGTTAATATAAGTATTATTTTGCAAATCAAATTCTCAGCTGTGTTTATTCTCTTTGAACAGCAATGTTATTTTAGTGGTTGAGAAGCAAAAAAATATAGCAATTAAAAATCAACATTTCTTTTTGCATTAATTATCTATCTATTTTTTTTTTAAAATCTCGTACAATATTTTACAGGTTTGCCATTATGAAGCAATTAAGAATATATTTGAAACAATAATTTTATAAAAGCCATTTATTATTTGAAGTATAAATTAAAAGAAAAAGTGCTTTGGAGAATTAATTAATTTTATTTTCCTGATTTCTTCAAGGTAATCTACTCATATAATTTTTATAATGAAAATAGAAATCAATATCGATTAAGCAAAAACATTCTTCCTATCATAACCAAAACTTTATATTATTTTAATTTAAAACCGCTATAAAAACATATAAATTAACTTCTTTATAATAAATAAATAAAATTTAAAATTTAACAGATGCATTAATAAAGTGATTATACAGTTCTACAACAGTTTTAAATTTTAATTACTAAAATAATACAAATAATAAAGGCATTTAATAAGAAATATATAGAACATTTAGATGCAGTACCCTCAAATCCAAGGCTCCTCACCGATGAAAGCCACAAGCTAGAAATAAGTCTGGGTATATTAGATGAATAGGCGCTAGGTAGAGATTTTATAAATCCTTCCTGCATCTATTGATTCCTTTGATTTGCATTGGGTGGCACTATGATATGGTCAAGTTTTTATAATAGAAGCAGGTATGTAAGAATATGTTTGCCTGAAGCTAGAATTAAGGATGTAGCAGATAAAGTAAAAAAGCAAGATAGTAGAGATGTGTATGTTATGGTGGGGACTAATAATTTATCAGAATTATCAGA
This sequence comes from Epiperipatus broadwayi, assembly GCA_028023455.1. Classification (NCBI taxonomy): domain Eukaryota; kingdom Metazoa; phylum Onychophora; class Udeonychophora; order Euonychophora; family Peripatidae; genus Epiperipatus; species Epiperipatus broadwayi. Next base: position 89,953 of record JAQFVV010000808.1, on the reverse strand, counting down.
GAGAATAATGGATGAGTATGTAGAATTGATTAGGAATTTGACTATGATTAAAGGAAGAGTAGGAGTAGTTAAATTATTACCAAGATTTGACAAGAGGCATTTGTTAGATAGGGCATGTTTTATAAATGAGAGATTGAAAAAATTGTGTGAGAGAAATAATGTTATGTTTGTGGATGTGTGGGATTGTTTTATTGGAAAGAGAGTGTTATATAGTAAGATGGGTTGCATTTAGGAAAACAAGGAAGTGAAGTTTTAGGGAGTCTGATTTATAAAGAATATTTTTCTGGAAACTTATAAAGAGGGGTGGGATTTTAAATTGTAATATTATTAAAAAGAAAAAGAATGGATGGAATGTAAAAAATAAGCAAAAGAAATTTGATTTAGATATAAATATAGATTTGGAGAAAAAATGGGTTTGTAAAATTAATGGTAAGAAAGTTATTTATAAATGTAATGGAGAAGACAGAATTAAAAGAATTTATAAAAGAGTAGTTAGAAAAAAAGAAATTGTTAAAATTGGGTTTTTGAATATGCAAGTGGTAGAAGACCAGAAAAGTGGATGGAATTAAATAAAACAATTGAAAATGAAGAGCTTGAGGTATTCGCAGTAGTGAAATGAAGAGCTTGAGGTATTCGCAGTAGTGGAAACACATCTAAGAAAAGATGAAGAACTTATTTTGGAACAGTTGGTATGGCAGGGTATAAATAGAAAAGAAAAAGTAAAAAGGGGTGGTGGTATAGGTGTTATATCAAAAAAATATTTAAATATTGTTAAATGTCAAGAATATTTGGGGTTTGAAATAAGGTTGGATAGACAAGAAAGGATGGTGGCTATAATTTATATAGCCAGAGATAGTCAAATTATAATGAGTGGAACAGTAACATATATGAAGGTCTAGTTAAGGATATACAAAGTTTTAAAGATAAGGGGAAGAGAATAATGGTTATAGGGGTATAGGGGATATGAATGGACATATTGAAGAAATTGATGATGTAGATAATAAAAATGGACAACTTTTGAAGAAATTTTATCAGAAAGTGAATTTGAATATTGGAAATTTCTTAAATATTTATGAGGGACAATACACATGGTCTAGAAATAATATAATTCACACAATAGATTATGTATTGGTAGAGAGATGGAATGAATAAAATATGGAAAATTAAGGTGTTTGATAATGAAGAAAAAGTATGCACTAGTGATCATAACTTCATTGTAATTGAAATGGTTAGTAATGTGATGGAGAATAGAAATAAAAGTAGAAATAATAATAAAAGATGTGGATGGAAAGTGAATGATAAGAATAAGTTGGAAGAGTATAAAATACAAGTAGAAAAAATCATGGAAGAGTTGGGGATGAGTATAAGAACTGGTGTAAAGTAGAAAAAGTGGCAAATAGGGTTTTAGGTGAGAATATTCAGAAGAATAAAAGTAATAAATATGAGAATTAGTAAAAGTGTAAAAGAGAGGGAAAAAGCATGTAGAGAATATAAGTGTGATATTAAGAACAAGGAAAGTGAAAAAGATATTAATGCTAAATGGGAAAAGTACTTAGAAAAGAAGAAGTTGGCTAAAATAGATAATTATAGAGAGAGAGAGAGAGAGAGAGAGAGAGAATAGATAGAGAGAGAGAGAGAGAGAATAAAATTGAATAGTAAATTGTTAGAGGATATTAATAAAAGTGGAAGAGATGGGAGTAAAAAAAATTGGAATTACATTAAAAGGAGAAATGTAGCAGAGAGAGATAGTATTACTAGATGATGAGGGAATAGAGTGTAGCTATAGAGAAGATTTAGAGAGAATCTTAAATAGATATATAATAAATATAGAAAAGATATTAGTTGTGAAGGATAGAGTAATAAAAAACATGAAAGCATGTAGTAATGGAAATATTAGGTTTACAGAAAATGAACTGAATTAGGTAGAGAAGAAATTTAAAAGTGGAAAGGCAAGAGGTTTAGATGGAAGGGCAGCAGAGGTGGTAATGAATTTAGGATATAGGGCAAAAGTAAAGTTATCCTGTTTTAATAAGATGGCACAGAATATAATTTTTTCCAAGCAGTTGGAGTAATACAAGAGTAAGATTATTATTTAAAGAAGAGGGTAATGATCATAAAAAGTTGAATAATTATAGACCGATAGCGGTAACATCAGTTTTATATAAAGTTTTCTCATATATGGTGGCTAGTAAAGTTGTAAAATGGATGGAAGGGAATAATGTAGTGAGAGAAATGCAAGGAGGTTTTAGATTAGATAGGCATATAGGAGATAGTTTATTTGTGGTTACACAGCTTATGGATATGAGTAGGATTCAGATAAACAGTTATATATGAGTTTTATAGATATAGAAAAGCTTAGCACTTTCATGATTTAATGTTGGAATCTTATACTCATAGATTTGTGAATGAAGACTGTGGTGATTTATTGTACACATATGCAAATGAGTTTGAATTTTTAATTAGTTAGTCCATTGTTTGGAGAGAGCAAAGCATGCCTCTCTTCTATTAATGGCGCTGAGATCATTTGCTATTTAAAAAGCTTCTTTAACTTTTCTTTTGGCATCACTCTTCTCTGAACAAATTATTTGGGCAGAACTGGGTTCGAATACATGGCCTGTAGCTGCTTGGTGGGTCCAGAATACTGATGTTCCTTCATTTTTATTTTTAACCTTGTTATATGCATACCTGTGTTGGTAAATTCTTGTATTAAAGTTAGCCTGAGTCTCACCATAGTAAGATGCATGGCAGCCTCATTAAGGGCATGCCATTTTATAGATGACATGAGGGGCTTGATCTTTTTCTATTTTATCTTTTGAATTATTTATTTGTTGGTTAGTACTGGGAGGTGTTTTGAAGCTAAATTTGAAATTGTTAGACATTTTTTTTTTTTGCAATATTTGAAGATACATTAGGTATAAAAGGAATTGTTAAGTATTTCATATTGTCTTTAGGCTGTTTATTTCTGAGTTTTCTATAAAATGTTTTTATTTTCTGATTGATCATATTGGGTTTGAAGCCTATATTAGTCATTTACTTTATATATTTGTCAATGTTGTTTTTCCTATCTGCTATGTATTTACATAAATAGTGATTTCTAAATAGGAAAGCATTCATACCTGCCCATTTATATGTATTGGGGATGTTAGACTTTGGACTTGTGTAACCTCTTATGTGCAGTGGTTTAACCATCATTTTATAATCTAGGTATGTGTTCTCTCTTTTTATTAACAAGTCTAGGTATTTTATTTCTTGTTCATTGTTTTCATCAGTTCTACTGAGGGTTAATCCTGAGATGGCTTGAAATTCATTTTGTATGTTAATAGTGGTGGAAGGTTTTGCTTCAATAAAAATGTCGTCAACATATCGAGTGTATATGAGAGTTGGATCTGTTGTGAAATATTTTGAAAGAATTTGGTTCTCATAATGCTTTATGATTACACTAGCAACAATTCCACTCATTGGCAGCCCCAATGGCCAACCATCATTCATAACATACTATTTGTTTTCAAATTTAGCCAATATGTTGTTATCCAGCCACTTCAAGAATTCTATTATAAAATCAATTTGTTTTGTTGGATAATTTTTCTTATTTAATTCATCCTTGATGATGATAATGGAAGTTTTTCTATTAATTGAGCCATAAAGTTCATTGACATTGCATACAGTCATTTTGTGTTCTAAATCTATTTTAGCATTTGTTTATTTTTTTCACAAATTCAGATGATGATTTGACAGTGTTATTTCCAAATCTCAGGGAATCTATAAGCCATAGGTTGATCTTTTTTGCAGTTTGGAAATAGTGGACACTTCCTAAGTCGAGCATTAATCTGAGAGGAGAGTTTTCTTTATACAGTTTTATGTTGGCAAACATTCTAGGTGATATGGAAGATGATGGATAGATTCGGAAATATTCAGCCCTAGACAGTGTCTTATCTTTATGAGTCCTTAATATATTGGATATGAATCTATTTTTGTTGATTTTATTATTGTTTTCAATTATGCATATGAACTTAAGTTTATTGATCTGCTCTTCCATTTTGTTTGTGTACTCAGCTCTTGAAATCAAGATGAATCTATTACCTTTATCCTCTTTGATGCATACAATTGAGTTACTTTCTAGAAATTGTTTAGTTTTATTAATTTTATCATTTCAATTGTTATGCTTAGGTAGTAAATTTTTATGTTTAATAATTTTTACAACCTGTTCTATAACCTTTTCTTTGCTGTGTTTGTTTATAAGACCGGCCTCAATATCAACCATAATTTTCATTTTTGGCCTTGTCCATTTTCCAATGAATTTAGGCCCCAGCTCAAAAACGTTTCTAATTTCTTCCAGAGGATTTATCATTGTTCTGTTTATATATGTAACTGCTGCATTGGTAGGCATTATTTCTATATCTTGCTTGCGTGCCAAAAATTTTTGTTTTTTTTTGTAAATTTAACTGTTAATTTCAGCTCTAGTTTATTGCGCTTGTTAATAATGTAGTTGAGAATTACTCTGTGAGTGGTCATTCTATTTCATCGCTTATTCGCTTTCTTTAGAGCATTTTTATATCCCTTTGTTATAACTGCAAGCAAATATTTTTGCGTTTTTTTTAATAGCAGCAGCGTAATTATATATGCATTGGTTAATTTTTACTCTGCAGCAATTTGGAATAATATTTTACTGTTGGAATTTTTGTAAAAAGGAAAGTCTTTGATTTAAAGTCCCAATAGAATTACTTACCCTTGTAATCTGCCATTGCCAATCGAGTTGGTTCATTTATGTAATAAATTGTTTTTCTCTTCACTAGTAAAAATTATAATTATAAATACGTGACTTTTTTCGCATTAAATAGTGAAGCTATAATTATATTATAATGTATAATAGGTTTGCTTAGCGCTTTCGAGATTTAATGTTGGAATCTCAGTACTACCCAACTAAGAAATAATTCAAAAGATAAAATAAAAAAAGATCAAGCCCCTCATGTGGTCTATTAAATGGTATGCCCTCAATTAGGCTGCCATGCATCTTACTACGGTGAGACTCGGGCTAACATTAATACAAGAATTTACCAACACAGATATGCATACAACAGAGTTAAAAATAAAAATGAAGGAACATCAGTATTCTGGGACCACCAAGCAGCTACAGGCTATGTATTCAAACCCAGTTCTGCCCAAATAATTTGTACAGAGAAGAATGATGCCAAAAGAAAAGTTAAAGAAGCTTTAACAAATGAACTCAGTGCCATTAATAGAAGAGAGGCATGCTTTGCTCTCTCCAAACAATGAACTTACTAATTAAAAATTCAAACTAATTTTCATATGTGTACAATAAATCACCACAGTCTTCATTCGCAAAGCTATGAGTATGAGATTCTAACATTAAATCTCCAAAATGCTAAGCAAACCTATTATACATTATAGTATAATTATAGCTTCACTATTTAATGCAAAAAAAGTCGCATATTTATAATTACAATTTTTACTAGTGAAGAGAAAAACAATTTATTAGATATAGAGAAGGCATGTGATAGAGTAAATAGAAATAGATTATGGATAAGTTTAGCAAATTTGGGAATGGATGAAGCTTTAGTGGATATTATTAAGACATTATATGAAAATAATTATTATATCTGTTAATTAGGGAATATAGAATTAGTTAAAGTTAAAAATGGGGTGGGACTAAGGCAAGGATGCCCTATATTACCTATTTTGTTTGTGTTGTATTTGAGTGAAATAGAAAGAGCAATAGAATGATTAGGAAGAGGGATAGAGATATCATTAATAGGTAGTAAAGGAGTATACATTTTGTCAGATCTTTTTTTTTACTGATGATATAATTTTGTGTGCAGAAAGAAGAGAACATATGGAAGTTATGCTGAGGACATGTGCAAGGGTGGGTAAAGAGCTGGGGATAAGTTTAGTGAAGAAACATCAAATATAATGATGGTTAATACTGGAGAAAGAGAAGATGTAGAATTTTTATAGGGAGATATTAAATTAAGTGTTGTGAATAGATATAGTTATTTGGGAATTATTTTAAGTAATCAGAAAAATTATTTGGATGAATGGGAGAAAAAAAATTTATAAATGGAGCAAAATCAAGAAAGGGATTAATAAAAAAACTAACAGTGTTTTCATATAATAAATATGATGTAGTTAGAATTATATGGAAGGGAGTTGCACTAGCAGGGTTAACATATGGTAATGATTCATTATGTGTTATTAAAGGGGTATTAAATTACTTAGAAAAAGTTCAAAGGGAAATAGAAAGACATGCATTGGGTGCAGATGCATGGACAGCAAAGGAGGCAATTCAAGGAGAAATGTGATAGTCAAGTTTTCATATATGAGAGATGCAAAAAGTAAAATGAAAATGATTGGTAGATTGCAGTTTATGGATAATAAAAAAAATCCAATATAGTATTTAATTGGGTTACAAGAAAGGGCAGGCAACAAGATGGGCGAGAAAGGTAATGTGTTTTGCAAAAGATTTGGATAAAGAATTTATATCAGTACACTTGTACAAAAGGTGGGATAATTGTGTTAGGAGGATTGTTGAGTGTTATAGTGGTAAGGAATGGGATAAAAGAATAGATTTATTAATAACAAATAGGGAGTTAGAGAGATGGTGAATTAGTATGGAGAGTAAGAAGAGTTTAAATATATATAGAAATAAACAGAATATTAGGTGTGAGTTAATATACATGTAAGTGGAAAAATATGGGTGATTAATATGGATGATTTAGTCTGTAAATTATGTAAGGAAGGAATAGAAAATATTAGGCATCTGTTAATTGAATGTAAATGCTTGAAAACAGAAAGAGCACATATAATGAAGTTATGGAAGAATAAATATGAAAATTATACAGAAAGTGGATTATTCATTTTTATGCTGGGTTTGGGAAAAGATAAAGGGGGTTTAGATATAAAGGCCATAGAATTGACAAAGATTGTGTTGTGGAAATGGGATGGAGCAGAATATGGGAAAACTTAGACTGGGGATTGGAAAATAAAGTGGCTAACAGGTTTTTCTGGGCATACTTGTTGAGAGATTCTTGACTCCATTTATGGAGAAGCTGCAGTACATCACATTACATCAACATAATGAAAATATAAAAGTCCAAGATAAATTTTATGATTATTTGTACAGGAAAATATACCATTTGGAATTTTTTATGCAACAAGTAATTAAATGAGTAATCAAAAGGATTATTATCTAGAAGATCATAAAAAATCCAAGGATCATAAAAGACGAGATGTGATCATGATTCATGGACTTTGAGCTCCAGAAGCTGAACTAAATCGCACAGGACAATTTTTTGATGTAAAATATTCCCTCCACTCCCCTCCCAAATTTATAATTTAATTAGAAATAGATTATACATAAATTATATGATGTTTTCATATAAAAGTTAGACATACAAAAATAATGATATTATTATAATAAAAATAAAAATGAAAGATCAAATGGCTTTATTGCTCAGGAGTTGAAAAGAAATTCGAGTGCTGAAATACAAGAACTAGAATTGATCCTAGAACCACCATACAGATTCTGGTTATCTACAACTGCATTAAATGACATGGGAATACCATAAGGTAAAAAAGAACATGTGACTTCTGTGACTGTATGCACTTGATTCAGATATTTGTTTTAAGAAAACGTCTTTGATATAATTACAAAGGGAAAAAAACCTAGTATTTCAGTTTTTTCAATTTTATATTGTAAAATTATTTTTAGAAAAATATCCTGTAAAAAAATTAATTAATATAAAAAAAACAACAACAGAATGTTTTGAATGCTCAAGATGATTACAGATAAGCAGGATGAAAAAAAACTCCAAGTGATTATATAGATATTGAGCAGATTGGGGTCTGAACTCTATAAGTTTACTTTTATTAATTTTATTATATCACTGAATTACAGAAATACATGATTATAATTACAACTATAACAAGATCTCTTAAAGTATCATTATTCACTGTTATCAGCTCTTCTTAAACATTAAAACCACATAATTATGTAGTGCAATTTTCACTACACCACTCTTGCACAAGGTAGAGATTGATTTCTATCCACTTTTAACATCTTGGAGAGGTGAAAAGGCATGAGGAAAATGTATGAACCCAAGGTGAACCTTTCATGCTGAACTAGCACTCATCACTTGGCCATATCACAATCTCTTACACATATCTTTATCATTGTTCAGTATATATATATATATATATATATATATATATATATATATATATATATATATATATATATATATATATATATATATATATATTGAAGTGATCAGTGTGTAAGCACACATAAACAAAGCTTCATGTTAGTTGTTGGAAATAGTATACGTCTATAGATTTTTAAAGCTCAAATATCTAATTTTTCATTTTATTTGTTTGTATAGGTGTGTGTCTTGATGAATGAGAGGGCTCATGTATGTATATTGTTTTGTTGAATGCATTTTTTATATATATTTAGAAAGAAAAATATATTTGTCCTAAAAGGTGATTCTTTCCTTGCAAATAATATTTTGATGGTTCTGTTTTTTTTTTCTTAAATATTCCGAAAAATGTAGTTGCATGTAAGTGTGAATTTATTTTCTCATTTTTAAGGCCATTAAAAGGCAATTAAGATTTTCATACCTTGGTGTAATCTTAACAGTATTGTGTCAACTGTTTTAGATCAAAGATCAACCCAGCTAGTTGCATGGAAGTGTTAAATTATTTTCTCATCTTTAAACTGATTTAAATCAAAGATCAATACAGCGGTCTGTTTTCATTTCTAACCAAGGCAGTTATAGTATAGGTGTTAAAAAAATATAGAGAACACAGAGTTGCTTAGCAAAAGTTTTTATAAATACTGGGCTAAATTTTCGAGAAGAGGCAGTCAAAGAAAAAGAACCAGGATAGTCAAAGTCAAGCAGTCAGAGAATAAAAACAAAGTTATTTGCAAAAAAAAAAAGTTTTTTTTTTAAAGCAAAAAGTTTAAGAGTCAACATGACTCTCTCTAAAAGACCAATTGACTATATTTAAGCTGAGAAGAGATCCACGCTATGATCTGTGAGTAGGACAAATTTACTTTTCCCTTCTCTGAAAAATCTCCAGAAAAATGCATCTAAAGAAGAGGAAGAAAGACAATTGATCCCGTGCTGCTGCTATGAAAGAAGATGGAAAACCAACATCGAAGCCAGTCTATCCTGAGTCCAGTAAAGCCCAAGGTTGACCCTGACAATGAATGAACCAGTAGGAAAATATCTGCTTCAATCAAAGTGACACAGTAATCTATCGCAAGTATAAACTTTCAATCTTTAAAAAAATAATTTATATTTTTGAAATGCCTTCTATAAAAACTTGAGAACATTTAATTCCCTCAAATTTACAAAATTCGTAAAAGACTATTTTAAAAAGAGATGTGTTTCAAAGGGACAGTGATGTATATATGAGTGTTTTAGTTTTTTTGACTATCTTAAAAAATGTGTGTTTCAAAAAGGACAGTGATAGTTAATTTTTATTATTGCTTTTAACAAGTCAATTTGAATTATAACTAGATTACTTATTAATGGTAAAAAAAAAAGAGTGTAATGTATAATTCTAAGTGGAACAAAAGATTATTATAGAGTTTATAATTACAGCTTTTATATGTTTTGTTTTGATATATGCCAGTATGTTCTTTTTAAGTATAATATATATATTTGACTGATTAATTTATTTGTGCCAATTTAGTTAAGTGTGGGGACAAATGATATTACACTATGAAACCAATTTATGTATAAATTTGTTTGCTTTACCTCAATCTAAAGTGGGAAAGGGGTAACAATTCATTTTTGAATGGTAAAATAAGAAACAGTCAAAGTTAAATTTCTTAAATCGTGTCTAAGTCTGGCTTAGTTAAAAATGTCATTTATTTAAAAAAAAAAAAAGAGAGAAAGAAAAGAAATCAAATATCTGTATAAAAATCTGCCCTCTTCCCGTATATGTATAATCACAATACCTTGTTAAAGAAATTTAAAATATGAATGAGTGTTAAGATTATTTTATTTGATTTAGATTAAGATTCTTAGTGACAATTAAAAAAAATAAAATGATATATATATATATGCATCTATTTATGTGTTAAAAAAAATTATAATAATAATAGTGCTTCTTTCTCAAGTATAAAATGGGCAATATTTCTTATTGCAAAGATATGTGTTCATCTCACTATATATATATTCTAACCCAATAAAAATAACCTCTGACTCTTGTAATTATTTATTAGTCTAGTTTGCACTTAGACACTAATCATACTCTGAGCTGTATTAGGTTATTTTGTCTGCACTTGTGACACCAATTTTTCAGGTTGTTGCTAAGGCAACCAAAATAAAGCAACATATCCATTAATTTTGCCAATATGATCTAAAATACTTTTCATATAATACAATTGTACATTCAATTCTCTTAAGCCATGCCACGATTGTAATAACAACAATAATTGATCACTTATTAATTTAAAGAATAATTATAATAATATTAATCTCAGGGTTCTTTGTTTCATGTAAGGAAATGCTCGGCAGTATTGTGTTGTCGCATATGACTGGCATTCTGGTCGGCTATAGGAAACATTTATTTTACTTAAATTCAATGTGTCTTCATCTCTCATATCAACTGCTATATTATTTAAAGAGATGATAATTCTATTCAATAATGACGTATAATTTTGAATAACACAGCCTTTTTTTTTCAGAATCTCAGTCAGAATAATAAAAAGACAAGGGTGCTTTTTGTGTCCTTCCATCATCCATGACAACACAATAATATAACTAAGATTTATTACTTAGACAATTTAACTAAATGGGAATGGAATAATGTGCAACCAAAGTTAATGGTTTGGGAATAAATTCATTTTTACACACACACAAAAAAAAATGTTTAGTCTGAAGTTTGCAACTCCATAAATAATTATCATTAAACTAAAATATAATGACATATTCCGATCTGCTTAACTTTATTTATCTGGTATATTAAGTTTTTAAGAATTTGGAATGATTTCGGACTCAAGAAAAGGTTTTGCAAATATTGTGCAAACACTTATATTTAGCATATAAAAACAAAAAAAATGAATCTACAACAAATTTTAACAAGACTATAATTTATTATTATCACAAAAAAAATATATGAACATTTATTCAATAATCCCATAGTAATACAAAAATATAAAATATAACTGACATTAATCTGTATACTCTTTTGGTTATGGACTAGAGGTTACTACTTCTCCTGTATGCAATCATATGGATTGATTAACTAAAAGTACATTTCATTACCAATACATTGTTTATTAAATTTTGGTAACCTTGTAGAAGCTTTTATTCAAAATTATTGACTAACTATTTTTTTTTTTTTTTAAATGATTAATCCAATCATATGCAATACGCAAAATATTAAATTTATTTCTAATACATTTACTTTATTTATGGTCTTTAATGGGATAACCTATTCTAATTATAGGCCAGTTATCAGAAGTTACACTTACCATCTTACATTTAACTTAATGCTAACTTAAGTTATGATACAAATTTTATTCATACGTATAATTTTGAAATATGAGTATTATTTAATTACTAACCAGAATTAAATATTGCATTTGAATATTCCTTCAGTAAATAAGCGTTTTAAATTACGCAATTTTAATTACTTTCTCCATTGATTTACTTGTCAAATACTAGCAATATTTAGCAGCACAATACAGATATTGATCTTAGTTACTAACGCACTATTTATACTAAAGTGGATCTTGAGGAACTAACACCTCCAATATAACCTTTATCTTGCCCGAACTTTCAAAATTAAGCACAATAATCAACACCTTCCATGGTGGAGCTATCTTTATTTTCACATGAGGAATATGGAATAACCACGAAGGTCTGTAAAGTAATCTACTACATTAAAATATTTTGGTGGTTTCTTGCCTCTTACTTGGGCATACAATGAACACACACCAAATACAATCCTCTCCTGGGATTTAAACGAATGAAGCATACTAAATGCTAGATAAATTCTTGATCGTCCTATCTATGAGAATCGATCACTTGGGCTATAAACATACCCGAACATTATATTTAAAATCTTCCTCTCATGGAAAACAAAGCTTTTGGGGAGATCATTTTTCATCCCACAAAATAAATACATTATAATTATTACCTATGCGAATATTAAGCATATACCAATGCTATATCTGGGCAGGATAAGTAAATACACTGATTATAATAAACTTATGTTACCGTGTATACTTTGATCAACATCTGAAATCAATGGACATCATAGAATAAAAGTATAATAATTTTAATTTTAATAAAGGAACATTCAAAAATAGTTGGTAGCATACTATCTTAAACTAAATAAAGTGGATGTGTTATTTAAGAATAATTAGGAATAAATTCCTCAATTAATACAGTATAAATTCGTTTCAAAACTTTAACAAGAAATATTTTGTTATAGCATTTTTTTTTTTTTTAGTTACTTCTGATAATTTTCAATATTTATTTTACCCCTTAAATATCTAAATATTTTTCTTTTACGTATCTAACATACAAAATTTCTACCTACAATTGTATGTAATAATTAAAACATATTTTATAGATTTTTTTCTTTCGTGTTAAATATCAACTTAACCTATAATAATTATATTAAAACATACCTTTGTCATTACAAGGCTATTAAATATCACTTGACCATACAGACTTTAACCTATGTGATATAACAAAAAAAATACATATCATTTATAACTTAGTTTTAAACAATCATTAATTAACAAGTGCATACTCTCTCATTAGAAAATGTTTTTCTGTTGAACAATTGGTCCAGGTGAAGAGCTTTATCCAGTCGTATTTCACAAAGCAAGTTTAAAAACAATAAACGCATGGTTTTATCATTCCTTTAAATAAAAGTTTTCTCTTATTTTGTTGCGTTTAATAAAATTAGGTAAAGAAACATATAGCAGAATTGAAGATTAATTCTTACTTGAATAAAACTACAACAATTTTTGGATCCAAGAAAAAAAATAGACTTCTAACATAGACGAATATTTGACTATAGACGATAAACATACACAATATTTTTTTTTTTTTGACGATATGTATACTTATTAGCTAGCTTACTTATGGACGAAAATGCGCAATTTTTCCGAGATTATTCTGATAATAACTGCAGCTGATTTACATGTATAGGAAGTTTTAATAAATCCAACTGATGTGTAATATAATATATCATTTATTTTTATCATTAAGTCACTAAGATATTTGGTTTTGTTCATACTTTAGGAATTATAAATTTTTTTTAACGGTAACTTCTCCGTAAGAATGCCCCTATATAACTCTTCCTATATTTACTCTGAGAAAGTTTTTTTTTTTTTTTATTTTTTTAAAAATATACAGGTGCATAATTTAATCTTATTTATCATTATTATTATTTCCAGACAATTCTTGGTGAATAAAACATATTTTAACGTATGTAACTACATTACTTGTAAAGGCAGACAATATTGAGAAAGAGCGCGAAAATGTTTCTAGTTGATTTTCCTTGGTTTCAAAATATTTCTTTCACTTATTTTTTTTTTTTCTATACCAAGAAAATATTAACAAGTGATACAAAGTTACTAAATAATTATTTCTCACTTGGAAATCATTTATCTTCCTTAATTTAGACATAATAACACTTTTCGTGATTCCCTTAGTTAATTCTGTCATTTTTAACTTTAGCGTGAGACAATAAATTTTTAAGTATAAAAGGTCTTTAAATAGGTAGATGGCAAAGAAAATCAGGATATCTTATCAAAAAAATTTAGCCACACATTATATTATTAAAATTTTACTTTGATTACATTTATTTCTGCAAAATAAAATGAAAAAATTGAGTTACCAAATTTCAGCACTGTTCCTTCCTTGAAAACTAAAAGCAGACTATCTTTTTTTTTTTCAAAAAAAAATGATCTTGACTTTAGCGACCTCTTCCAGAAAAATAATCATTTGATTATAACATAAACAAAAGAAAGGAAAAACTTATTACAATCATATAGTTTTCAGTATTATTTACCTGGATTACAAAGTAATTTGACAATATAAAAAAATAATAATAAATACATTAAATTAACAATCAGTGATGTATAATTCTTTAAACATTATTTTTTTTTTTTTTTACAAAAAGAAATTACCAGAAGTTATTGTGCTTTATGATAAGACACTCATCCACTCTCCCCTCTACCCATCCAAAATCAATTACTGTTTAGCTTTTATACCATATTAATTTGCTCTAATTATTAATATCTCAATTAAATTATTCATGTTCTCTCTTTAAAAATGACATTGAGTTATTAAATCTATTAGTTATTCACCCAAAACATGCCAAAGTGAGTGAATAGCATACTTTATTAATCAATTATTACTATTGTTATTTTATCTTTTTATTTCTTTAAAGAATAGCATTGTTTTCCTGCAGAAATAATGCCAAGTAAACCAAGTGTCAATAACACTAGGTTACAATATATATATATATATATATATATATATATATATATATATATATATATATATATATATATATATATATATATATATATATATTTGTAACAATTATTTATCAATTGCCATTTGTAACAATATTTTATAAATTAATATAAATATGTATTTTTAGTATTTGAAATTATTAAATTAATATAAAAGATATGTATTTGTAACTATAATAAATATTTAGATAGGGGAAATTATTAATTATAAATTTATCCAATCTACTTTGTAACTATATCAATTCATCATAGCATAGACAAAGAAATTCAATCATTCAAAATATCAGCATTAAAGATTCTTGGTATTTATTTATATATTGGGGCAGTCATCTGAACAATAAAACATACTGGCCATTGTCATCTAATAAAAATAATATTAAATATAGCAACTGAATAAAAGTACCCACTGTGAGATTCCTGGAGTGCCTTATGCTTATCTCCAATACTAGGTTCTTCTAACAAAGAATCCTTCCTATCCTTCTTTCCAAATATATAAGACCATTCATGGTCATATGCACACACGGGTGCTATTCATGACAACTTATAAAAAATATATTTTATAAAACTAATATTATGAAGTTGGAAAGGGATGATATCACTCTTTATTCAGTTTAGCTAAGTACATGTGTTTTCCCATGAGCGCCACTAGATTGTTTTCAATCTAGATAAGTATCTATTTATAGTGTACTTGAGTTCAAACTCATTCAGTACATATTTATTACACATGACTTGGATGACTATTGAACAAAAATGACATTCTTACATTTTATCTATATTGATAAAATTACAAGATCCCAATATTACCAAAGTTTATACTATAGATCAAAGATTCTTATAGACATTGCTAGCTCATTAGCGTATATTGATGAACAGACATGTATAATCCTATTAATGGCTTCCAAACAAGCATGTGAAGACCATTATTGATATTGATGGCCATTTAACTAAATTATTTATCACAATAAAGGTAATAATGATGATGATGATAATAATATCATAATAATGATTATAATAGTGATATCATAATAATGATTATAATAGTGATGATGATACCAGCCATGGCTTATCAATAAACTCACAACAATAAATTCATCTTTATAAACTTATAGGCATCTATTAAAATTATCCTATTTCATACTGGGATTTAATAATACTAATGGTGATGATTGATCATCATGAATCTCTTTGCATAATATTCAATTTTCTATAAACCCCTATTTACTAAAATATATTCATTACGCTAAACATTAAATTTAATGATTATAATTTATTAATGATGATTGATGGCGATCATAACTTTTATATAGTATTATTTGAAACATTTTTAACTAATAACATGATATCCATCTTTGATGAGGATGATCTAAATTCATGGACACAACACAATTTTAGCTTTCTATGTTGAACTATAATTATCAAAATTTGGTTATTCTCAAGCATAATCCTTAAATACTCAAATATCAACATTCTAGTTTACCTATTATTTTGCGGACGCTTAATATTTGCAAGTGATTGCTCAATATATATGAATGGTAATACTTAATAACTGCGAGCAATGATGATGAATTAAAATGATAGAATTAAGACAAAAAAAACAAAACACAATATTCTTAATAATAACTCGGAAACCAATTAAGATATATAATTATATTTTATTAACACTACTACTCTTTCTTTCCTTCTTTAAAGTCAAATCGACAATTAAATAAATGGTTTATTAATATAAAAATTTATATAAAATTAATAAAAAAAAAATTTATATAAGTATAAGCAAATAAACTTAATATATAGGTTTGTCATCTTTCTTGATATCTCAAAATAAGCTGACTTAAATCAATATTAAAAAAAAATACATATTCTATAAATGCTTATTTAAGAATTTTCTTACTTATCATATCATAAAATAAATTTCAGGTGAAACTTGTATATGTTATTTCATTTCCATTCAAATGTAATGCCCTACTTTTTAATTTACCATTTTAAACTAATCATATATAACCTATTCTTTGATGTGTTTGGATAAACAGTTACACATTCACGCATTCGGTAATGTTAACATATATGTTTAAAATGTATACCCAAAAATTACATATATAAAAATATCTTTTTCTTTTGCAACCTTATAGCGAAAGAAAATAAAATACATATATTAACTTTTAATATGCAACAAGATAAAATAAAAATAAAAAAAACATTATAAATGCATATATCTATAGGTTGCTCATTATCATTAACAACTGAAGAACAATTAAAAAAAAAAACATTTCAACATTACAATATATAATAAAAAAAAAATAATGAAAAATTTAAGTTTAAAGATTTAAACTATGTTTGTGCTATGTTGTGAGATATTGCAAATAACTATAGATAAACAAGTCTTTAATGTTTCTGTATCAAAAAAAAGAAAATTGCTTTGACCAGTAAATTAAGGTTTACTTTTAATAAGTAAAAGAATAAAATCGGTTAAAGAAAGTTCATATTTACCCGTCTACTTTTTACTTCTTATTAATGTCCTGAATTTGAATTTTAGACTGCTTTTCTTTGCTCACCAACAAAAAAAAAAAAAAAAAAAGAAAGTTATTGCAGATACTTTTAAGATAATGCTGAATCAATTGACTTTCTTGTTTCCTCAATTCCATTATTATTCACTGTTGATTGGCTTCCTTCTACCATTTAAAAAAAAAGTTATTATAAGTACTTTGAATAAGTAGGTACCAGTGGATTTGCTTGTTTCTCTTCTTTAAAAAAAAATAATTGCTGTCGACACTTTAGATGATTGAGGTAAATCAACAAAAATTTGATTTATGGCTTCAAACTTGGTTCTACATGGCTGTTATAGATTTTCTTTTCCTCCTATTTCCTCTTCTCCATTCATTGGAAGGTAATGAGCTTTTAATAAGACAGGAACTAGAAATAAAGCATTCCATATAGCTTGTGTGGTTGGCTTCAAAATCTGTCATTTTGTTGGTTATTACTGGATACATGACTTCATAGACAGATCAGCGATTTTGACTCATTCTGTATTAATCAGGAAGCAGAAAAAATGGTTTAGCAATGCAGAGGCATATTATGCATAACCAAATATGTTAATATCATTTTTATAATTATTACTAGCTTATAATAAATTCAATCTTGTTCCATTTCTCTCCTATTCTTTAATATTGCTTGAAAATTGCTTTATATAAACGCACATTTCATTTGCTCTTTTTTTTTTAACTTTCCAAGAGTGAGAGGAAAAAAAAATTAAAGCGTTCACTCTCTTTTTTAAAAAAAAAATCTGAGCTTACATTTCTGCTTAAGAATTATAACAAGGAAGGACCAACTGAGTTGAGTCTCAAAATAATAATAATAATTTAACTGATCATCTCTCTAAAAAAATTTATAACTGACTGATCATCTCTCTAAAGAAATTTATGATTAACTGCCCAAAAAAATTGTTTTAATCGTTTATATCGCGAAAAAACATCTGGAAATCTTTATCTTAAAAAAAAATCAAAGCTTCACAAGTTTGACTTAAAATTGATCGCTATCATCTACATCAAAGCACCTCTTTTGTAAAAATAATTTTAAGATACAGATAAACAACAAAGCTGGCCATCTACAGTAATCAGAAATAAGTGTAAAAGCATCTTTGTGTTTGTACAGATCTATTCATTGTTTCACACGTGTACAATTTTTATCTCCTAATCTAACAATTTTACACCTTTCTGATTTACTCTCTTTTAACAAAATGAAAGTTAAATAAATTTAACACATATTATTTAATAATAAAAAATATTATATAATAAATCACAAAAAGAACTGCTTATTCATAATAATAAATCTATACATATAAATCTCTGTATGTATAAAAGAATAAAAAAAATTTTTTTTTTTTTAAATAATTGAATACTATATGTATATGTACATTTTGCCTCACCCCCAAACAAAAAAAAAAATTTTGAATATAAAAAAATTGCTTAGGTCATGAGTGCCATTGGTTTTAGGCTACGTACATTATATGTGCCTTTTACTCCTTCTGACGATTCTAGTACAAATGCATTTTCCCCTTTTCTTTCCTTTAGCATGAATGGCCCTTCATATATATTATAGAACTTTTTGAATGTATGCTTCTGCGGGTCGCTATTTTGCATTTGCTGATGGGAATTATTCCCAGGCCTACCTATGTTTGGTTTACTAGGTTTCATGGGATAGTGTCGGCCTAATTGGTTGTTTATAATCCTAATGGTGGAGATCTTATAACTATATCTCTCCTCCATCCTAGAATAACCTTTCATTTTCCTTTCTGCAACTCCCAGGGCATCCAATAGGTCTACCACTCTCATTGGGGAGTGCACATCATCCACTATCATATATATATTCCCAGGCATTCCTATGTTTGGTTTGCCAGGTTTTGTGGGAAATTGTCTGCCTAACTGGTTTGTTCCCATTCTCATATTGGAGACTTTATAGCAATAGCTCTCCTCCTCTCTATGATAACTTTCAGCTATCCTTTTGGTAGCTCCCAATGTCTCAAACTTGTCTGCTACATTTACTGGGGCATATACATCAGCAGCTATCTTTAATTCTAAGAAACTAGCTTTACTGACTACATCTTTCCTGAGGTCAATTTGTTCCTGTACAGTGGCTACCTTTATTTCTAGGTTATGTATCTCACTGTATATATCCTCTTTGGGATTACATTGTTCTTGAACAGCAGCTACCTCATCATTTTCATATAGCTTGATTACAGTCACACAACTCTTGACTTCTATCATACATATCTTTACATCCCATTTCTCTTGACTGGCTGTCCATGCCTTACATATATTTCTTCCTAGGTTTTCTATTTTTTGAGTTTGTTGACTTATATCTAGCTTCATTTCCTGAGCTTGTTGTTCTAGTTTATTATCTAGCCTTTGAGATTGTTCATCAAATTTCTGATTTATCTCTTGTTTCATTTGGTTCATGCCCTCTTTCATTTCCTTCATCTCTTGTGATTGATGATCAAATTTCTGATTCATTTCTTGTTTCATTTCTTTAAACTGTAACATCATTATTTGCAACCACTCTGGTTGGCTTTGCTTCTCTACTTCCATTCCCTCAATAGTTAATTCCTTTTCTGGCTCCATCATAAATTTATAAAATATTTATATTACTTATTTCTGTTTGATTTAGTATATTCTGATTTATTCTGTTCTGATTTATTGTTCTGCTCCCTGATTTCCTATACATCCAGAGTCAAACACCTTTATCTATCCTCATATACCTTAAAATTTTCAACCACTCTTTCTCAGCCATAATTCTCCCCATCAATCTATCTATATCTTAAGTGCCTTTAATTAACTTAACCTCCATCATCACTCTTTTTCCTTTACCTATATATGATTGATAAAGTATGAGGTCATAGTACTATTTAAAACATTTATTTAAGAAAAAGCTATCTCTGTATTGGTGTGTCCTTTTTATGCCATCATTTATCTAGTTTTTCATGCCTTTATAAAACTTAACTCTCTCTATGCCCTTTTTAATACACTAAGCAAAAAAAGAAAAATTACTTATATAACATATGTGCTAGATTTATAACAGAGTTCATGTCTCAAGTCATTTATATACTCATCTATCCTTCTAGAGATCTGACAGATATTGACAGCCAAAAGAATGATTAGCAATTCACAATCATGAGATAGACAAAAGAATTCAATCACTGCACTTAAAGCACACAATGCTCCATGAACACTCAGATGATCACCCCAATTCAATCACTCTAAGCTACTACAACCCATAATAGTTTATTGCAAACATTGTTGCATTGCCCTGCTTACTTCCAAGTCTTAGGGGCTTTAATTCGTCAAATACTGCCTTGCTTATTTTTAAAGTCTTAGAGGCAACAATTATATATCAGTAAAACAAAATACTGCCTTGCTCTCTCTGGAGTCTTAGAGGCGAAATATTATGTATCAGAAAAATTATGCCTTGCTCTCTCTGGAGTCTTAGAGGCGAAATCATGGCAGGCCTACTGTTAACTGCTTCATGATAAAACAACTGATATTATAATCTGGGTTGGAGCAGTGAATGAGATAAATCAATCACCAGTGGCATGAATACATCACATTCTCAAGGCAATGACAAAAATTCTCCATCCATCATCACAACCGTAACACAACCAACCAAACTCCAACAATCAAATATCCAATCCAACCTCCAAAATCATAAATTTTCTATAACACAAACTTTTCAAATATGAACAAAATTATTATTCCACACTTCAAGGCTATTAATATTTCTATGCTTATTTAATTGATAAGCAAAATATATATAAAAAAAAACAGTGTTATTAACTTTAACACATTATAAGTTGTGATATCATTATATTTTAAAAATTGAAACTAAGCTCTATAATGACTGTATTCATTTATCATCATCAAAAATGCAATAACAGTAATCATCATCATCTAAACATCAGGCCAAAATATTTGTATACACTAATAATAAAAAAAATTGCACAGAAAAAAAAAATTCTTTTTTTTTTTTTTTTTAAACTATACATCTGTCATCACTATATACTACCCATCTCTCATGTATGTGGGGTATTTCAAGCCATTATTTGGCTTATTTCGAGCCCTAGTTGGTGCGCCATTTGTAACAATTATTTATAAATTGCCATTTGTAACAATATTTATAAATTAATATAAATATGTATTATTTAGATATTTGAAATTATTAAATTAATATAAAAGATATGTATTTGTAACTATAATTTGTAACTATATCAATTCATCATAGCATAGACAAAGAAAATATCAGCATTAAAGATTCTTGGTATTTATTTATATATTGGGGCAGTCATCTGAACAATAAAACAGACTGGCCATTGTCATCTAATAAAAATACTATTAAATATAGCAACTGAATAAAAGTACCCACTGTGAGATTCCTGGAGTGCCTTATGCTTATCTCCAATACTAGGTTCTTCTAACAAAGAATCCTTCCTATCCTTCTTTCCAAATATATAAGACCATTCATGGTCATATGCACACACGGGTGCTATTCATGACAACTTATAAAAAATATATTTTATAAAACTAATATTATGAAGTTGGAAAGGGATGATATCACTCTTTATTCAGTTTAGCTAAGTACATGTGTTTTCCCATGAGCGCCACTAGATTGTTTTCAATCTAGATAAGTATCTATTTATAGTGTACTTGAGTTCAAACTCATTCAGTACATATTTATTACACATGACTTGGATGACTATTGAACAAAAATGACATTCTTACATTTTATCTATATTGATAAAATTACAAGATCCCAATATTACCAAAGTTTATACTATAGATCAAAGATTCTTATAGACATTGCTAGCTCATTAGCGTATATTGATGAACAGACATGTATAATCCTATTAATGGCTTCCAAACAAGCATGTGAAGACCATTATTGATATTGATGGCCATTTAACTAAATTATTTATCACAATAAAGGTAATAATGATGATGATGATAATAATATCATAATAATGATTATAATAGTGATATCATAATAATGATTATAATAGTGATGATGATACCAGCCATGGCTTATCAATAAACTCACAACAATAAATTCATCTTTATAAACTTATAGGCATCTATTAAAATTATCCTATTTCATACTGGGATTTAATAATACTAATGGTGATGATTGATCATCATGAATCTCTTTGCATAATATTCAATTTTCTATAAACCCCTATTTACTAAAATATATTCATTACGCTAAACATTAAATTTAATGATTATAATTTATTAATGATGATTGATGGCGATCATAACTTTTATATAGTATTATTTGAAACATTTTTAACTAATAACATGATATCCATCTTTGATGAGGATGATCTAAATTCATGGACACAACACAATTTTAGCTTTCTATGTTGAACTATAATTATCAAAATTTGGTTATTCTCAAGCATAATCCTTAAATACTCAAATATCAACATTCTAGTTTACCTATTATTTTGCGGACGCTTAATATTTGCAAGTGATTGCTCAATATATACGAATGGTAATACTTAATAACTGCGAGCAATGATGATGAATTAAAATGATAGAATTAAGACAAAAAAAAAACAAAACACAATATTCTTAATAATAACTCGGAAACCAATTAAGATATATAATTATATTTTATTAACACTACTACTCTTTCTTTCCTTCTTTAAAGTCAAATCGACAATTAAATAAATGGTTTATTAATATAAAAATTTATATAAAATTAATAAAAAAAATTTATATAAGTATAAGCAAATAAACTTAATATATAGGTTTGTCATCTTTCTTGATATCTCAAAATAAGCTGACTTAAATCAATATTAAAAAAAAATACATATTCTATAAATGCTTATTTAAGAATTTTCTTACTTATCATATCATAAAATAAATTTCAGGTGTAACTTGTATATGTTATTTCATTTCCATTCAAATGTAATGCCCTACTTTTTAATTTACCATTTTAAACTAATCATATATAACCTATTCTTTGATGTGTTTGGATAAACAGTTACACATTCACGCATTCGGTAATGTTAACATATATGTTTAAAATGTATACCCAAAAATTACATATATAAAAATATCTTTTTTCTTTTGCAACCTTATAGCGAAAGAAAATAAAATACATATATTAATTTTTAATATGCAACAAGATAAAATAAAAATAAAAAAACATTATAAATGCATATATCTATAGGTTGCTCATTATCATTAACAACTGAAGAACAATTAAAAAAAAAACATTTCAACATTACAATATATAATAAAAAAAAATAATGAAAAATTTAAGTTTAAAGATTTAAACTATGTTTGTGCTATGTTGTGAGATATTGCAAATAACTATAGATAAACAAGTCTTTAATGTTTCTGTATCAAAAAAAGAAAATTGCTTTGACCAGTAAATTAAGGTTTACTTTTAATAAGTAAAAGAATAAAATCGGTTAAAGAAAGTTCATATTTACCCGTCTACTTTTTACTTCTTATTAATGTCCTGAATTTGAATTTTAGACTGCTTTTCTTTGCTCACCAACAACAAAAAAAAAAAAGAAAGTTATTGCAGATACTTTTAAGATAATGCTGAATCAATTGACTTTCTTGTTTCTTCAATTCCATTATTATTCACTGTTGATTGGCTTCCTTCTACCATTTAAAAAAAAAGTTATTATAAGTACTTTGAATAAGTAGGTACCGGTGGATTTGCTTGTTTCTCTTCTTTAAAAAAATAATTGCTGTCGACACTTTAGATGATTGAGGTAAATCAACAAAAATTTGATTTATGGCTTCAAACTTGGTTCTACATGGCTGTTATAAATTTTCTTTTTCTTCTATTTCCTCTTCTCCATTCATTGGAAGGCAATGAGCTTTTAATAAGACAGGAACTAGGAACAAAGCATTCCATATAGCTTGTGTGGTTGGCTTCAAAATTTATCATTTTGTTGGTTATTACTGGATACATGATTTCATAGACAGATCAGCGATTTTGACTCATTCTGTATTAATCAGGAAGCAGAAAAAATGGTTTAGCAATGCAGAGGCATAGTCTTATGCATAACCAAATATGTTAATATCATTTTTATAATTATTACTAGCTTATAATAAATTCAATCTTGTTCCATTTCTCTCCTATTCTTTAATATTGCTTGAAAATTGCTTTATATAAACGCACATTTCATTTGCTCTTTTTTTTTTAACTTTCCAAGAGTGAGAGGAAAAAAAATTAAAGCGTTCACTCTCTTTTTTAAAAAAAAAATCTGAGCTTACATTTCTGCTTAAGAATTATAACAAGGAAGGACCAACTGAGTTGAGTCTCAAAATAATAATAATAATTTAACTGATCATCTCTCTAAAAAAATTTATGACTGACTGATCATCTCTCTAAAAAAATTTATGATTAACTGCCTAAAAAAATTGTTTTAATCATTTATATCGCGAAAAAACATCTGGAAATCTTTATCTTAAAAAAAAATCAAAGCTTCACAAGTTTGACTTAAAATTGATCGCTATCATCTACATCAAAGCACCTCTTTTGTAAAAATAATTTTAAGATACAGATAAACAACAAAGCTGGCCATCTACAGTAATCAGAAATAAGTGTAAAAGCATCTTTGTGTTTGTACAGATCTATTCATTGTTTCACACGTGTACAATTTTTATCTCCTAATCTAACAATTTTACACCTTTCTGATTTACTCTCTTTTAACAAAATGAAAGTTAAATAAATTTAACACATATTATTTAATAATAAAAATATTATATAATAAATCACAAAAAGAACTGCTTATTCATAATAATAGATTTATACATATAAATCTCTGTATGTATAAAAGAATAAAAAAAAAATTTTTTTTTTAAATAATTGAATACTATATGTATATGTACAATATATATATATATATATTTAGTGATGCATGTATTTGGGGAAAGAAATAGCTCAGCGGTAGTAATTTTTTTTGCCTCTTTAGCATTTTATGGTTAAGATTTTATGGTTAAGATTTATATTTGAAACACTTGGGCATTTTATAGCCTATAAGATATGGTTGTCTTAAATTTCCCCATTATTACTTATTAAATACAGGTTTAGGAAAATATCTATGTAGATATAAGTTAATGCTTTTAATGGGCAAATATATCAGTGGCTTAATAGATTGATCTGTGCCTATATGGCTTTTAATAAAAAAAAATAGATGTCGAGTATGCTATGCGGACTGCCACATGGATATTTTACTGGTCCTGGCAATACGAGATAGCCATGGTTTTCTTTGAGCCGATGAATGGGTAGACTCTATAATGATAGGGATTCAAAGCCCACACTCTATTATTTCCTACACAAGCCAAGCTGAATGTGGATGTGTTATCATAGGAACATATATATATTACTGCTCGACAAAGAAGATTGGCCCATGTTTGCCAATGCTAATAACATAGCCAGCACAGGATTCAAACCCAGACGCCACTGAATGCTGTAATTAGATTTCTTAATCATGCCTGTTGTTAATTCTGTGTGAAATAGATAAACCATATTTTTCATACAACTATTAATAATGAAGGGAGCTAAAATTATGCTTTTGTCCATAACTCCTGCTGGGAATACTAACAATAAAATTTAATAATAATAAATATATATATATATATATATATATATATACTTAACTTCTCCTATGTATGTAAACACACACATAAATTTATTATATATATTCATTTGGCCTCTAACTTAATATAATCAGGTATTGTGTTTGCTCTCCAAAATTGGCATATTAATTTTATGGTGGCATATTTCTTGATAAAATATTATCATTCTTAATATAAAATTTGTTTTATGCTGACACGCAATAATACTGATTATTTACTATGTGTGTAACTATCATTTCTGGTTAATTTATAATTATTGTTTTGATTCACAATTGTTGTTGTCATGAACTCCAGTACGACTTCATTATGATGCACACACACATCTAATGCTGATGTTCATTATTGTAATCGTTATATTTAATAGTTCATAACCTTGGTTGTCATTATTAACAGGTGACTTCTTTGTAAAAATTATACATTTATCCTAGTGATATCTAAATACTGTATTTTTGTAAATAACTTATGTTTGAATATTGTAAATTCTTGGTAAAATCATATATTTATCCTAGTGGTATCTAAATACTGTACCTTTATAAATAACTTATGGTTGAATATTGTAATTCTTTGTAAAAATCATATATTTATCCTAGTGATATCTAAATTCTCTACCATTATCAATAACTAATAATCAAACATTGTAATTATTATTTTTTGGTTTGAAAATGTAAACCCATACACGATCATAATAAGATTCAAACATGGTTATTATTATTTATATTTTCTAATGAATTGTGTTAATAAATTGTATATATCTACACCATTGTCATGTCATTCCCTGGTTCATCATATCCACTCAACCACATCCACACTTGATTAAGTCATATATGTATGTATCCAAAACCTATGAAATATTAAAAATAATATTTTGAGCTATATTAAAGTATTTAGTGAGTATCTTAGATTAAATTAATAAAGTCTAGTGCAGGATAGGCTAAGTTTGAATTGAGAGTCTTTGTTTCTACCCTGACCACCAGGACCGAAGAAAAATGATAACCATTAGTAGCATCAGGAGTGTTGGTTGGATAGTGGAGATTTTGGAGCACTGGCAAATAGGTTAAAGCTTAGTACTGTTCCATGACTACCAAATCCCGAACATACTGGGTTTGAAGTACTTTTGCTAGGTCTCTGAATCTTGTTGGCTGATCACATGATTCTGACCATTACATGGTTGTATTTTTTTTTCCAGGCTTGGCTTCCCAATGTGAGGCTTCGATTATATAAACTCACACACCCTGAACACCTGAGCGATAATTTCAATTTAAATTTTTTTTATGTAAAATATGTAGAGATATTTTTCAGGTTTGATGCCAATATGAGGCAATTGGATTTATTCACTCACTTCCATAAAAGGTAGAGATTGTTTCTCAAGCCTGTTACATAGGTTTTGATGTTGTATTGGATTGTGGTTGGTGACATGGTGCCCAGAGATAATCTTTGAAAATGAAAATTTTTTTTCCGGGTTACTCTAAATAAATTTTGTCATCAGCCAAGATTCAAATAATCATTGTGGATATTACTTTGGTGTGTGGATTGATGATTATGGGAGACACAGACTGATGTGGATATAAACAAAAGGGGGGTGACATTGAGGTAATAGAGTGTGATGATTGTGTGAAAGTTGTCATTTGTAGATCTTAGTAGTTTTCTAGGTACAGCAGAACAAGCAACCTGTAAGCAAGGGGGGGGGGGGCAAAGACTGGTCTTAAGAGGGTAAGAGAATTTTTTATATACTTTATATATATGTGTATAAACAGGTTTTGATTTGTTTTCATTGTACATGTGATATTTATGTCAGTTGAATAGTAGATAGGCAGGCATGGACTTGGGATGAATATAAGGAAAGGAACAGGCAGAATGTGGGAAGGATAGGGAAAAGGATGAAGATGCATAGGAGATCAGAGGAGGAGAAGGTATAACACTTTATTAAAACTAAAAAAAATAGTATGAAAAAGAATATTGTTTAGATGAAGAGATAGTTATAGAAAGCAATAGATTATTATAGTAGAAGCAAGAAAAATGGAGGTGACAATTCAAGACCTATACCAGCTGATGATAACCATTAACATACAGAGTAACAAAAAGGAAGAGAAAGACAGTAAGAGAGCAGAAGAGATGTAGAGTGAATTTTCTAAGATAGCAGAGAAAATAAGTGAATGGAATAAGAAAACAGAGGAAACTCAGAGAAAGATGGATGATTGGTGGGGAAAAGGTCGAACAGAGAGGAAGGAGATTAAAGAGGAATGCAGAAAGGGGGCTGAGAAAATAAATAAAAGAGTAGATGATCTGGAAAATACTCCACAGGGGAACTCCAAGACCATCCAAAAAGAAATGCAGAATGTACAAGGACAGCAAGAGGAAATAAGGGATTTGCAACCTGATCAACTGGGAAATATTGAGACAGTATCCCAAGTAACAATTCAAAAACCTGATCAACTGGGAAATATTGAGACAGTATCCCAAGTAACAATTCAAAAACCACCGGTTGAATTTGTTCAGGTATCACCAGAGATGGAAGTTAGGGAAGAACAAAGTGCTAAACTAGTGTGTGACACTTCCAGTAAAAAAGATATAGTAGAATGGCAGAAAGAAACACAGACTCTTCCAGAGGAAGAGAAATACACAGGAAGAGAAATACAACCTCATTGCTGAAGATCGAAAAAGAATATAAATCACTAATAAGGTTACTATGGATGATGTAGTAAAATATAGTTATTCCATGGATAACAGCACAACAGCAGAAGTCAAAGAACTAGTCAAACCAAAAGCTTTAATGACTCCACAGATAGTCAGTTGTGATAAAACTGCAATTACAATCAAATGGGATGAACCTGAGGAGGATGATGGCAGTTCTATGTGTAATTATGTAATTGAAAAACATGATAATATTAGTTTAAGATGGGTTACATTCAATGCTGGTTTTGAAATAAGTGAAACTTACTACACTGTAACAGGTTTAACTGAAGGTTTAGAGTATGAGTTCAGAGTGATTGTCCAAAATGCTGCAGGTATAAGAAAGCCCTCACCTCTCTAAATCCATCAAAGCCAAGGTATTATTTGTTGCTAAACCCCTAACCATGATAAAAAGGTTAAATGATGTTAATGGTTATATTCATAAGGATGTTACTCTTTGGTGCAAATTTAGGAATGATCTTTTGCCTACTGTCATGTGGTGTATGGATAGAGACATTAAGCTAGCAATAAGTGCTTAATGACTTGTATGAAAGTTACAATGACAATGGCTATTGTTAAAGCTAGCATTGAGGATTCTGGAAAGTGTGTTGGTGAAATAAGTGAGCATGTGAAAAATAAGCATGAGAGTTGGATAGAGCCAATCAACTATAAAGTTAATCAGGTCACTAACTTTAGACTAATCTACTTCCATATTAGTCATGGCTTCCAGAATATGATGAAAACCCCACTATCAACAGAGGGAAAGAGAATTGATAAAGGAAATCAGATGGAAGCCTTGGAATACTTAAAGAGAACAGCAGAGAAACAAAGAAAGAGGGGCATACAACCATTTGATTTCCAAATAGGTGACCATGTGTGGGTGCACAGGCAAGATGTTGGGAACTCATGGCAGAATCAGTGTAGAAAATTCTCTCCATTATATTGTCACCCCTTCAAGATAAGAAAGCTTTGTGAAGAAAAAGCATTTCTCCTTCCGGACTACAAGGGCATAAGGGGAACGTATAATGTTCAGAGTTTAAAGCCCTACCACCAGGTACCTCCAGATCCAGGAAAGATTTAGAAGGTCTTAAAAAAAGAGTAATGATGGGTACTGATTTTTAAATGAATAGGGACCATGAATTTTCAAATTATTCCTTAAGTATATAGCTATGTAAATTTTTTTTGGGGGCATGTATGTTGGGTGTAGGGGAATTTTAGTCAATCACTAACTATAGAGTATATTAATATATTTTTGTTATGAAGCAGTTTGGTTACTCTTTCATATAAACTTCAACGGTCTCTGCTGTAGAAAAAAAGGGATTTTACCTGAGTAGGTTTGATCATTTTTTTTTATTGTTTTTTTTTCTTTTCGTAACTTGAGGGATATGAAGCAATCACACGATTCTGACCATTACAATATATATATATAGCTAATTACAAGAGTTTAATTGATATATCAAACTTATTGCCCTCACAACATTAACATATACCACTTGTTGGAAGTATATTAATAATTTGTATTGGTCATTCGTTAGAAATTATTTACTTAATAAATAATATATCTGTAGTATAATTTTCATTACACCAGTCTCTACTTTGTATGAGAGTGGTGTAGTAAAAATTATAACACAGAAATATTATTCATTAAATGGATAATCTTTAGTTTAATGAATTATCAATAAAAGTTATTAATTAGAATTACAATTTTTTTTTTTTTGCACTTTGAATTTTCAATATGATATTTAGTAATTAGGCCTACCTTCCCTAAACTCCATTTCCTCTCTATGATTAGTTCAAATTTACAATTCCACTGCCAAGGGTATATTACTATTGTTTCCTATATAAGTACATTTAAATTTCTTTACTACTCAAAATTTAATTGCAGCAGATCATTATGTTTACAGAGATTACACTATTATTTGTGGATATCTTTGTACCATAAGATATTACTTCTTATCAATTCATATATCAAAATCTTCACATACACAAACACAAATAATTTTTATTAACATAAAGATGATAACATCATAAATAAAGTCCACCCCCCCTGAATATTCTAAATTAAAATAAACACTCTCATGATATGGACACATATCATTGGATAAAGCATTTTAATACCATTAGTTTTTCATGGATATATCCACAAATACAAAAAAAAGGAAAATAGAACAGGCAAAATTCTCTATACAGTAGTGCCACTCAGTGCAAACTAGAACAATCAATAGATGCAAGAAGGCTTGTGCATAAAATCCCTTATCTAGTGCCTACTCATCCAATATCCCTTGACTAGTTTCTAGATTGTGGCTTTCATAAATGAGGAACCTTGGGTCTGAGAGCACAGGCTCCTCATTGATGAAAGACAAACTAGTAACTAGTGTGGGGATATGAAAGACATAATCTAGAAACTAGTCAGAGGATATTGAATGAGTAGACACTAGATAGGGATTTTATGCCCAAGCCTTTTGGCATCCATTGATTACTCTGGGTGGCATTGAGTGGCACTGCTATATGGATAGTTTTAACTGTTTTAATAACCGTTATGAGAAAACATAAGAATTGGTAATCATGTGATATTTAGTGGTTTAAATAAAAGATAAAATTAGACATCATGGTAAATTTAACTGCATATGTCCCTTTTACCTAACAAAATGCCTTGAATGGTTTAATTCATTAATAATCTTAACTTCCTGCAATAAACTTAATTTATTACTTCTGAGGACAAATCCTGAATGACTTCCTGATGTGGTATCTTTCATGAGAAGCTTATTAAATATTTATTTATGAAAGTAAACTTCCTCTTTTTGGAAGACTAGATTTACTTAAAATTTGTTATGGCAATCTTGAATATTATTAATTTCTTAACTATAATCACTGGCTTACATTGAGACTGTGAAAAAAAAGATTGAAATTAAAATTGCTATGCATGTAATAAAGAAAATAGGTGGTTTCACAAGACTATAATCTCATTATTATTGCAAGTTAATGAGGGAAGTGATGATAGTAGGTATTCATGATAATGAAACTTTATACTCTAACATAGGATATTGGAAACCAAATGAAAGAAAGAGAGAAAGAAGATTGGTTGTATGATCTTAACTAACTTTTGATTATGCAACATTAACATTTGTTTTTTTTAGAAGTGACAGCAGTAAATTCACCAAAGTTACAGTAGATAATCTTGGTTAGGCCCTGTCTATCTGAAAGTCATATTATTATTTTCTAATTTTGTTCTTCATCAGAACATCTCAGATGTCATGCTTAGATTATATTTATGCTGAAAATTCTGAACTTGGTTTCCAACTAAGAGAAATTATTTGAATAACCTTTTGTAGTTCAAGTGTTGAGACTGACTTTTTAAACATACTTCATGTGATTCATAATATAATGAAAATAAATGCTGCTATTAGGAATAAAAATAAATAATTACATGACTTAATGGTTATATTTGTAAGGAGTCCAAGCACTGCAAGTGACAGATCTGATATATGACCCATTAATCATGAACTCCAAGCCCTGTAAGCCATTGTTGCTATTATTAGTGTTTATCAAAATATGCACCTCTTTATGTAGAGAGATTTTCCTTTAACATGAGTGTGGTGGATTCTAGAGAAATAGTTTAAATGGAGATCAAATTTCTAGAGGAATATCATCAATAATGTTTGATTGGTAATGCAATACAATATAATTGTAGTTAAATATCAAATAAAAAAGAGCCATGCTCTACATGTGTGCCATCTATAGTAAGATTGAGTAATCAATGATTAACAAATGTTTGTGCACTTAAATCTATTCCAGACTGGTCCCTGGATTTTGCCTTTATTAACAAGACATAGGATTCAAGCCTAAAAGTAATAACAATAATATTGCATAATCAATGATTATTTAATTTAATTATAGATGACACTAGGGTAGAAAACAGCTTTTGTGGCTAACAGGTTTCTCTGGGCATAGTTGCTGAGAGATTCCTGGCTCTGTTTAAGGAGAATTCACAGAGCATCACATCACATGTTTTATATATTGTATAACTTGAAAAGATGAATGATTTATTGTTATTATAAATATGGTATTTACTTTAATATATTGACTATAACACTCTTAGACAATAAATAATGAATAATATTTTAATATTAAGATCTTATATTTAACAAAAACATAAATAAAGATTTGACTTAAAAATTAAATTTATATTAAATGACAAAAAAGTTCAATTAAATGTTATCTTGCTTTTTTTTCTATATTTTGCTATTTTTAGTAATACCAACAATTATAAAGCAGTTTATAAAATGAATCTTTTTTTCTTTTAGCAGAATAAATAATGTCTTTTTTTTATTATATTTTCAAACTAGAAATAAAAAAATGTGATAATAATTTTAGAAGTTTTTTATTTTTAGATATCAAAAGTAGTTTTTATTTTTTCTTATCTTTGTACAAACAACCTAACCCATCTATCTTTCAATTAACATTTTAAGCATCTCTGAGTCTTATCCAACTCATACTAGATGGGGCTGTGATTAATTATAGTTATAAGTTTTAAAGACATTTGTAATGTCATTTGAATGATCTATGTAATGATGTTTGCATTAAATTATTTTATTAAATAATTCTGATATAATGGTAATAAATTTATGTTTAGTTGCTGTTGTTAACCCTAGATGTCAGGAACTATCAGTAAATAGAGAAAACTTGATAGTTCAAAAGTTAATTTACAAAGTCAAATTACACAAAATGGCTATGCTGTTTTACATTACATTTGTAAATTAGAATGATAGATGATTACATGCTTTTCACATGGGATTTATTTATATCAGGAAAGTTGTAACAACTTCTCAATTTGTAGTTGGAAAATTATTTTTATTTTATTTTTAAATAAATAAATATCTCTAAAAGTAATCTTTTTATTTCAATGTTGTTTTTATTATTTTCAAATATTTTCTTAATAATAAACATTATGGTATATTTTATATTTATAATTAAATCATGTTTAAAAGGAAACTTGTAGTTGGAAATTATTTTTATTTTATTTCTAAATAAATAAATATTTCTAAAAGTAATCTTTTTATTTCAATGTTATTTTTATTATTTTCAAATATTTTCTTAATAATAAACATTATACATATATATTTTATGTTTATAATTAAATCATGTTTAAAAGGATTTAAATTTGTATTGCAAACAAAAAAACAAATTAAACAGCTTTAGTTAATGTAGAAAGATAAGATTTTTTAAATAAATAAATAAATAAATTTATTTTTTTTAATACTTTTTCAGTATTTCTTTATTATTTTAGTTAAATATAAAATTAATTTTAACAATAATTATGCTAAAAAATAACTTTAATTCACTACAATGTCTATTCATATTGAAGGCCAAGTATATAAAAAATTACATTTTGTAATTTGAGTCTTAATTGATCAAGATGTAATTAAACTCAGAAATGTTTTTTTTTTAATATTTGGACTTTTTTAAACTATTGTTTCAAGTGCAAAATTAAGCAGTTACAAGTTTATTTCATGTGTATAAACTTGTGATTAAGTTTTATTTGTATTAGTATAATTTTAAAACATAATATTTATTATAATCTTCACTCCAGCTAACCACAGATGGTTTTTTTTAGTTAAAAATTGAAATGCTATATTGTATTTCCAAGTGGTAGCACATAGTGAGATTCTGCAAATCATATAGTCCTTGCAACACAATTTACATACATCTTTCTCACTAAATTAGGGTTGGAATGATATTGCCAAGTCATATAATAAACAATTTATAAAGCATAATTAACAATTTAACTTATCTAATTTATATTATTGGCTTCACTTCTTAAAATTCTTCCATCACTAGATATGATTGAGTTTGTTTATCAAATGTCCAATGAGTTTTGCATACTATTTGATATATTTATTTTCTCCACGATTATTAAATTTAATGCATTATATTGAATCTTCATAAACAAATGTGTTTTCCTTCTTTAAACATCCAATGTAATTTAATCAAAACATAATTTTGTTGCAAAATAAAATCATTTTTAGCCTAATTATTATTAAAAGTATATTTAGAAATAAATTGCATTAAATCAATCAAATTAATTTTAGAAAAAAAAAAAGCTTTCATTTATGTTTGATTAAAGTTAAATAAATATTTGCCATTATAATATTGAATATAAAATAGTTAAATCAATGCATTCCATGCAAATGTTTATAACCCATGCCACTAACTCATACTATGCATAAGATGTTTCAGAATGCTCTCTCCCATTTATTCATGTTTGATAAAGATTTTGCTAATTATTTAGTTTTTTTAAATCTGTTGTTAGTAATAAATGCTATTTGTTAAAAAAAAAAAACATTCTTTTTTAACAAACATGTCTTTTGGAAACAATTATGCTCTTTCATGGGTGCCTACTGTATCTATGTACAATTTTTAAGCATAGAGGAATTGTTATATAAAATGCATTATAAATATGTCAAGCCTAAACTTTGGATTTGAATTTAGGATGAGTAAATTTAATAAATGAGATTTTTTTATGTATTACCATACCATGTAGAATCTAACATTGGTCAGCAAGAGAGTAAACAAAAATTGGAAACTTTTTAAATTTTTGTTGATGCAACTCTTTGTATTAGCTTCACAACAGCTTCTTGTAGATTTTGACATTTTTAGCATTATAATTGCAGTGGGATTGCTATATTTTCTACATTGTTTTAAGTCTATCTAAAACATTATATTACAGTTTGTGATAATTTGTAGTTTCTCTTTTGCCTATTGATGCAATTTTAATATTTTTTAAAAAAATCTGAAGATGTCAGCATTATATAGAAATTTTTGAATTATTGATAGTACCCTATTAACATGCCAAAGTTATGAGGGAGGTGGCTAGGAAGTCAATAAAAATACAAAAATCTGATTGGCTGAGTGTTTTGGCCCAAAGATAAATTACTGAATATTGTAGATTTATAAAGACAAAATTATTTTCATTAATTTAGTTTACAAATTAAAAGTTATGATGCAATCTTTTTACAAAAGACTTATTTTTAAATCACAGACAATGTCATTAATAAAATATTGTCTTTGAAAATACTTCATTATTAAAAAGACAACTTTTAAAAACTTTATTATGATAAACCAGAAGCAGTTTCTATTGAGTAAAAAGAAATTATTTTTGTCAAAATGGTAAATAAAATACTCTTTACAATATTGGTGACAATAAATAATTTATTAACATTTAAAAATATTTTTTTTTGATGATAACTAATCCTAAATATATCCTTCTTTTAATAACTTAAAATTCAAATATTTAATTTTTTTTTTTAACTTTTTGGATAAGTAATAACTTTCATCCAAGGATGTCATGCTCCATTATTATAGATAAGAACTTTATTTTGATATGTTTTTTTTTAAAAATGTATTTTTAAAATTGCTTACATTTAAAAGCTTATATTTATAAGTTATAATTTAAAAATTAGATATATAAAAAAGCTGTAATTGTAAAAATAAGATGTTCAAATATGAACAAATGTTTAACAAAAAATTTGCTAAGTCTTATTCAAAACTGATAAGTAGAGATTTTGTCATTGGGCAATCTATCAAAGCCACTTTTGGCTCTACAATGGACTATTTAAAAGCTTTAATTATAATTGCAATGTTGCTGCATAGTGTTGGCTGTTTTGGGTATTATGGGGGCACTACAATCTCTATATCCTTTCTTTTTTACTTTAAGCCTATTTAGAAACTTAGATTATCATGTGCATTTCAATTTACCACAGTTATCATTTTAAAATTATTAATTAAAAAAATTCTGAAAATGTCAGCATTATATGGACATTACAATATCTGAAAGATGTTAAACTTATTCCTTTTAGATCTCAATGGAACTTCTGATTGGTGGAGTTTTATCTTAGACCAAATTGTCAATGTTTTTTTAAAAGTAATTTTTATTAAATTGTTTATTTATTTATGCAATAGTTTTGTAAAACATTTATTTTAAACAAAAAAAAACATATCAGAAGTATGTATTAGATAACAAGAATGACCTTTTATCAATATAGATAAATAATTTTTTTAAAATTTTAATAACAATTAATGTAATGTTTACTTTTAACATTTATTTTCTTTCTTTAACAATAACTAATGATAAATTTCATTTACATTTGAG
This sequence comes from Epiperipatus broadwayi, assembly GCA_028023455.1. Taxonomy (NCBI): domain Eukaryota; kingdom Metazoa; phylum Onychophora; class Udeonychophora; order Euonychophora; family Peripatidae; genus Epiperipatus; species Epiperipatus broadwayi. The sequence continues at coordinate 53,457 of JAQFVV010000808.1, read as the reverse complement.
AAATGTATTTCAAATGTCTAATAGTTTATTCTACTGACTTTTAAAATAAATAAAATACATCCTACAATGCCCAGCACTATTGTAATACTTATGACCTTCATTTCATATTTTATTTTTCTATTTTACAAAATTCAAATATTAATTTTTCAAATGTTTACCATTTGAAAGCTTAATTTGCAATAAATAATGTAAAGATTATCAATATATGATGTAGGAAAAAGTTTTAATTGTAAAAGAAAATGTCCATATATAAAGGAAATTTTTGCTAGGACATTTTCACATAAGAAGTGTGGAGTTGATCCTAAATATGTTAAAATACTTTTTTACATCATCTTCCTATGGATTATGAAAATGAACAAAAATCTATGTGAATGTAATTACTGCACATTCAGAATTTTAATAAAAATGGCTGACAAAAAATATACAGCAATGACACCACCTTTTAATGAAAAATTGAACTATGTATAAAACCATACTTATATGAATAAAAGTATTATATAAGCAAGCTATAACAATTTTTTATCAAATTAATAGACAATTAAGCAGTAATTGTCAAACTCTGATTCACCATGAATCTTGGAAAAACTAACTGAATTGAAGATGGAATGGGTAAGCCATGGTTACAAAGTGATATTAAAGCTGTTTGAAGTAAGATGAATGCTCCATACAAAATTTAGAATCCCTATTGAACATAAACCGATGAGCTTTAAAAGCTTATTTCACAGAAACATGAACTTGTGTAAATATGAAGCAGACCACAAAAATAACATCAATGTCTATGTCAATGATTTATAAATTTTAGGAAATAACCATAACAAATTAATTATAACAATAGGTAAGTTTTATGCAATTATAAATAAACAACCAGCTTCACAAAATGATTCTAAACCATGGATTAGTTTTCCATATATTCCCAAGCTTTCACAAAATTAAAAAACCTATGTGTTAACACCTATGTTAGCTTTAGAATCTCCTTCTTTTCCCCACTCACTAAATAAATTTCTGAATAACATGAACGATAAATTACCACTGGAGCTGGCCCCTCAAATTGTTTATAAAATGGTTTGCAGTGCCCCCCTTCCATGCAATGCAGTATATTATGGAAATCTGCAAGTCAATATTGTTACAAGGCTCAACCAGCATAAATATCATTAGAGCAGAGCAAAAAAAAACTGTCAGCATAAATCAATATTTCTCAAACATTAGTGTGAGATGGGTCGTACATTTGATTTGACTAATATAAAAGCAGTTTGTGTTGAGATAGATGATAGGAAGTGAAAAATTAAAAAGACATGGAGAATTGCTAAAGACAATTAATTAAAAAAAGCAAGAATTTCTTTATAAAAAATGAAATATGCAAATGAATTCATTTAAATAATATGCAAATTTATAAAAGCAAAAATTGCAAGCTGCCGAATAGTTGAAAACTATGAATCTGACAGATAAAGTCAAAAGCATGCTCAGCATGTAATATACAATTGGAAATAAAGCATCTTTTCTTGTGAAACATTTAATATGTAGTCATAAATAGCATAATAATACTTTTTAATTTGGAATCTCATTCACAATAAGTGCAGTGAAAGATGAAAAACGTTACTTTATGCCCTCTCTTATTAGTATTATATATTTTTTCTACTTTAAAATATATATTGCTGACTCCCTCCTTAACCTCCATTATTGAAGCATTAGTGACATATCTTTCTTATAATTTCAGAAGACACACCCATAAGCAAATTAATACATTAAATAAAAGCCAATCAGATTGATCCAACCAACTTATAATCATCTATGCTTGAATTAAAAGCCACTCATTCTATTTAAAAACTACCATTTATTTTTATCCTGCAATTCATTTATTGCAAAGCTGAAAGAAATATGTTTTCATAATGCAATCAATGCAAAATTGGGATATTTGTCATAAAAGTAAATCATTTCATCCTTGTCTACCATTATTAATTCACTGCAGGATGAAGGTCTCTCCATTTTCAATCCATCTTCTCTGATCTCTAGCTTTTTTTTTCAACATCACCTCTGTACATATCTTATCTCATCCATCTATCTCACATGTGGTCTAATTCTGGGTCTTTTCACAATCTCTTAGGCTTCAATTTAATATTTCTATTGTCCATCTCTTTTATAAATATGTCCAGCCCAACTCCAATTTTTTAAATATTTTCAGTGATGTCAGCAACAGTTTGTTCTCTTATCCATATATTGCATTTTTTATCTTACCTTGTTACTCCTAAGATGTATCTCTCCATACTTCTTTCAGTGATCTTAAGCCTCTGTATTGCTCTTCTGTTGAGATCCAAGTCTCAGATCCATAAGCAAGAACTTATTAAGTGCATCTGCTAAAGACCTTCCTTTTCAAACACATAGGCATATTTCCATTTAATATTAAGTTATTTCTATCAAAAGCACCCCAAACATTTGATTAGGATTAATTTTATCCATTATATTTCCATCTGTAGTAATAATATGACCAAAGCATTTATAGTTATTAACTTCTTCTAACTCATCATTATCAAGATTTATTTTCATTTTTTCAGAATCTTTAGTTTTAGTCCTACTTTTTTACTTTCATCTGATAACTCTTACAACATTTCCTGAAGCTCTGAAGCATTATTTGCAAAAATAACTACAACATCTGCAAAATCTAAATGACTTAAATAATCTCCATTTACTTTTATTCCTTTTACTTCCCATTTTAAAACCACAAAATACTTCTTGCAGCACTGCTGTAAAAAGTTTTGGAGATATGGAGTCACCCAGTCTTACACCTTTCTCACTTTTAACCTTACTAGTGTCATTATGTAATCTAATAGTTGCTGTTGCATTTTTATAAATATTCTTCAGACTATGACAATATCCTGGGTCTATACCTTGATGACCCAATGCTTTGTTCACTGAAGAAATGCTTATAGAATCAAATGCATTTTCATAATTTATAAGTTCAAAGCATAATGACAACTTATATTAATTGGTCCTTTCTATAACTTCTCTCAATATTTGGATATGATACACTGTATTAAAACCACTTTTAAATCCAGCTTGTTTGTTTGGTTAATTGAAATTCAAATTTCTCTCTAGACAAGTTGTAATTATTTTGCTAAACATTTTGTGCAAAGTTGATAAAAGAATAAATAAACTAAATAAAAGCTTGATGGCAGTTATATTATAGTTTTTTTTCCATATGTCAAAGCATCGGCAAGGAAGCGAACCTGCAACTTGTCTGCAAGCAACTGCTTGCAATGCAGCTGCACTGACTTCTTGGCTACCAGTGCTTGACAGTTATATTATAGTTGAGATAAAATATATAGTTAATGAATTGTCATATTTATATACCTATACAAATTGTAGAAGACTTTGAATTTTCAAACCATTGATTTTGAATAGTTTGGTAAAGCAAAATGTGATCATTAGATACTACAAATTCCATGCCATCCTTCAGAAGAAATCCATCTATTTAGATATTGATCATAAGATCTGAATACAGTGCCATCTAGTGTCCATTGACTTTACTAACTACTTGTATTAGTTTTTCTCTTGGAAAGAGTATATTAAGTAATTTAGTGAAGCTAAACCATTGTTTCAGGATCTGTAGGATTATGAACCTTCTTTGTCAATAATAAAACTTACATCATATTACAATTATTTAGTTTGTTATTACTTATGGTGACTGTATCATTTCTTTGACCAAACAATTTACAATTGAACTTTTTGCTTTCTGGTTAGCAGTAATCAGATACCCTTTTACAAACAAATTCTGGATGATAGACTGGATATGAGCTCCTTATCCAAAATGTGTAAGTTATGAGTCAGCTTATAACCTGAAAAAATTTCAATTTTAGGATCTCAAATTGTAAGCATGAGTGTGGGAGAAGATTTGCTTACCATAATGCTCCAAAGAATTTACTGGAAAGAAATTGTGATTGAGCATAAATGTACGTAAATGTATTTAGAATGACTATATGCTGCAGTCATTTATATAATTTCTTAACATCTTCCACATCTGAAATTTCAAACCTGGACCCTAGCCAGTATCTCCATATAATTTTAAAAGGTTATAATTATATAGTCAATGAAGCAAATTATTCATTATTAATTAGTAAATTAAGCATCTTATCTTAGCTGAAGTATAAACTAAAAAATTAAACCAAAGCATCGACTTCAAAATTAAAGATAAATCAGATTTTTTTTATAAATAGCCTATTGGAGGCTAGAAGATTTTTAGCTTATTCTCATGAGCAACATTAAAAAAGGCAGTCTTCCTCAGATTTTTCAGTTCCCAGGAGATGCAGATATGAATGGTTTTCCATCATCGCTTCACTCACTACCCAAATGAGCTAGATATGCATTTTCTGACTAATGTTGGATTATCAGCATTATCCACAAACTAACTACTTATAGATACATTGTAAAAAAAAAACATTTCGATCCATATTTGTGCCTGATTTCCTAGCTTTGATAGATGAATGTGTTAATCACAGGACTTAATAATTGCAGAAAAGTGTGAAAGATTTTTAATTTCTAATATTTCTTCAAAAAACTGTCACTGTAAATTGATGTAAAACGACTAAGAATCACAAAATATCGCTTGATCTACACTAATATAAGTGTCCTTCATTCTTATAATAGAATATTGAGAGAGAAAATCCATTACTCCCAAAACTTGACTATCTGATAAAGTGGAATTGTATTTTATTTTTGATTTATACCGTAGTTAAGAAAATCTAGTTTCCCTTTAATCAGTAACGAATATTTAATTGAATATTGTGTAGAGATTGTTTATCTGAAATAAGAATCTCCAACCGGATTAGTGTGAAAACATTTTGAATTTTACTTGGCCCAGATTCGAACCCATATAATGGGGATAACAGATACGCGCCCTGACACGACATCATGAAGCATGTGTGTGCATATGCACACATATAATGATTTTGAAATCTGTTATATACTAAACATAATTTAGCAAAATCTCACAGATTATTAATAATAATCACGCAGCTGATAAATTTTTAGTGAATTTTTTAAATAATCGCGCAGTTGATAAAATTTTAATGTTTCTTTAGATATAATTAAAAAATAAATCTCAAGTTTATAATAAATGAACTGTTTGCTTTATTTAGTCTTTGTTTATTTAAAAAGGTAATCTAAATACTTTCACTTACGTGGGAGATTCATATAATAATAAAACTTTTCTTTTTATTTCTTTCTCATTCTCTCTCTTGCTTATCAAATGACTTCTAGAGGTTTGGAAAAACGAACCTGTTTTAAATTCTACTGGTAGCATCATTTCACCTCGGAACAATACAGAGTTTTTATAAAAGTCAATACAAAGTATAGATTGGATTGGAAAGCTTTCTTGAAAAAAAAAAAACAATCTTAATTTATATTTTTGTAGGCAAAGTTTTTTCTTTACAATAAGTTTTAAAAAGATACCGACTTCTGAGAAATTAACGATGATTTATTTATTTTAAATGTATTTCAACTGCACTTAATTTGTACACCAAATTTCAAATTAAAGTTTAGAATGTTTTAAAATGTAAAATATATCATTAAAAGCGGTATTATGTATACATCCACCATTATAGACTCAGGATGTTGTCAAATCTTGAATATTTTTTAAAACACAAATCAGTTGGAAACTTAAATTAGATATTAATAGAATAAAAAAAACTTAGAATGAATTCACATGTGAGATGCGTGGATAAAATGAGGCATTTGTTAAGAATGACTGGAAAAGAGAAACTATAGATCGGAAAACCTGGATTAAATTGGGCAAGATTTTTATTCTGTAATGATTCAATATTGACATATGTATGTATATAATTATATATTAACGATGTCAAATTCGGAAGGCTATTTTTCAAATTGCAAATCAAATCAATTTAAGTCGTATTCTACATCTTAAACGATAATAAAAGGTCTAAAAAAAGATCATGAGTGAATGAATGGATACGATGAAGATATTTGTTTGAATAATTTTTTTTAAAAAAAAAAAGCTATAGATAGGAAAAATTGGATTAAACCTGGAGAGATTTTCATCTTGCAATTTTCATCCCAAAAAGGTATAAAATAATGAAGATTATAATAATCATGTGCAATATGCAAATACAAGTTTACAGGGCAAAGACCACTTGAATACGTCTCTAAAGAGATCATGTCAAGGAAAAGACAAAACTCATCAGATTAAAAAAAGGTGGCGCTAGTATACCCCAAGCATAGCAAGGAAAGTACCAAGGGAATATACACATAAATGGAAAAATATGGGTGATTTAGTCTGCAAGCTGTTTAAGGAAGGCATGGAAAATATTAGGCATCTGTTAATTGAATGTAAATGTCTGAAAGCAGAAAGGGTACAGCTGATGAAGTTGTGGAACAGTAAATATGAACAAAGTGATTATACGGAAAGTGGGTTATTGGTTTTTATGCTGGGTTTGGGAAAAGATAAGGGGATTTTAAGATATAAAGATCATGGAGTTGACAAAGATTATGTTGTGGAAATGGGATGGAGCAGAATAGAGAAGAATATGGGGAAACTTGGAGTGAGGAATGGAAAGAGAAGTCTAAGTGGCTAATATGTTTTTCTGAGCATAGTTGCTGAGAGATTCCTGACTCCATATAAGGAGAAGTCACAATGCTTCACATCATCATCACATCACAGCACATAATGAATTCTGCATCTATATAGCAACAAGATGCAAATAAAATAAAATGAAAAAATAATCAATGTTTTATACATTTCATAAAAAATTATATACATAAATAGCCATCAAATCAATGCACAGTAATTAGAGAACTAATAATGGAGTTGCATTTGCCCTCATTGCTAATTTATTTTGGAGGGGGAATGCTGGAGATATATTTATTGAATGTATTTTGGTTAATTGGAAAATGCGTTTACATTTAATTTCTAAATATACTACTACTACTACTACTACTACTGCTACTACTACTACTACTACTACTACTACTACTACTACTACTACTACTACTACTATTACTACTACTACTACTACTATTATTATTATTATTACTATCATTATTATTGTTGTTGTTGTTACTGTTATTATTATTATTATTATTAACATCATCATCATCATCATCATTATTATTATTATTATTATTATTATTATTATTATTATTATTATTATTTACATAATGTATGAAGTTTATGGAAGATTTTTTAATTTGCTTGGCATATGGATGGCAGCTTCAATCATGGTAGAACATAGACTGTACTAGTACCAAAATACTGACTGGTGAGGTGGTTTTATCTTGACTGGTGAGGTGGTTTTATCTTTTATAAGATTGTCAAACTATATACACAAAGCCAATGTCATCTTTTCTAATCATAATACAAGTCTCATTTTGTACAAGTGTCTTGTTAGAATGATGTCTCTCAACCATGACATTTTCTATTAATACATATTTAATAATACATTTTATTGCTAAGTATCTAATATTTTTATTGTAGCTCATTTTTATAATTCAATATCTCAATAACTGCTCTATTTATCTTACAGTAAATTTAAGCATATTTTGGATTTAATGTATAGAGATTTATCAGTCAACAAATACTGCAGCATCACATTGGAACCCACTTTATTAGGATTCACCATATACTTGCCTTAATTGGGAATAAATTGAGTCTGTAAACTTAAAAAAAATGCCCAAAAAGAATTAAAGGGCAGTTTAATTTAGCTTACTTAAATGAAATAACTCCCAAAAATTTGAAAAAACCCTATCTTTTCAAATATGAATTTGCTGCTTCCATTAACCTTCATCTAATTACAAATTTGGAATAATTGGCAGGCTTCATCAGAGCTGGTTCATGATTTTAATATGATTTAAAGTTATTATCAGAGTTTGTTTATGATTGAATATAATCTATAGTCTTATTTATTGTTTCAATATGATAAGCAGTCTTCATCAGTGCTTGTTTTTAAAATGTTTCTATATTGAAAGTTCACATGATCACTATTCTTTATGCTTACACAAGCTGTTTAAAAACAGAGGCTAAACTCTCTATACAGTAGCACCACTCAATGCAAGCCAGAGTAATCAATGGATGCAAAAAATTCCATCTAGTGCCTACTCATCCAATATCCCCAGACTACTTTCAAGCTTGTCACTTTCATCAGTGAGGAGTCTTGGAGCTAGTTGCAGTGTTCTCAAATCCAAGGTTCCCTACTGATGAAAGCCACAAGCTAGAAACTAGACTGGGGATATTGGATGGGTAGACACTAGATAGGGATTTTATGCACAAATGTTTTTGCATCCATTGATTATTGTGGCTTGCACTGAGTTGTGCTACTGTATAGAGAGTTTATACTCTGTATATTAAAACTTCTTAAAAAATCTCTGAGGAAGACCTGTAAATCAGTCAACACTGTATGCAAATGAATAATAATAAAAGCATCAAAGTCAAATGTGTACACATCAGATTTTTAAGAATTTGAAAAGATTAGAAGATTTTTAAAAATAGGGCATTATAATAATTTTTTTACTCACCAAGATTAGAAAACCAATAACAAAGCAATTTTAGCACAACCAAGCATTTTTCTAATCTTAATTTAATCAAAGCAATAGATATTGATTAACCTTTAACTTGTAAATGACAACAGGCAAAACTCTCCATACAGTAGTGCCACCCTGTGCCCACCAGGATAATCAATGGATGCCAGAAGGCTTGTGCATAAAATCCCCATCTAGTAACTTCTGGCATCCATTGATTACTCTGGTTGGCACAGTGTGGCACTACTGTATGGAGAGATTTGCCTGTTTAATAACAGTTATGTGCTAGCATAAGAGATGGTAATCATGAGATGTTTAGTGGTTTAACATGTCATTAACTGTTTTATATGAGATTATCAGTAAAAAGTAACATATTTTCAGAGTTTTTAAAAAATTGAAACTGAAAACATTTGAAAACATTCCCAAACACAATATTTGGAATGATAGCAACTGTCGTAAACCCATTAAACCCAATAAATTTAAAGGTTTCAAAAAAATCGCATCCAATAACACTGTAATATAGGTTTTATAAATTGTTTGAAAAAACAATTTAATATGGATTGTGGTAAACTGGAAACCCTTTATTTTACAGAAAAAAATGGATTTAGACCAAGATAAAACTGCTTTTAACAAGTTTTACTATTAACAGCTAATGTTAAAGAGCTTTCGAGATCAAAAGAATAGAAAGTTCATTATAAAGTGAATGCTTCTAAATCTGTTTGAGAAACAGTTCTTCTAATAGGTTTTAAAATCCTTAAATGCAGAAATATTTTTATTTACTTGACATACTTGTTTTGCTAAGAAAAAATTGCATCCAACTTAATGATAATCAAGCTAATACAAATGTTTAACAGATTGGCTATCAAAGGGTTCAGTTCTTTTAAATAATTTATTTTATATATTTACCAGTGATCTTTCAGAATCAGTATTTATAAAATTTATCATTAATGGTGACATACATGCTTTAATGTGACCATGAAGTAATAGAATCTGGGATTTAAAATCTATAGATCATAGGCTAACTCTCACTTCCGGTGTTTAATCTTCTGATGAACTCTCAAAGAATAAGTGATTCATAAATATTACCCAAATCACAGTTTTCTTTATTTTTGCCATAATATCATATAAATACAATTTATCCAAACCACTTTAAACACTTTTTAGCAAAGCTCTTTATTTGTACACATACATACACTTACATTTCAACTGACGTGCAGCCTTCTTCAGAGCAAGTTTATTTTGATCTTCTAAAAACACTTAATTCCTTATATTGCTTTGACTTCACAAAAATCAATTTCAAGTGTAAAGGTCTTTTATTGAAAATACAAAATAGTTTTTAAGGACTTGTGTCATATTTTAATCCCACAAAAATAGCATGCCCATTTTTCAATTAAAATAAAAAAAAAACATCCCATAAACATGAAAGTTTATAATAATGGTATTTTAATAATAATTATATATTGGAATATCTCTATCAATTCCAAACCTTATTTAAACTATTCAAATGCATTCAATTGTTAGTAATAACATATAAATTAGCATATAACATAATACCTTGAGTGGTATTATTCTCTCTTTTACAGGTGTTGCTGGCCAACAGCATAGGAATCAAACTGGGACTCTTACATTTACAAACATTGAATTTAAGGCTATAATCTAACCAGGTAGGCTATTCTATCAAATGTAAACAATCAATAGAAATTTAACATACTTATTTATAAGGGTCCTTCTGATTTCTTCATTTCTTTTTTAAGAGCAAGCTTAGTGAATGGCTTCAAACATTAAGAATCATTATACTATGTTGACTTATGAAGTTATTTACCACTGTCATGTGAACAATTTCTTTGAATTTTTTCTGTTTTTCCATCTCTTGCCAATATCTTTGTCCTCAATTGAAACATGTCTTCAAAGGTACATATATGATTAAATACAACCACTGTTTCCTATTTCATTGCCCAATGTATATCATATAATATTCGATTGACCAAACACTTTACTACTTTTATAATGCTTTATTATCCATCCTTTCCTGCAGTTAACAGTTTCGATTGCCCCAGATTTTTTAAAATTTGATTGTAACAGTTGAGATTAGGAGATAGTGTTCTGAAGAAGATTGCTGGGGCAATAGAAACTGTCAACTGCAGGAAAGGGTGGATAATAAAGCATTGTAAAAGTAGCAAAGTGTTTGGCCAATTGAATGTTACATCATTATTTACACCTGTTTTATTATTCTAATTTCAATTTCTGCTATATTAAATCATTTTTCATAGATTGATTACTATCTCATAACATTGAATATAATATTCTGCAACAACAAATTGAAATGCAAGTCTTATATATTCTGTTTAGGATTATCTTAGATTGTAATCTAACTTATTTTTCTCATCTTTTGATGACATATGTAAAATAATTTATTAGAATAATTTTTCTGAAATTTTACTACTACTACATAATATCACAGCATAGATATTTTTATCATAGTTATATATATTTTAAAGACAATTTCGTAAAAATAAAAAAAAATCATACTTTACTTATGAGTAGTCTCTCTCTCTGCTTTGAAAAAATGCCCATTAAAGTTTAGAATATTCAATAATACCCAAATTGATTTCAAGAAGTAGTCTCTTGTCCTTTTGTCTCTCCCATTATTTCACCTAAAGATGGCACTGTTTAGCATTTGCCTTTCATCACTCTTACAATCTGCAATGCTATTTTGCCATTATTTTTTGATGCGAATAAATAGGACTAAAGTAAAAAGTATCCAAAGATGTCACTATTCTCCAGCTCTCAAGAACTTCAAAGTAATCTAATCCTGTCTTCATATGAATAATTTGTAGATTTTTTGTTCTCTGGTTTTGAAATTATTTTCAATATTACTCTGTGAAGATTTTTAGAATTTCAAAAAAGGCACTTGAAAGACATCAACTGCACAAACAGAAATCAAACAGTTCATGTGATGAGAGAAAAGCTATTAAATCTCTATAACATCTCATGATCACTATTTCATACTAGCACGTAACTGTTATTAAACAATTCAAAACAAAGAAAAACTCTCCATACAGTAGTACCTTCTTGTGCCAACAAGAGCAATCAATGGATGCCAGAAGGCTTGTGCATAAAATCCCTATCTACTGCCTACTCATCCAATATCCACCTATTAGTTTCTGACTTGTGGCCTTTATCAGTGAGGAGCCTTGGATCTGAGAGCACTGAACCTAGATCTTAGGATCTAAGGCAACCCTCTAGCAGCCATCTTTTAACTCTACTTAACTACAAAACTATGAGAATAAAATTGAAAACACAATAATATTTTCAATCCAAGCTCAATAGCTTATATAATTATATGGGTCTGAACTCAATTCAGCACCCATACATTTTGGTGACTTTGGCTCTTTAACAATCATAGCCACCACTATCATATTTGGCAGGATTGGTGTTAAACCACTAAACATCACATGATCACTATCTCATACTAGCACATAATTGTTATAATTGTTATATGATTATATAAGTTATTGAGCTTGGATTGAAAATATTATTGTGTTTTCAATTTCATTCTCATAGTCTTGTAGTTAAGTAGAGTTAAAAGGTGGCTGCTAGACGGTTGCATTAGATCCTAAGATCTAGGTGCAGTGCTCTCAGATCCAATGCTTCTCACTGATGAAGGCCACAAGCCAGAAACTAGTCAGGGCTATTGTATGAGTAGGCACTAGATATGGATTTTATGCACAAGCCTTCTTTCATCCATTGATTGCTCTTGTTGGCACAAGATGGCACTACTGTATGGAGAGTTTTGTTTTGAATTGTTTAAATCTCTATAACAGGATACATCTATAAATTATTATTCTTATTTACAAAGATAACAGTACAGTTGTAATGATAAAACTAATTATGATAACAAAATATAAGGCCTTCTCACAGCAAGCAAATACAAAAAAGTAGCAAAAATCCAATTCCAAATACAGAGATAAAACTACAAGTGTTACCCCAGAAGCATCACAAGTATTTCAGTGATTCATAAAAAAGAAAATTTAACTTCATATTTCAGCAAGATTCCTCACCTGTGTGGATTACCTAAAATTCATGAAGTCAATGTTCCATTAAGACCTATTGTTCTAAAAATTCACCATGTTAAAGTTTGTCAAGATTTCTTCTCAAAGTTTTTAGTTTATTGGCATACAGGACTCCATCTTTCATCAGAGATTTTAAGCACTTTGTAGAATTGGTCTAGAACATGAAAATGAAAAAAAAACTGACATATTGGTATGCTGTGATGTGGTAAGTCTGTTTACAAATGTACCATGTGATGAGGCATTGTCTATTGGAAGAAAAAGGTAATGATGATAATAGTCTACAAACTAGAACAATTCTACCTATTGATAGTGTAATGGGATTATTAACATTTTGCATAACAGCAACATTCTTTCAATATAACCCAAAATTCTTCCAACAAAATCAAGGGATGGCCATGGAATCACCACTGTCACCCTCACTTAGAAAACACAGTGATAAATACTATTTCATGTCCACCTGAAGTGTGGCTTCACTATGTTGATGATACATTTGTGATATGGCTGTATGGTGAGATGCAAGTACAGTTATTCTTGATGAAGATTAACAACATATCTCTATAATTAAATTCACAATAGAATCAGAACAAGAACAAAAATTGACATTCTTGGATATTTTTGTGACAAGACTACCTTAGGGCAAAGTAAAAACAATGGTGTATAGCAAATCAACACACACTGGAAAGTACTTGGCATATACATCCAATCATATAAAAAGCACTAAGCATGGAATTATAATATCACTATGAAACCGAGCAAAGGAGGTTTGTTCAAAAACCAGTGATTTGAAAAAAAAGATTTACACATAATAAACACTTATGAAGAATGGTTATCTATCAGTAGTCATCAAGAAAACCTTCAATAGACAACATAAAGAGATACCAAAATAGAAAACAATTATCGGTAGTGTAGTGTATCCATATATATCAGGTATGGTGGACAAATTAAAAAAAATATGCAGTCAATATAATATTAGAACAGCTTTCCTAAGCCATACCATATTTTGAGGAATTATTACTTCTACTAAGCCTAAACTGGAAATGCTGAAGAACAAAAACTACATCTATGAAATACCATATGAATGTGTAAGGAAATATATTGGTGAAATCTGTCAGCCTGCTGAACGGTGATTTAAAGAACACAAACTAATGGTTAAAAGAGAAAAAAAACAGATGTTCCCCTGTAGAAGATCATATATGTATTAATGATTATATGTTTAATTGGAAAAATACAAAGATGTTGGATAAAGAGGGAAAAATGCATAGAAGAAAATTTAAGAAAGCTGCTCATATAACAATGGTAAATAATCCTAAAAGTCAACCGAGTGTGGCAATACACATGTACAGAAGCCTCTAATTAATCTTGCTCTTGGGAAAAATATTAAACAACAACAACAACAACAACAATAATAATAATAATAATAATAATAATAATAATAATAATAATAATAATAATAATAATAATAATAATAATAATAATAATAATAATAATAATAATAATAATAATAATAATAATAATAATAATAATAATAATAATAATAATAATAATAATAATAATAATAATAATAATAATAATAATAATAATAATAATAATAATAATAATAATAATGATAAACTAATTAGTCTTGCTCTTAAAACAAAAAAACATTGAACCAACTCTGATATATAAATCTATCATATTTCTACTATATATTGCTTTTGACAGAATAGCTCAGTAATTTGATATTCAAGAATCTAAAGGTGCATGTTCAACTGGCTATGTGAATACTGTCACTGTGCATATAGGCCAGCAACACCTGAAAAACAGTGGAGAATAATACTACTCAAAACATTGTGTAATTACTAACCTGGGTTATTTGTGAGTTATTGCTAACAAGTTGTTGGTATCTGGAAAGTTTAAAATTTTCTATACATTCAACATTCACTCATAGATGATGGAAATAAGCTAACATATCACATCTAACAATTTACCATCATCACAAACCTTCAGACAAATATTTACATCATAATTGTATAATAATTATTTAAAAAAAAAACAAAATTATAGACAACTATATCTTGATTTTATTTCTATATAAGTTTTCTTTTAGAAATAGACATTAACAAATTCAGAAATAACAATAAAAAATATAATCAATAAGATTGTAATGCCGTTTGAGATTAATCTATAACACATTTGTAAACATGGCAGTATAAACTTTTGATATATTTAAAAATTATAAATGCAATTTTTATATTTAGAACGCAATTTTATAGATTTATGATGGCTTGACAGTACTGCATTCACATTTTAAAATAAAGTACAGGTAACAAAGATTTCATTGTATTCATTACGTATTGCCTTGTTTCTGTAGACATGTTATCTATGAACTATTATTTCTTCTCAATCCATCTGCATAATAGCTAATATTAGAATATATATTTTTTTTTTTTCTGCTATTGTTTTTCCCAATAACACATAAAAAACTAAAACCATCTTTAAATTAAATAACCATAGTAGAAGCTATAAAAGATAATACATTTTGCACTAGATTTTCTATTTGTAAATGATGAAGTTTGCACAGAAATTTATAATTTTTTTATTTTTCGCAGTCAATAATTAAATACCCATTAACTGACCAATATTGAATGTTTAGTTGGGATGATTATGGTTAATTCAAAGAAAAATCACCAATA
Source organism: Epiperipatus broadwayi (assembly GCA_028023455.1). Lineage (NCBI taxonomy): Eukaryota > Metazoa > Onychophora > Udeonychophora > Euonychophora > Peripatidae > Epiperipatus > Epiperipatus broadwayi. The sequence goes on along the minus strand of JAQFVV010000808.1, from coordinate 38,192 downwards.
TAATTAAAATATGAACCAAAAATCAAGTTTTATTCAGCTTGAATTTGAACTTATGTCATAGCCTTGATGCTTTCTATCTCAATACGCATGAGCAAAATCAGTTAAGTAAAAAAAAGTAACCGAAAAGTTTACTGCCAGAAAGGTTTTAAGAAGTTTGAGCACCGGAAGTATCAGAGTTGGTCCATGATCCATGGATCTTGAGTTCTAGAGATTCCACTCTAGCACTACACAAAAACAAGCAGGATTATTCAATTGAATGTTTGAATATTTTATAACAATCGTACAAAAATGTAATATATATGTATACTACATAAGCACATATTCTTATTTCCGTTGTCTGATTGCCTCTTGATTACATTTACACAAGAAAGCAATTTTAGTAATTTTAATAGAACCTCAAATGACTTTCACATGGCTCAAAGCAATCATCTGATAGAATATTTCGTTAAAAGTAACACAAATTTACGCAAATAAAAATTATAGGGATAATTTGCTATTAGAAAATTTAATTTCTAAATTTTTATTCACAATTAGAAAAACAAAGCATACATTATACAGATTATTAAAAAAAAGTGTCTGGATTTGCAATAATTAATAATTTTAGTAAAAAAATGTCTGGCTTTGAGCCTTTAAATGTTTAGTCAACCACGCACACAAACACACATAGTTCAAAAGTAAAGCATGAGATCCGTCTGCGACGCTTTTAACCTGGATTTGAAATTATAGACTGAACATAAAGATTTTTCTCTCAGGTTACAGGCCAATTTAGTTAAATATGTATAGTGTTATAAATAAGAAGTATGCGGATATATATATATGTTTGAGATTGTTAATGTAAATAAAGTTTTATTGCGAAAATAATTACCGCACACTTACATAATTATTTTATTATTCATTCTAGAAAAATTTACATAAAGTTAGCGTGGATTGACAATAAATTATTTACGCAAATTAATTATATATACGCAGAACTTAACACTATAAAAACAGCAGTAAACGAAATAAGCGGGATGTTTACGTTAAAGATTGTCTTCTTATGTTTAATTTCGTTTACAGTTATATATATATTTATGAGTTAAATAAACACATTTATTTTGCATTGTTTATTTAATTGTGACCCAGCTGGTATGCATGCATACACCCCAAAATACACAATACTAATTTTTCAATGTTGATCAGTAAATGGGTATCCACTTAGTATGTAAAATAAGACTAGACATTGATCAAATACCTTGTCACTCAAAAATTGGAAAGATTTATGAATACTTCTGTTTTCTTCAATGTTTTTTACAAGTGTTTGTTCAAGGCTTCTTTGCTCTTTAGTGATCTATTTATTGCATAAACTGTTTTTACTTTGACGTAGAGTTAATTGACTTTATAATAGAATGACTTTAATGCACCACTGCCATAGCCACCATCTAGATTTAGAATTCAGGTGAAACTTGAAATTTTTTCAGGTTAAGCCATTCATTTATTCATTGTCAGTTAAAAATCTAGTTACTTTAAATAATTTGATGTACAAAAGTCAAACCTTTTGAACTCACATCTTTGATACCGTCCATTTTAAATAAATATACTAGCGCTTATATACTTAAAATCGCCACTCTAATGACATATTCTTGAAATATATAAATGAGCTTTTATTTAGTTAGAAATTATCATACTATTTCTAGAGTATATATATATATATATATTAAACCTAAGTAAAATATTGGGGTGAAGTTAGATCAATGATACCCTCTGTTCATATTAATCTTAACTGATATTTCAGGGCTACACATAATATGAATCTGTATTCTAATAAATGATTAGTGGTAATCATCAATATATTCATCTTAAGTGGATGGATTCAAAGAAGTCAATGCTCATTGATGTTTATAATTCAAGTTGTAGTAATCTGGTATTCATAAAAACTAAATGAACATTAAATACATGTGTAGAAATTGTGATCTGGAACCAATTGAAGATTCTTGTGCATCATGAAACAAATCTTAGGGATCATTTATTGCTTTTTAAATGTCTTTAATCATGGCTGATGGAATGTAAGTTTTAAGTATATCAAATGTCAAATGATAAAATCTCTCACTACCCAGAAGATAATAATTCTGATGATTTTTTTCTTCATCAGTATTCTTCCATGAAGATATATGATACCACATTTAAAACCATGCTTTTTAATGTAATACACTATTAAAATTTTTGAAAAAAACTCTTTGTGTTTATTTCACTTCACTTTTGAGTGGTAAGTTTTAATTGCGCTTTACGCAAAAAAATGAAGCTTAGTATTATTAGAAAAAAAACTTTGAATAAAGTGCCAAGCTTCATGTAAAATCTCAATGTAAGCCATCATTCCCAAGATAGGCTATGAATTATGGAAAAGTGCTAAGCCTTATAATTCTTTTCTAATAATACTAAGCTTCACTTTTTTGCATAAAGTGCAATTAAAACTATTTGAATTCTTGAAATTTATTTATAAATTGAAGCAACTTTATTTATCTAATCTAATTCTGAAAATTTTATCATTTCAAAGTTTTGGTATAGTTGTGATATCATACGTAAACACTTTTTTGCTAAAAGTAATCATTTTTTGCATAAAGACAAAAAAGTTTTTTTTAGTAAAAAACATTATATATTTCATTTAGTTAATCATTTCTAATACTCATATTGTCAGCCCCAAGCTATTTATTATGGCATTTGAATGTTCTATGTACCAATAATGATGCTATAATTTTACATTTAGAGGTACTGATAGATTGATGTAGAATCTATATTTTAGTTTTTATTGTTTTTCCACAACAAACAAAAAGCTTTATAATGCAGAGATCAATTTGCACAAAATGTCAACACTTGTTTACATTACATTTGTAAAACAGAAAGGTAGATTTTTGTTGTTTATAGAGATAACTTTTTGATTCAAAGTTATTTTCATTATTTTGAAAGACCTTTTTCAAAAATAACTATAAAATATATTTTATTTTTATAATGATATGATTATAAAGGATTTAAATCTATATGTAAAACAATGCAAACATTATTCTATCTGACATAGAAAATGAATTTTCTTTTATTTTTTTAAATAAATTAACATTTTTTTCAATATTTTAATTATGTTTAAAATTAAAACAGGCACAAATCTCTATATGTATTGCCACCCAGAACAATCAATGAATGCCATAAGGGTTGTGCATGAAATCCCCATCTAGTGCCTACTCATCCAATATCCCCAGACTAGTTTTGCACTAGATGGCAATACGTATAGAGAGTTTTTCCTGTTTTAATAACAGTTATGAGCAAGCATGGAAAATGGTGGTCGTGTGATGTTTATATGTTTAAAATTATTTTAATAATAGTTATGCTAAAAAAATATTTTTATTTTGACACCAATTCTATTCAAAGTTAAAGCCACATATAAAAGAAAAAGATCATTGATTATTTATGTTAAATTGATCTGAAAAGTATTATTATAAAAATATTGTATCTATGTTGCTGAATATGCAATTTGATTAAACTTAAAAATTATTATGTATATATATATATTAACAAATAATACACAGAGATAAACCTAGTTATGCTATTTAAAAAAGGGTACCTAACAGTACTTTTCAGAATGATATTGGGTGCACATTGCAAAAGACTGCCCAAATAAGAGCAAATTTAAAAATGGCATCACTATCATAAACTGCCATTCAGTGAATAATTGTTGGTGTGTGGCACTGTATAAAAAAGCAAGACAACATATAAGAAGGATAATAAAGAAAAGAAAAAGGATGCAAATATTCATTATAAATGATTCATAGAAAAGAAAAAGTGAAAACTCATATCTATATAGGACAAACATAAAATCGAACACTTTAGTAAGGTATTGTTACATTTTTTACAATACTTAAAAACATTGTAATTATTGTCTTGTATAACAAAATAAGATGTTCCATGCCATTAAATATTTTTAAGTACTTAAATTGCTTTTTTTTTTTAGTTGATTGGATAAGTAAAACGTTTTTTTTTTTATTATTATTAAAACCAAATAATTTATTAAACAAAAAAAAATGTTATAATTATTAAAATATAGGTTATATGATCACAGACTTACACAAGACCCACCATTCTCCTATCTCATAACACTGATACACTTGAACTCATATGCTAAAAAGATAAATAATCACCAATATACGTGCTCATATATAGACACAGGTATATAATAAGCCTGTGTGTTTCAGTTATAATTATTAAATTAAATTTACATGACTTTGAACTAGATTGTCTTTTGCTTCAAAGAAACTACTCTGGTTCTAACGTTTTTGATTAAAAAACAAGCATTATAAAATAACTTTAGATAATAAAATCGATATTTTACCAATGTTTTATTAATCTCCACCTCTAGATGGTGTACTGAAATATTAACTCTATGCACGTGCTTTGAAATAAATATGAATATCTTAAAAGCAAATATATTCATAAATTTGCATGATTTGATTTTAATGAGATATTACCTCTTCCTTATTTGTAAGATGTAAACCATAAAAATAATCTGAGATGGGAAAACATTTTTGTATCATGTGTTAATTCAAAACTTTATATATTAATTAAGAAAAGTTGAATATTTATCAGAATAACATTATACACGCTATTTCAGATGATATGTCACTATTAAGTTCACAAAATGCTTTTATTATATAAATGGTTCAAATTGTTAACCCATTATCTTTTAAAATTCAAATAAGAAAATGTCACAGATAATATTTTGTTCGGTAATTTTTTTAAAAAGTCAACAAGGTTAAATTTTTATAATTTAAAATATTTTTTCCTCTCATAAATGTTTTAAAACTAAGTAAAATAAATTTATCTATTTGTAAGCCTATAGCAATTAAAAGTAATACAGAGATCCTTAAAGAACAAGAATACATAAAAAAAAAAAAAAGGGCAGAGTTTTGGCATTTTGTTGCTAAGGTTATTTATTGGAATCTTTTTTTTTTTTAACAATTCCGCATTATTAAATTCTTATAATTTTAAATTTAGATGTAAAACATTTTTTTTTAGTCATAAATATTAAATAATTAAATTTTTTAAAGCTTAGTAAAGAACTTAACGGTTTGTATGAAAACTACTGCACAGAACCTCTTAGGTATATATCACTTTTTTTAAAAAAGAAAAAATTAAAAAACACAACAAATTTTTATTCATTTACTTTCTACTGAAATGTTTGAAAAGAAATAGTTGTCAGCATGAGATAAATATTAGGTATGACCTTTTCCATTTTACGATTACCAATTTATTTATGAAGTATTTGAAATGAGATAAGATCTTTTTATATGAACTTATTAAGGAAAATGGTTACACATTTAATTTTTAAAAAGGTGTAAATAACATTTAAATTATTAAACAGATGTTCAAAGGCAAAAACTTATTTACAATACTTTAATTTAAAATCAACACTAAGTCAATAAAAGTAACTTTATTAATAAGATTATTTTTTTAACATTAATTTAATCATTTCCAAGATATAAATAACTGTTCTGGGGAACTGTTTCTGTTTACGATTTCAATTCAGCAATTTTAGTTTGTTTAATTATCTCTTAAGAATGTAAATCATTTAAATATTTTGAATTTTATTAATAGTAATATAGAGATAGATGGTGAGATACAATACAGACAACAATATGCTTAGAAGTTTTAAACAAATCAAAAAATAGAATATTTCAGCACAGGGAAGTAACTACTACAACTAAGTTAGCTGTATATATAGCTGTAATTTATTGAGTGAAAAAGAAACTTGGGCACTTTATTAGTGCAATATAAAAGGATGAGAAGAGTGTTCTGTAAAATCTTAAAAATACAATGGCAAGGACATAAAGCCTGTCAATATGTTTTTCAACATGCTGAAATTGAAACTATAGAGTCCATTATTGTAGGATTAAACTTTCCTTGAATTGAACTTGTAAAACAAATGAACAATTCAATACTTCTTAAAAGTATATTTTATGGTGAACTTGAGAATAGTTTTTATGGAAGATGAAGAATAGAGTACATTGGACAGCTACAATTAGACATGGCATTAAGGTATTTCAAAAAGAAAAGTCTTCTCCTGAAGAAATTAAAAGACAACAATGTAAAATATCAAACAAAACATGGAGCAGTATTTTTTATATGTGGCATTATTGTGATTCACAGATTGGTTTGTAGAAACATCGCAAAACTCGTTTGTAGAGTAATTTTTTGACTTTCTGTCTCTCCTTTATCATCATCATTATCATTATTATTATTATTATTATTATTATTATTATTATTATTATTATCATCATCATTATCATTATTATTATTATTTTTGGAGTTGGAATATTTGACCACACTCATTATCATTTTGTTGAATTATTTATATATACTCTTTATTCCTCATATTAAACTTTTGTTTTGTAAGAAAACAAAAACAAAGTATAGTTATAATTATGTCCATTATCATCATCATAGGTTATTTGCCAAAAGCATAATGAGTACAACTAGTAGGAAAAGTGTCAAACTACTATAAGAATTGAAATCATAGTTTACTTTATGTTTTTAATAATATTCAAATAAAAGAAAATATAAATATATTGAACACAAATGATGTAATTCTTATTTATAATCATTTGATAACAATATAAAAAATAAAAATGAGTTTAAAGCTAAAAAATATGATAAATGAAAACAATACTATAAAAAGAGAGAGAGAGGGGGGTAGGAGGGAGGATAGAAAATAAAAAATATAAAAAGTGAAAGAAAGAGAGATAGAAAAGAGAGATAGAGAGAGAGATAAATGTATATGCGGGATAAAAATATTAATTAAACTTTGTATTAATTATTCAAACATAGTTTTAATTTATCAGAAAGATCAAAAATAACATACAAGGCTGCAAAAACTTTCAAATATTAGTGATATTATTAAATGATTAGATACTAAAGCAAAGTGAAAGTCTACATGATGTTAGGTAGACCCTGAAGTCTGAAACTGATTTTCTAAAATTTGACAACAGACTTGATAGATTAATATGATAATTTATCAAGATTGAATGTGGAAAAAGATAAATTGTGTCTCAAAAAGATTGAAAAAAACATGAAGAGACAATGTCAGTCATTATTATCCCACAGTATAATGGCAACATTTATAAATAAATGTTGTCAAAATATTTTGACAACAACATTATTATTAGCAGTTGCTCATAAATGATAGTTATTTTAACTCCACAAGAAAAGTCATGGATAGAATTGAAGTTAAAATGTAATTAAAAAATAGAAATGTGGTTGCACATGTCCTACAATTCTATTGTTCTATTGTGTAAGTAAGTAATCAAATGGGAGATCATATAACATTAAAGCTGTGACCCATGGAGGCTGAGTACTTGAATATGGCATTGAACCACTGTACTAAGAGCCTGATGGAACCAGCCCATGTGAATGAAGTGAGTAAAGTAGAGGATATTTTGTATTTAATTCATCATTTTTAAACTGTTAAAAAATATAATGAAGCAGTCAATCTTAGCTTAAGATTGAGCTTCATAGTTCCATCTACTAACCTGCGTTTAAATCCTATATCCCATCCCACTCCTTTTGTCATGTATATATTTGATATATTTGAGATGCGCACCTACATTATAAAATTTTAACTTTGCAATTAATATTTTTATTATTATTAATTTTATGATTATTAATTTTTTTTATTAAAATACATAGGTGCGGCTCAAATATATATATATATAGGAGCAAAATACTAACAAAATATTGATTTTTTTGTAAATATTTTATTATACGTCATTTTTTAAACTTTTTCTTTTTAAAGTACTTTTTCTATTAAACTGTATATTTTTATAAAATCCAATATGGAAAATGCTACAGTTGATTGTCTAAAAATAATTAAGGGTTGGAAACACTATTGTTTTAATCTGGGGAAGGTATTTTCAATTAAAGTTTTTACTTGAAATGGGATTAAGATTAGAGATACTTTTGTCAAAAACATGTTGTCAAATCTATTTCTAATCTGGAAATAGATTTGAATTTATTTTTGGACTTTATCTTACTGTTGCATCTTCAAAAACAATCGATAAGGAAAAAGTATAAAATGGCTGTATTTTGAATCAGATTAGATTAGCTACTATTGAGAGAAGTGATTGCTACTAAATACTATGCTGTTTTGAAATCTAAAAATGATCTAGTAAAAGCTTTTTCCAGCCTGTGTGGGTCATCTTCCACTGCCATAATATTCTGCTACCCTAAAGTGAAGTAATGGCCTGATGGAGAACTTTAAAAATGCTAATAGAAACTTGCTGCCACCGAAGAACTTGCATTTCAATTGCCGTGCACGTGCCATACTAAATTGGACTCTTAAAATTGAAAGGTAACTTCCAAACCGCCACCATTGAAACTAAATCTAGCTTGATTAATTAATCTCGAATCCTGCTATCAAGATTTCTAACATATTATTCAATTTTCTATTTTTTAAATTAATATGTAAATGTAATTTGCTCTTAAATGATTTTTGCTCTTAAATGATTTTATAAATCTAATTTTCTCTCATATGCTCTAACTTTTTTTAACTTTGGTGCGGTCAATTATTTATAGTTATTTATACTTGATTTTAAATATATGCTTTTATTATTATTCTGCCAATCTCTAATAATCTGACAAGTTGAATTTTGTAAAATCTTTTCCACTTTTTAAGTAAGCCTTCATAAATTAAGTTTATTAACGTTCCCATAAAATATAACGTACAGGTATTGTTAATTAATACACTCGCCAGATTGTTTTACGAGCCAACATTTTATTTATGTTTTAATATAAAAAAATATATTTGTTTAACTCTGGATTTTTTACCCGGGGTAAATCCAGAACTTAAGCTAATTAATGCTTTGAAATCTTTTAAAATGTTTTGTTCTTATTCAATTCTGAAAGAGTGACTCCTTAATTATTTTCTATGACTGCCAGTCTTTTTATATTTTCCATACTCTTAAAATTTCAAATATTGTATTTAAATATTTCAGTTATTGTTAAATCAATGAAGGTGGGATTTATTTATTTTAAATAACAGAAAAGGGAAGGGGGTAAATCTTAAGGTGTCTTCTACTAGATAAAATCTTAACATATATTTTATTTAGGGATATTTCTTTCTCTCTCTCTCTCTCTCTATATATATATATATATATATATATATATATATATATATTGCATAGCGTATTATTTGCCTAAATTATAGTACTCAAACAAGGGTCATTTATTTTTAAAGCAGTAAATCGTATTTCATGTAATTAGTGACATTCATTCATACAGCATTACTGACATTCGGCCTTATCTTCATGTTTATATATATGTGCTTCTAATCTGGGGGTTACGACAAGATCAAACCCATAGATTTCTCATTATATCCACTTATTCCTTATAAAATGCTTCTGGCAGTGATTCCGTAAGTTTGGCACATGCTATGCATATCACTTCTTTGTATAAAAAGGCCTCTGGTGGTGATCTTGTAAGTTTGGCACATGCTATGCTTATCCACTTCATTTTTATCCAGAAGCATGGCTTTTCCTGCTATTTTAGGCTATTATGTCAGCACCCCAAACTTCTTCATGTTAGTATTTCTTTTACTTCATGACCCTGTTTTAATGCTCTAATATTAAAAGTGTGCTCTGCTCAAATATATATATATATAAATGCCAATATTACTGCTAGATTAATTACTAATATTATTTTAGTTTTATTATACAATCCCATCATCGTCCTATATTTTTTATTCATCTATTTAAAAGTATTTGCCTTGGAAAAAATAAAGGTTCTTCTTACCAGCCTAATTAACAGAAGTTTCATTAAATATTTTGTCATATAATCAAATGTCATTTCAAATATGTTTTCAAATGTATTTTATTTATTTTCACAACCTCAGTGGCTGAAAATAGTTTGTATTATATCTGTAAGGAATCTTGGAACGCTTCCCTAAATCATGTTAGTCATCATGTTTCAGAACCGTAATCCAAAGTGTTAATGGCAATATTATGTAATTCTTTCTAATAATCATTGCATCTTAATATTGACCCACCAAAGATGTGTTATTTATCATATATTATTTAGCTAACAAAGACATATGAGAAATAATGCATGAATGATACTATGTAATCATCTACTGCTTCTCATTCATGCACACACTAATGTATATAATTAGTCATTATGTAAATAATTTGTCATTATATAACTATATTTTTACTGTCTAACTTATTTGAGTAGTTCGAATTCCTTTTCTCCACTTCCAAAAGTACAGCCATACTTATATATATTTTAGTTTAGTCATAGTAATGATGCTCATTGTCTTCTCTCTTTGTAGTGTCGATAAAATTAATTCTCATGTGCCATCACTATTATTTATTCATTAGGTGTTATGGGCTTAGAGGTGGTTCATTCTTTGACAAATCTCGCTGACTGGTTTGAGTAATTTTGTGAGTTCCACTCATGTTAATATAAACATGTTTTGACCATACATATTTTTTTCCCCTTCTTCCCATTGAGGGATATACCCCACATACCCTAATCTTTTATATATATATATATATATTCTTAAAAAATTTATTTTTTTCCTTATTAATATCTATCCTAATTACCCCACTCAACCACAAGTATAATTTTTTTCTTCAATATCTTATAAATTTTTTTTTTATTAGAATATGAAAAATATATCATAAATCATTTATCACTCTTACTCACTTTTAAAAAAATTTTCACCATAGACAAACAAAATATTGAAGAATCAACTCAATATAAAAAATTATGAAAATTTATAATAAATTTAACAATATCTAATTTCTTCCGATCAAAACTAAAAATATAACAACTAAATTTTGGGGGGGTTTGTGGGCCCTTTAAAAAGAGAACAAATTTTTTTTGTTCTTTCTCCTTGAATCTCCTTTTTTTCATGTTTTGTTTTTGTTTCTTTGTGTGAAGCAGTCAATCTTAGCTTAAGATTGACTTCATAGTTCCATCTACTAACCTTGGTTTAAACCCTAACCCATCCGCTCCTTTTGTCATGTATGTATTTATGTATATATTTGAGATGCACTACATTATAAATTTAACTTTTAAATTAACATTTTTATTATTATTAATTTTATGATTATTAATTCTTTTATTAAAATACATAGGGCGCTCAAATATATATATATATATGGAGCAAAATACTAACAAAATATTGATTTTTTGTAAATATTTTATTATAAATCATTTTTAAACTTTTTCTTTTTAAAGTACTTTTTCTATTAAACTGTATATTTTTATAAAATCCAATATGGAAGATGCTACAGTTGATTGTCTAAAAATAATTAAGGGTTGGAAACACTATTGTTTTAATCTGGGGAATGTATTTTAATTAAAGCTTTACTTAAAATGGGATTAAGATTAAAGATACTTTTGTTAAAAACATTTGTCAAATCTATTCTAATCTGGAAATAGATTTGAATTTATTTTTGGACTTATCTTACTGTTGCATCTTCAAAAACAATCGATAAGGAAAAGTATAAAAGGCTGAATTTTGAGTCAGTTAGATTAGCTACTATTGAGAAAGTGATTGCTACTAGACACTAGCTGTTTTGAAATCTAAAAATGATCTAGTGAAGCTTTTCCCGCCTGTGTGGGTTATCTTCCACTGCCATAATATTCTGCTACCCTAAAGTGAAGTAAGCCTGATGGAGAACTTTAAAATGCTAATAGAAACTTGCTGCCACCGAGAACTTGCTTTCATGCGCATGCATATAATTGACTCTTAAAATTGAAGGTAATTCAAACCCCACCATTGAAACTAAATCTAGCTTGCTAATTATCTCAATCTCTATCAAGATTCTAATATTATTTAACTTTATTTTTTATAATATTAAATGTAATTGCTCTCAAATATTTTTTGATTATAAATCTAATCTCTCTCATATGCTCTAACTTTCTTTAACTTTGGTGGGTCATTATTTATGTATACTTGATTTTATGTATGCTTTTATTATTAATATGCCAATCTCAACAATCTGACAAGTTGAATTTTAAAATCTTTCCTTTTAAGTAAACCCTCATAAATTAAGTTATTAACATTCCCTTAAAACATAAGCATTGTTAATTAATAACTCGCCAGATTGTTTTAGAGCCAACATTTTATTTATGTTTTAATATAAAAAAATATATTTGTTTAACTCTGGATTTTCTACCGGGTAAATCCAGAACTTAAGCTAATTAATACTTTGAAATCTTTTAAAATTTTTTTTTATTTATTCTGAAAGAGTGACCCCTTAATTATTTTCTATAACTGCCTTTTTTATTTTCCACTCTTAAAATCATATTGTATTTAAATATTCCAGTTATTGTAAAAGCAATGAAGGTGGGATTGATTTATTTTAAATAACAGAAAAGGGAAGGGGTAAATCTTAAGTTTCTTTTACTAGGTAAAATCTTAACATATTTTATTAAGGGAAATATTCTCTCTCTATATATATTATAATCATAGCATATTATTTGTCTAAATTATAGTACTCAAACAAGGTCATTTATTTTAAAGCAGTAAACTATTCATTGTCATTAGTGACATTCATCATACTGCATTACTGATATTCGGCTTATCTTCTGTTTATAAGTTCTAATCTGGGGGTTACGACAAGATCGAACCCATAATTTCTCATTATATCCACTTATTCCTATAAAATGCCTCTGGCGGTGATCCAGTTTGGCACATGCTATGCATATCACTTCTTGATAAAAAGGCCTCTGGCAGTGACCCTAAGTTTGGCACGCTTGCCCATCCCTTCTTTTCATCCAGAGCTGACTTTCTTTATTTTAGGCTATTATGTCGCACCCCAAACTTTTTCATATCAGTATTTTTTTTACTTCATGACCCTGTTTTAATGCTCTAATATTAAAAGTGTGCTCTGCTCAAATATATATATAAATGCCAAATATTACTAGATAGATTAATTACTAATATTATTTTAGTTTTATTATACAATCCCATCATCGTCCCTCATCGTATTTTGTTATTCATCTATTTAAAAGTATTTGCCTTGGAAAAAATAAAGTGTTCTTCTTACCAGCACTAATTAACAGAAGTTTCATTAAATATTTTGTCATATAATCAAATGTCATTTTCAAATATGTTTTTCAAATGTATTTTATTTATTTTCACGACCTCAGTGGCGTGAAAATAGTTTGTATTATATCTGTAAGGAATCTTGGAACGCTTCCCTAAATCATGTTAGTCATCATGTTTCAGAACCGTAATCCAAAGTGTTAATGGCAATATTATGTAATTCTTTCTAATAATCGATTGGCATCTTAATATTGGACCCACCAAAGATGTGTGCTTATTTATCATATATTATTTAACTAACAAAGAGCATATGAGAAATAATTGCATGAATGACACTATCTAATCATCTACTGCTTGCTCATTCACGCACACACTATTGTATATAATTAAGTCATTATGTAAATAATTTGTCATTATAAACTATATTTTTACTGTCTAACTTATTTGAGTAGTTCGAATTCCTTTTCTCCACTTCCAAAAGTACAGCCATACTTATATATATTTTAGTTTAGTCATAGTAATAGATGTCTCATTGTCTTCTCTGCTTTGCTAGTGGATCGGATTAAAATTAATTTTCATGTGCCATCACTATTATGTTATTCATTAGGTGTTCGATGTGGGGCTTAGAGAGTGGGTTCAAATTCAGGCTGGTCCCTGACCTAAATCTCAGGCTTGACTGGGTTTGAAGTACATTTTGTGAGTTCCAGCTCATGTTAGATGGATAAACATGTTTTGGCTGGTACAATAAATAAATGCATATATTATTCAAATTTTCTGATCCTATCTTTAACAGTGCTTTTATACACTGCATGTTTTAAGGGAAGGTTGATAGTTTTCTTTTTTTTTCTTTTTTTAGGCTTCATAAATGCTCATAGTTTTAGAAAAGCTAACATTTAAAAAATAAAAGTATTATTTTGTCATTTTCCAGGATGATAACTAAAATAATGGAAAGTTTACCTCTATTCCTTCATAAGATGTTTGAATACTGGAAGTGGTTAGAGCGACAGAAAGGGGGGAGCTGGCAACAGACATTGAGTTTCAAAGTCTGCCATTCTATCATTATACTATCCAACCCTGGGCAATTAATTAATATGACTAGTGAATACATAATGAAATATATTACAAGATGATGATAATTATATATGCCTGTCATATTTTTAACCTAAGATTCAAAAAGAAAACTCAAATTATCCAGCATTTGGAAAATCCTGATAATTTAATATCTTCTTTATAGTTGTCATCAAAATCTGTTGAAGAGAATTTTATCTTGCAGTGAGATAATAATAAAAGTTTATATAATTTTTAAACATTATTTTTATACTGAAACAGTAAGATTCATATTCGAATCTTAAGTTTCACCTTTTTCTGTCGTCTCTCACTGACCGGTCTATCCCACCCAAATTTAAACTTTTTGGTATCGAATTGTGTGTAACAATATTAAAAATGTATAAATATATGTAGAATTCAGCATAAACACCACACATTTCATCTCAAATTAAAGGCAATAGATGGGAATAAAATAATATAATTTAGATTTCTTTTAGTTATAAAATTTGTATAATTTTAATCATTTATTTTCATTATAAGTTCTATTTATTCTTTAAATTTCGTTTAATAATAATTCTAAAAAATCTGATGTAATATTTAATTAAAGTTAAAATAATCTTATGTTCCTTTTTTTTTTGAAATTTAAAGCATCGGCAGTGATAGATAATAGATTAATTAAAGAAAAATTCCCCAAAGTATAATTAGTAAATGTAAAATGTAAACAATAGAACGGCAGCTTTCTTTAATTAAAAACCAACGAAATGCATTGATTATCCTCAGGCAGATTAAGTAGAACCTAAAATATCTTAACAAAATGAAAGATCAAGATAAAAAAGAGGCCATCTTAGACTTGCTGGAGACATTCACTTAAACTTTACTTTGCTCTGATCACTGAGAGTCTCCAAAATATAAAAATAATTTGTTCCTGCCAAGGTATGACCGAGTAAAGCACCTAGATTATTCTCCATCGGAGATGGCCTATCGATCCAAACTTTCCATTGCCCGTCATAAATTCACCATGAAGATCTGCTGCCTGAAATAAATGAAAAAGCTGCTGCTGCTGTGAAATTAAATGAAATATCTAAATACAAGAAAGACTTGCCACTCGTGAACTTTTTGCTGCTAAACTAATGGAATCAGAAAACTTATAAAACAGATACCTGTCTGTGTTCAAACTCTAGAGTACTTTAATAATATGCTATAGCTCTTCTTCATACTACTTATCTAAATTATAAAATGTAAAACTACCATATGTATAACTAAAACTGAATAATTAACTTAATGTGTAAATTTCTCTACTAATCTAGCTTACCTCATTCTATCTTGGGTGCGTATTTTTAAAATCTACATTTTATCTATATTTATTATTTAATTATTGCATGCTCATAATTATCTCAATTTTCAAAGTTTAAATCTATGATCGTTTGAAACAGTGAATGCGTGTCACATTTTCATTAATATGTACTTCGTTGGGCCGAGGCAGAGCAGCCTGTCATTCTTATTTCCTTAATAACTTCACTTTCATATAAATTGACACGTATTCAGTGCATCATTTATTGTAATGCAGGATCTACTACTTTGCAAATGGCTGGCATATTAGTTGTAATAACTCCCAGTTTATATGTTTTGTATTTATTAAATCTAATGAATAATTCTAGAAAATCACATTTCTTTGAGAGTCACCAGAGTTCTTGAGTAAATGTTGGTAATGTAGGGCCAAGTCAGAAATCTATTTAAACCTCATCATAATCGTTTATACAGTATACATGTGTTACGTTGTAGAGACGCGATGACTCATTCCACCGTGAAATTTCCAGATTCTTCAGGGTTGAAATTAATCCCAGTCATCCTACACAAGCGGGCATAATGGGTGCTCCCATAGGACTTGACAACGTCATGCAACCAGCTGGCAAAACTGTGACACGGACTGCTTGTCCCTGGTTATGCTTATGTGACACCTTACTTCGTCGGGCTGAGGCAGAGACCAGCTTGACACTCTTATAAACCCATTCGCGGCATTGCAGTTTCAATATACTGCCATTCCATATCGCCTTTCTAAAGTGTACCACATGTTCCTTTATTTAATTTTATTATTCTATATATCACTCCGCCTCTGTATTATCTTCATAAATCACTCTCAAATAAATGTTTGCCCTTAGTTATAAATAAATATTTTAATTAAATAAATATATGTCTGCCATTACTCTTATAACCCATACTTTAGACTCTTGCATTGCAAAGGTATCAATCCCTCCAGGCATGCATTAGAAATACTTACTCGAGAATTTTAGGTAGCTAGATTATGCCTTCAAATAAGTGAATTCCTTTTGTAAACAAATAAATAAATGTATTCTTTAAAATATAATCATGTCGCAAATCCCGCTACGGAAGCTGTTAGTCTATAAAATATTAGTAAATGTTTGTTTTATTAAAATGTATTAATAAATAATTTTAAACTATATGTCTGCAGTTACATTTCATTTATTCGATACCCATTCTATATATTTCCTCGATTATGTAAATATGAATGTTTAATTTGTTTGATTATTGGCTAACTCGAGAATAAAATCATGAGTCTCTTGCATATCCCTGACCACCGTGCCTAAGGAAATATTTATTAATGTCACATCAGATGCATTGTTTCGTGGATTGTAGTGTGGAACCAATAAACTATGTTCGAACTCAGTACCATGGGTGGCTTCGCTACTCGATGGTGCTGCTGTTCTGTGTGGTGGTCGAATTTTGCACTATGTTTATGAGTCACATGTTTTCTGACCATTACAATACATACAGTTGTGATATACATGGTCAGTTAAAAAATGATTGTTTAGGGATTCGCATGAAGATTCATTTGAAATTTGAGCCCTGGAAAAGACAAAATTAAACAATAATTCATAGATCTTTTTATCCCACCACTTTACCACAATTCCAAATGTTGCATGGTAACAAGCAGTTATGAAACAGACAAATAAGATTAATTATGGACAGACTCGAAACCTGCAAAATGGATAATGGTTAATAATGTAGTAGTTTAAGAGTATTTGTTTCCATTAGTATAAATTAATATTAACACTCATTCAGAAGTTCAAGAATGCACTATTTAAATGTTCAGAATTATTCAAATTATTCTTATAATAATATACCTTTGTAATATATAATTAAAAAATAATAATCAGAAAAAAATTATTAAAGTGAGATTATTGAATCAAAATTAACATTTATCGTTTTATATTATTCTGTAAATAAAAAAATCTTTTTCGTAAAACTAATTAAGATGATTATTTAAAATTATAATGATAGCTTCCCACCTTTTCCCCAAAAGGATTGGGGTTTGAACTCAGACTTTCAAACGACCCTCAACTATCGACAGCGTGGATAGTTGAGGGTCGTTTAAAAGTCTAAGTTCAAACCCCTATATATTAAATATTGGAGTGCAGGCATGAAAAAGCCTGTATTGTAAAAAAAAATCATATATTATAAATCAATTTTAAAAATGTGGTGGTAAAATAATATAGTAATTATTATGTATTATTATTTATACTTTTTTATTATTTATCTATATTTAATTTCAATAGAAATATATTTAGAAAGTTAATTTGCATAAATTAAGAATTACTTTTGCTTTCACAGACTATATAAATATTTAATTCTTAGAATAAAAACATATCTTGATCAAACAAAGTTTTTTTTTACATTTTTATTAAAGATAGTTTAATTTTGAAAAGTTTTGTCTACTTTTCTGAAATATATCTTATTAAATAAATATTCAGGTCAGTTTGAACCTGGAAATATATTCAAACCTTTACACCCTACGAACTTACCCCTGGTTAAAAAAAATAGAAAATACTAAAAAACATTCAAAATCTTAATGTTTTAATTCATACTAAAAGCTGGAGTTGTGATCATAAAATATCTCTATAAAATGAGTTCTGCTAATTTTTTCAATAAATAAGTCAAAGGAATGTAAAATCAGCTAGAAATTGTAAAGATAAAGATGAAGTATGGTAAAATGTATTATTGTTGATGACTTAGCCATACTATACTGCACCAGATTTATGTTCTCTCTGGTGGAGAGTTTTGTAAATTTTCAATATTTGACTTCAGTATTAAACCAGTATTCTATATCAGAATATAATAAAATGAACTTTATTTGGTGGTATATACATTTACAAATAAATAAATAAAATAATGTTTGAATTTGGCAAATATTGAAACAATAAAATCATAATAAAAAATAAAGAATCGTTCCATCATTCAATTTATAAAATGAACCTATCTTTTTTTATTATTGACATTTGTTTTTAAGATCTGAATAAATAAATGCCAATATCTGATTAATCTATCAAATTATGCTTCAAAATATTACAATTTTTTAATAATTTTTACAATATTGCAATATATTCTAACAGATAATCAATAATGACATATTAGCAATCAGTTTGAAAAAACAAAACTATTAAAAGACTGTGATTTTCTTTGATAATGTTATGCTAGTACTTATAACCTATTTTTAAAAATAAAACATTATACATATAAAAGAAATGTGTAATCATATATACATATGATTTTCAATAATTATTACACAATTATTAAGCAAAAATAACCATGAAACTTAATAAACTTTACAAAAAAATCTCAAAGTAATTTTGCAAAGCACTGAAAAATCTGATAACCAAAGATGATATACAAAGCAGAATTTAATTTTTTCAAGTTATATTTTCAATTATTTTGATTTTCTTTAGATTTTTTTCCAGAATTAAAATATTAAAATAAATAGACGCAAATTTTTTGATTTTTTTTATTTTAAAAAAATTAACAAAATATCTCAATAGCTGACTGTACAAGCAAGTTGACCAATGCTTTTTCTCATTTTTCCACACCCAGAACTTGGTGTTTGAATAAAAAGTCTAACTAATAATATTAATTTAAAATAATTACATCATAACTATATACAAGCAAGTTGGCCAATGCTTTTTCTCATTTTTCCACACACAGAACTTGTGTTTGAATAAAAAGACTAACTAATAATATTATTTTAAAATAATTACATCATAACTATATACAAGCAAGTTGACCAATGCTTTTTCTCATTTTTCCACACACAGAACTTGTGTTTGAATAAAAAGACTAATAATATTAATTTAAAATAATTACATCATAACTATATACTTCCTGTATAATATCAGCCCTGTATATAAATACATATAAAAATATTCAAAATATTTATTGTACAGTACTCTATGTATTTTTTAACTGTTTTTGTTAATTTTTTAATATTTATGTGTAATTTTTAAATTGAATTGTATTAAAGGAAAAGATATATATTACATTAAAATATTTATGATGTGTGTATGTATATATATATAATTCATACAAATTTATTTAACACGGTATTCAAAATTAAATAATATATTTTTTACCAAAAGTACTTTCGATTGTTTCACTGACAATCTTTATCAACCATTAATACAAATATACAGAAAATAAAAACTTCCATTATCCATCATTTAATCCATTCAAATTTCCAACAATTCTGTTGTCAGCTAATATAAAAACAACAGAATTGTGGGAAATTTGAAAGGATTGAATGATGGGTAATGCAAATTTTTATTTTCTGTATATTTGTATTAATGGTTGATAAAGATTGTCAGTGAAACAATCGAAAGTACTTCCGGTAATGAATATATTATTTAATTTTGAATACTGTGTTAAATAAATTTGTTTGAATTATTATTATATGATTTAAAAATACAGACATTTAATGGTTATAGTTATATGTGTGTGTGTGTATTTAAAATGTATAATTAAAAAAAAATCAAGTCATATATCACATGACCTAATTCAATTTATAATATATAATATTTGGTAGTTTCCAGTGACTTTGGGTCTTTATGAAAAGAGAAGCCATTAATATGTTGATAAAGCTATTTTCAAATATTTTTATTTATCACCAATGGTAGCCATTTGAAGCTTTTATTTATATCTATGTTATAGCATTCATAAGTCTATGCTTAAAAATGTCCAATTGTTAATTTATGAGTTTATAAAAGATTTCTCACCAAAAAAAAAAAGATTAATTACTTAAAACACAAAGCAAAATGATTAGTCTCACTAAAAATCAAGCTTTTCTATATGATCTCTTTGAATATTTTAAAACAATTAGATTCTCCCATAAGTAACCTTTCTATTGAATATATCATTTCCAGAAGAAATAATACTGATAACTATAAGAGTACTATTATTTATAATAAGAAAATGCTAATGGCTTTAATTCTCAGAAATTCATAAGAAGTTCGAGCACCAGAAAGTGCCAGAACCAATTCCAGTACTTCCTGATATCAACTTGAACACTCTATGGAGTTTGACATACTATGCATAGCAATAGTAATAACAATCAAATGATTTACTGCTTGAGAGATCATTGTTCATAAGAAGTTGAGTACTAAAAGTGACACACATGGATGCATACCATAGGCCTTAACCTTCAAAATATAATACTCTGTCACTGATTAGCCTATACAAGGGGAAAATGTAAATAATTGAATGATTTTATTGTTTGGGAATTCAAAAGAAGTTTGAGTATGAGAAGGAACAGATCCGAGTTATGATAATTGAGAGTTGAACTCCAAAATCCATCATTCCAATTAGGGTACCAATTCAGGTATGGGACAGATAGTTGCAGAGAGAAATGGTACTTTTAAATATTAGAAAAGTTAATTCATTGCAAGTAAAAATAACATTAGCCAGACATTCAATAGGAGTAAGAATTTTTCTGTGGATCAGTGACATTTCTTAAAGAAAACTGCAGTTAAATGTTTAACTAAAACTCTCAGAAGAAACAAAGGATGAAAAAACAATTGGAAAAGAATAGCAAGTATATATTTAGAAGTGAAAACAATACAAAGTTCGCGTTAGAATGAACAAAAATATGAGAAAAAAAACTAAAAAAAACCAATGATATATAATACTACAGTAAATATGAGTACTTAAGAAGAAATGATAGGCAAGCTTGGTAATAAAATGATCTGATGTGGGTCAGTTGGTTATTATAATCATTTGTGTGAGACTGCTGATGATGGTCACATGTTACATATATATCCAGTATAATTATTGATTTGAAGTCGTTTCATACTTTTTACAATAATCTTGTATTCGATGTATGAAACTATTTTTCATAGAAGAAATCAAATTTGATATTTTTTTTATTGTCATTTTTTCTTCCCCTTTATTGTAGCGGAAAGAATGTTTATATTTACTGTTTTAAAACGATTACTTTTATGTACTTTTAGAGAACTTTCAAAATGTTTTAAACAATTTTGGTTTTAGTGTATTTGTTTAGTTATAAAAATACATTGGTTGTTCCCATTAGATTATCGTCTTCTCATATTCTAAGTAAAACAATCTTTAAAAATAATTGTTAGTATTTTAGAATTTACAAACAGCATAAGCTTAAAAACACACACAAACACACAGAATAAATGACTTGAATGGATTAACAAAATGCATTTATCGATTAATATAATAAATACAAATATCTATATCTTTACTAATAATTTTAATTGCATATAAAAATAAAAAAAAGGCATTTGGCTTTATTGTTCACAAGTTCATAAAAAATTTGAGTGCCAATATCGATCCTTGGATGATCCGATTCCAATTCGGACGATCTGCGCCAAACCATGTAGCATTTTTGGACGTGAATGTTTCTTAATATATCTATATCTTTATAACTTTTTCTCTTGTTCTTACTACTCATTTAAATCTAAGTGTTTTCTTTTCATACGTCTTATTTTTTTCAGCTTTCTATCTCTCTAAAACTGTATTTTTTCTTCTATTTGTGATTTAGATAAATCTCTATTCATTTATCAATCCTTTTATGTTAATTATTAATCTACCAACTAAGAGCTTAGGAAGCTGTAAAAAGTGTTTCCATTTTCATTAGCTTAGGCAAGTAGATGATGATGTAAAATGAATTCTTTAATTAAAATTTAATATAGACATTGCTGTAAAATTTATAAGATACTAAAATTATGTATGTAATAAAATATATAAATAAATAGAAGGGAGCCCTCCACTTTTTTTTCTTATCCCTCATTTTTATTTATTTTTAGGTGTTTTTCGGAAAATTTTTTTTATAAAAAATGGGTTTAATAAATTTATAATTACAACTTTAAAATTATTATTAAACACATGATATGTAATAATAATGAAGTATTGGAAAACAATTTATGAACAATAATACATAGGCACATATTATATGCTTATCCATAGAATTTTTATTTGACAGTTCTATATTTACCATAAGTAGAAACTTAAACTATGTAAAAGCCACTTTTAATTAATGAACAATATTTCTACTAATAAGTTAATAATACAAGCACTTGTTTTAATATAGAAAAGCAACATTATAAGCTATATAAATATATGCTAGTCAAAAAAATATAAATAAACAAAAAAAATACAAATAAAAAATAAATTTAACATTAAAATTTCTAAATTTAATAAATTTTATGATATAACAGCAGCCATGCTTCCATCTTGAGGAGCCCTATATGATTATATTTCATTGAATTAAGTTAAAAGCACAAAAATTTCATTTTTTTTTTGATGTAGTGTAGTATTTCTATATTAAAGTGATTTCTAAGCAAAAAGCTGAAAGTTTTTTGAAATTTAATCAATATATGTAAAGTATCTTTTTAAAATGATAAAATGAAAGTTATTGATTGAGTAATGGCAGAAAATAAGAACTGTAAAATATTTTTTATGTTGTATCAAAAAGCTTAAAGTTGAAAAATTTAATCAATTTATGATAAGCTAATGGAAAGTAAGTGTGATTATATAAAATTCCAAAGCTTATATGGACTTGAAAGCATCAAAACAACTAGAAAGGTGATTGTCTGCTGATAACATGGCTGCTTATTAACACTCTTGAATCAAGGTATTTTCTGTTGTTACCCCTGGTGGAAGTTTTTGAAAATGCTCAATCATTTATCTCTGTATATAATCTTTTTTTATACTAAAACTCAATAAATTGGACTTGAGTTCATTTTAATTTAATTTTACAAATGAAATATATTTAATTTAAATGGAAGTAACTATCTCCCATTGTGTTATGTTACATCAACAATTATGAAACAAAATATATTCTAAAAAATCATATTTGAACTTTGCAGATATTGAAATAATAAATTGCAAATAAGAACAAAGGATATAAAACATCATACTACAATAGGAAAGTAAACAATCTTGATTCAACAAGTTCTCTTTTATTTTAATTTTTTTTAACTACAAACAAATGAGTGTGGATCTATGATAAATCTAACAAATTGTACTGTACAATATGACATATGCTGTCTAACCCATGTCACTTGTAAGAGGAAATTGTTGAGTGTGGCCAAACCCATATTGTAATTTTCTTTATTATTTATTACAGTCAAATTTATTAACTTGTATTTTTAAAAATAAAATATAAATAAATAAAATAAGTGTATATATGAATTATTCTTATTTTAGATAATTGTCAACTAATTAATGTGTAAACATAATTAGAAATATTTAATAAACAAGTAAAATATTTTTACAGTTTTGTGTGGAAATGAGATTACAATGAAGAAATGCTTTGGGGATGTGTCTTCTTGCAATTAGTGATAGAGTAAAGATGTTAGAAGTTAGCCAACTGTCAATAACATACTGATCTCTTCAGATTTTTTTAAATTAATAAATCAATAAAAACCCACATTAATATCAGTTACAATAATGATAAAACAGTGATATAAAATTGTGAAATTTCCATGCTATTTCTTAATGAGTTTAAAGTTATGAACATCACTGCCACTGATTCATTGAAATTAAAATTTCTTCTATCTTCTTTTTAAAATTGCAAGAAACCCAAAACGATGACATATTAACAAATATTATCATTCTCTCTGGCTTGAGTTTCTTTTTAAAATGGCATATGGCATGTTAAAATTGGACAAAATAATGATTTTTTTTATTAATATGTTCATTAACATTTTTTCCTGCTCACTTTACTAGATTACACAAAGAGGACAATGGCACAATTTTGGTATTGGTTAGACTACTTAATAAAATGGAGTTAACATTTCTCGATTATTTATAATTTCAAGACCTTCATCCTGAAAATAAACATAATATCACTTAAGTATTCAATTTTATTTTTTGATTATTTGATAAATGTGTAATTTATTAATGTTTTTGTATTTGTATTAGTGTGTTTGTGTAGTATATAAATTATACTTGTATTCAAATTTAAATGTAATGAAAATATTGATTTATGTACAATGTAATTTTGGGGCTCCGATCCAAGTTTGAGGCAACCCTATTTTCTAGACATAATGATTCTCAACAGATTTAATAATTTTTAGTGTGCTTATATTTGTATTAGTATGTTTGCATTTGTACTTGCAAGTCTGTGTTTGTATAAGAAGTAATGATTATATATATATATATATATATATATATATATATATATATATATATATATATATATATATATATATATATATATATATATATTATATATATATATTGTACCCTTACTTCTCAATGTATAATATAGTTTGAAATACGACTAGCTCAATTAAATTATAATGCTTAATTAAAATTTGCATATCTATCTTTAATTTACTTTTATACTATCATATTCTAATTAAATTTATTATCAATTATTAAAATCAATATAGTTCTATAGTATGTACTAATTAAATAAGTATTTATCAAAATCATGAGACTGTGAAGTAAAGTTACAAAGCAATAAGTAGATTTACATTGAGTCAATATCTCCCAAGACATTGTCTCAATGGCATAAGAATACTATTACCTCCTTATTAACTTAATACTACATCTACAGCATTCTTATGGCTTTTAAATAAAATAAATTATCTTTAATAATAATAAATAAATAAATCTTAACTTTTAATTTTTAAAATATAATTAAATAATCTCAGGTTCTTCTAATTATCTTAAAGTAATGATAACTCATGTAAATAAGTATGATATGGGATTTTATATCAAACTTAAATACACCTAACTTATTTTAATAATAATAATAATAATAATAATACTCTTAGGGTATAACTTAACCTTATCTATTCCTATTATATCATCAATCATTAA
Source organism: Epiperipatus broadwayi (assembly GCA_028023455.1). NCBI lineage: Eukaryota > Metazoa > Onychophora > Udeonychophora > Euonychophora > Peripatidae > Epiperipatus > Epiperipatus broadwayi. Next base: position 12,940 of record JAQFVV010000808.1, on the reverse strand, counting down.
ATAATAATAACATGTCTATCTTTTATTTTCATATAGTATCTTAATTTTAGAATAGATCAAAATCTTACAACTTAATAATCTGTGGCAATAAATAATATTGTACTCTTATATTATGCATTATAATTACTCTATGACCATTGTAATATGATGTAATAATGTCAATCAATTCTTATAAAATGATAATCAGGAAATATTGTATTTATTTCTAAAATAATATTAATAAATTCACATTGTGCAAATATTATGTTTCTTCAAATTATCTGCTGTCAAATGCTGTGGTGCAAAATAATGAACTCGACACACTTTTAAAAACAAATTAAACAAATTTATTTACATTAACTTTGATTAAGAATTTATTTACAATATTTACAGTTCAAATTAGGAAAACAAAAGAAAATAAAAATAAGAAAATAATAATATAAGATGTTTACACTGTTATTAGCTCATACTCCCAATAAGTAATTATACATTCTTTAAAATGCTGTACTAATAACACTGAAGTATGTTTCCAAAACTTAGACTTTAAACAAGCATCAGTAAACCTCAATTATTACATAGAAAAATTTATGTAAACAATATTTATGTAGCATATGTAAACAATTAAACTTTGCTAATTAAATTGCTACATCACTTAAGTATTACTGTTATTCATTTCATCATGTACTAGTATGTGTTCACTTTAATATCAGCATTACTCTAATAGCATAATATAAAGCTAATGTATCTTTATAATTTAATAACAAATAACTGATTATAATTTTATATTTCATTTAATGCAATTCATGCTACATGTTTTATCAAATATGCATTACATATATGTACTGTTAAAATAATAATATTTAAATTATTCATCAATTTCAAATTCATAAAGCATTATATTAGATAAATTCTATGATTCTTTTCTATGTAAAATTATTACTTTACTTTATGTGTTATACTACTCCTTCTTAATAAATTTCTATCTACAAAACATCCTCTAAACTTATTTAAAATTTCCGGAAAACAACCTTCAACTTTAAATAAATACTAATTATCCAAACTATTTATACTTCATCATCTATATTCGGTAAATCTTCAATCCAACTATAAACTTCTACATAAAACTTAACTTAATTTATCCAATAAAACAAAAATAAAATATAGACTTTTAAATCTCTTCCTAACTTGCAATAAAATAATTACTTATGAATAATAAATATAATTCTAATACTATAACATAAAAAAAATATCAAAGTTTATTTACGAAAGAATCATATAATTATTTCTAAGCTTCTTATGTAATGTTGCATCGTATTTATATCATAAATTCAAATTATGCATATTTAAATAAAACTGTCACTGCCAATATAATGTGTATGTATTTTTAAATTATTCATACATCCATTCAACAATAACATATCATTTGGTTGATCTAAAGAAAACATATTAAATACATCAAAATTATTATTATTATACAATTTTTACCATAAATAATGATTTAATGTACAGTCCATCTTCCAATATTCTTCGGAATTACAGCTTCATAAAATAATTCACATTTATACTCACGATCATTCTTTAAAATATTATGTGTTGTATTAAATATAAAATAAACTCATGCAATTAATCATTATATTATTTTTAGTTATTATTTAAAGATATGTACCTATCTTATTTTAATAGATTAATAATATTTAAATTTTATGTTAGATAAATAAAACAGAATTCATATTACATAACTCCAGCGATGTCTCCTTTTCACCATAAAGTTCTTTAATCCTAGGCACACATTCACTAGAACACCATTTCCTGTTTCCGGTCCATCACGTGTTTTTTTTTAAAAGTTTATGAAAAACAAAAACGTTCTTTTTTTAAAAATAAGTTCCCCACAAGAAAATAAAATAAAATTAAAATAGTTTATAGGATCCTGATCTAGTTCTTTAAAGAATATTATTTAAAAGTTATTATTTTTCTCAAAAATTAGTATATAGTTTATAAAATTCTCATTAAATTATTTTGATTGACTTGGACATCCACGTATTACTTGCGCATTTCTTAATAAAATATCCAGGTAAGAATAAGCTTCTTCATCTAAAAACGACCAGCGTTTAAATTATTTCAATATAATAATTTTTATTATATTAAGACTTTTAGCTAATTATATTTTCAATTTATTTGCCTTCCAAAATTATCAATATTCAGTCTTTTAAACATAAAGACTTAACAAGGCAAGTATTTATAAAAACTACTTTTATTTCCAATATCTTTACTTAAGATATATATTTAAATTTATAGCTTGCAAAAATACTTTCTTCATAAGAAGTATTTTATTCTTTAAAATATCTATTTTCTAATAGTCAATAGCAATTAGCTTTTAAAATTATATACTGTCCAAAATATTACTTTTCTCCATCTCGTAATTTTCCGAACTAATCCAGCGTTTGTCATATTTCTAGGGTAAAGTTTCCGATATATTTTCACTATATATGATGTTCCCATGACTATTTGCTTGTAAATTGAGCTTAATAGAGACGACCGATAGGGAAAAATTAAATTAACACTGCATGTTTATCATTTAAAATTTCTATAACTTATTTACAAAGACACTTTTATAATTTTGAAAAATGATTTTAAAAGCGTCTATAAAATTTATGTAGCTATTTTTTTTAATAACACAATTAACTTAAAAATCAATCACGAAGTCCTCTCCTAACAATTGAACTGAGCTTTTATACCGGAAGAAACTTCCCATTTGATTGGTACATTAAACAATCAACTTGCTGGCTTATTTACATATTTACCAACAACACAAAATTAAAAATAAATAATGACTTATTTAATATTTAATATTTATTACATTATTAAATTTCTAAAATAATCTTTATCGTTCATTTAAATTTATTAAACATTCTTTTAAAATATTCTTACTTACTTGATTTTAATTTTAACTTTTATAAGATTATTTTTAAATAAACTAAGTATTTTTTATACGTCATATTTTTAAAACAATATTTTAAAATCAGATTTAATATTTCACATTGAATATCTTTATTTTTATCTCGTGATAACTCACGTATTATTTATAAATTTATAACATGATTTTTAAAATAGTTCTGCAACTTTACTAAACAACTTCCAAGCATGTGTGTGTATATTTAACAAACATCTGTTCTTTACAACACAAGAAACGCTTATCATCGTCTAAAAATAAACTAACAATTGCATTTTTTAAAATAAATATTTTTTAAATAAATAAGATATTATAATAGATTTTAAAATAATTATCCAATATTATTAAAATCAAATATTAGTCTTTTATTTAAGTACTTACAATAATTAAAATATTTATATTCTTTTATAACATTATTTTATCAACAATAAACATATGCATTTAATTTTACTTGTCTTTTAAACACCTTTAGCTTTAAACACCTATTTATTAAATATATTAATGCCGTATTGATTATGGCCATTTTTTCCCCAACCATATATTATAATCATCATCATTTAAAATGTCTCTCTCAATATCAGCACAATTTCACATATCAAATATTCATAGATTGCTTTAATTAAACCTTTTGAAATATTACCATAAGCAAAATTAACATCACATATTCAAATATATCTTAAATTTAAAATTTTTAATAGATTAGCACAAAAATTAGATGGTGACCCATACAAAAGGGCACAATATATATATATAATTAGTTTATTATAAAACAGTGGAATGTAAATTTTAAGACTGATTGTCAGATGAATGAAAGTTTGCACTTGATAAAGCAATCACAAAATTTACTGGGTATAGTGCCATGTGAAAATATAAACCCTTAAAACCAATAAAGAGTGGTTTCAAGTGATGTGTGTGGTGGTAGCCATAATATTATGTATGCCACATGGAATTATATGCAGACAAAGAATCAAATCCTGATTCCTGCCTAAGTCTTGGTACTCATGTGGAGTCAGTAGTTTTGCCACATCTTGCATCACATTATTTTCCAAGTCTATAGCTAGAAAATGAGCTATATGCAATAAATTGGATCTCTGGGACAATAAATATAAGAAGATAGCATAACTGGTGTGCACAAAACATATAAACATTACTGGTGTACACAAAAATATAAAATGAAAAGAGATTTATTTTATCATTGATACCGACAGTAGCTTTCAATTTCTAGTTTTGAATAGACAAGACACCAATTGCTATGATAACAAATGCATATCCAAGTTCAGGAAGTGATTTATTTTGTATCTTTTATTAGGATGAATCTACTTTTGGGGTGCAAAATAAAAAAAAAATTATGTTAATAATTTTTTAAGTTCTGAAGCTTTGGTTTATCTCAGGTAAAAAGTATTATATGTGGTTTTAATAAGAATTTTATGAGGAATTTGGTGAAATTATCACTGAAGATTTAATTTTAAACTAAATTAATAAATTAAAAGTTACGAACACACAATAAAGTAATATTTTTTTTAGATGTTGAAATTTATTTTTTTCTCTTACTTTTTTAATGGTGATCCCTATTTGTTTGCATATAGGTACAATAAAACGTTTTTGCTAAAAGTGTTTAAAATAATAGATAAATTGTATTTATATTAGCTTTATTCTTTTCCCTAGTTTTTCTATTTTCTGTAAATATATAGCATTTTGCTCTAACAAGATTAAAACTGAAGTTATTGTGGAAACTGTGTCTCAAGTCAGCTTTTTAAAAATTCAACATGATACCAAATACCCTAATATAGCTAAGTAAACAAACTATGGAAAAAAATGAAGTTTTGCAAAGAAAAAGTTTATTGAGAGAAAAAAAAGAATTGTTTAGAGTGAAATGAATTATGGTGAAAGCCTGAAACTTCGATATTCATTTTATTTAAAAAAAAATGGCAATACTGTTTGTAAGTTTATTATTATTATCATTTTTTGAATAATAACCTTAATTTATATATGCATATTATATATTCTGACCTTGCTATGATGCATCCTCACTTCAGATAATATATGAAATAAAATAAAACGGGTTCTATCTCAGTTAATAATTAATAACTAAAATATTCAGCATTAAAATTAAAATATTTCACTAGCTCAAATTTAAAATACGAATAAGGTTCAGTTTAAAAAAATAAATTAAATAAATATTTAATATTTTCATGAGACCTGAATTGAAAATACAGGTGACAAGATAGATTACATTGAGCCAATATCCCACAGGATACTACCTCAATGGCATAAGAACACTATCCCCCCTTTATTACTATTTCAAATAACAAACTCATAGTATTCTTATGACTTTAATAACTTCTACTCACTAAGATTAAACTAATAATTAAATCTTAATCTTCTATTTAATAATCTAGTTCAATAAAATAATCTCAGGTTCATAAAGTTTATTCTAAGTTAATTTAAAAATACGGTAGTAAAATATGAGAAGGGATTTTATGTCATAATTGAAACAGTAAGATTCATATTCGAATCTTAAGTTTCACCTTTTTCTGTCGTCTCTCACTGACCGGTCTATCCCGCCCAAATTTAAACTTTTTGATATCGAATTGTGTGTGTAACAATATTAAAAATGTATAAATATATGTAGAATTCAGCATAAACATGCACACATTTCGATCTCAAATTAAACACAATAAATAGGGATAAAATAATATAATTTAGGTTTCTTTTAGTTATATAATTTTGTATAATTTTAATCATTTATTTTGGATTATAAAGTTCGTATTTATTGCTTTGTTTAAATTTCATTTAATAATAATTCTAAAAATATCTGATGTAATATTTAATTAAAAGTTAAAATAATCTTATGTCCCCTTTTTGTTTTTGAAATTTAAAAGCATCGGTCAGTGATAGATAATAGATTAATTAAAGAAAAATTCCCCAAAATTAATTAGTAAATGTAAAATGTAAACAATAGAACGGCAGCTTTCTTTAATTAAAAACCAACTAAATGCGTTGATTATCCTCAGGGCAGATTAAGTGGAACCTAAAAATATCTTAACAAAAATGTGAAAGATCAAGATAAGAAAGGAGGCCATCTTTGACTTGCTGGAGACATTCACTTAAACTTTAGCTTTGCTCTCGATCACTGAGAGTCTCCAAAAATATAAAAATAATTTGTTCCTGCCAAGGTATGACCGAGTAAAGCACCTAGATTATTCTCCATCGGGAGAGGGCCTATCGGACGCTGAACTTTCATTGCCCATCATAAATTCACCATGAAGATCTGCTGCCTGAAATGAATGAGAAAGCTGCTGCTGCCATGAAATTAAATGAATATCTAAATACAAGAAAGACTTGCCACTCATGAACTTTTTGCTGCTAAATTAATGGAATCAGAAAACTTCTTATAAAACAGGTACCAGTCTGTGTTCAAACTCTAGAGTACTCTAATAATATGCTATAGCTTTTCTTCATACTACTTATCTAAATTATAAAATGTAAAAACTACCATTTGTATAAATAAATTGAATAATTAATGTAATGTGTAAATTTCTCTACTAATCTAGCTTACCTCACTCTGTCTGGGGTGCGTATTTCTATAATCTACATTTTTATCTATAGTTATTATTTAATTATTGCATGCTCATAATTGTCTCAAATTTCAAAGTTTAAATCTATGATCGCTTAAAACTATGAATGCGTGTCAAATTTTCATTAATATTTACTTTCTTTAATAACTTACCTTTCATATAAATCGACACGCATTCAATGCTTCATTTATTGTAATGCAGGGTCTACTAGTTTGCAAATGGCTGACGTATTAGTTATAATAATTCCCAATTTATATATGTTTTGTATTTATTAAATCATTATGAATAATTCCAGAAAATTACATTTTTTGAGAGTCGCCAAAAGTTCTTTAGTAAATGTTGATCATGTGGGGCCAAGCCAGAAATCTACTTAAATCTTATCATAATCGTTTATAAGTATACATGTGTTACGTTTTAGAGACGCGATGACCCATTCCGCCATGAAATTTCCAGATTCTTCAGGGTTGAAATTAACCCCAGTCGTCCTACACAAGCGGGCATAATGGGTGTTCCCGTAGGACTTGACAACGTCATGCAGCCAGCTGGCAAAAATGTCACACGGACCGCTTGTCCCTGGTTATGCTTATGTGACACCTTACTTCGTCGGGTCGGGGCAGAGACCAGCCTGACATTCTTATAAACCCATTCACGGCATTGCAGTTTCGATATACTGCCATTCCATATCGCCTTTCTAAAGCGTACCACATGTTCCTTTACTTAGTTTTATTATTCTAAACATATCACTCCGCCTCTGCATTATCTTCGTAATTCACTCTCAAATAAATGTTTGCCCTTAGTTATAAATAAATATTTTAATTAAATAAATATATGTCTGCCATTACTCTTATAACCCATACTTTAGACTCTTGCATTGCAAAGGTATAAATCCCTCCATGCATGCATTAGAAATACTCACTCGAAAATTTTAGGTAGCTAGATTACGCCTTCAAATAAATGTATTCCTTTTGTAAACATTACAGTATCGGAAATACCGCTACTGAAATCCTCAATATAAAATAATGTCTAAATAAATAAATGTATTCTTTAAAATATGATCATGTCGCAAATTCCACTACTGAAGCTTTGAATCCATAAATATTATTAATAAATGTTTTATTAAAATGTATTAATAAGTAATTTTAAACTATATGTCTGCAGTTACATTTCATTTATTCGATACCCATTCTATCTAATAGTTCCTCGATTATGTAAATATGAATGTTTAATTAATATTAGTTTGATTATTGGCTAACTCGAGAATAAAATCATGAATCTCTTGCATCTCCCTGACCACCGTGCCTAAGGAAATATTTACTAATGTCGCATCAGATGCGTTGTTTTGTGGAACCGATAAACTATGTTCGAACTCAGTACCACGGGTGGCTTCGCTACTCGATGGTGCTGCTGTTCTGTATGGTGGTCGAATTCTGCTCTATGTTTTCGAGTCACACGTTTTCTGACCATTACATAATCTACTACACTTAAACTAATAATAATAAATAACAATTCTTCATTGTTTAACTAATTCTGTGTATCTTTTCTTTTTACTATAATTTTATTACCATAATAAAATAATGCAATAGTATAATATGATCTTATATCTTCATATAATGATATAATAAATATGTGGTAGCATTTTAATAACCTGACACAAAAAATATGTGTGGCAACTGATAGCATATAATTTAATATAATATTGTGATAACTGATTTATGACCAATAAAATAATGTAAGATTATGATTATTTAATTATAATGAATGCCAATAAAATATTTAAAATTCTTAAAATAATTCTCTATTTATTTTTTGTGCAAAATTATATATTTGTTTCAATTATTATGCATATATCATGTTTTCATGCAGCGATGTGGAGAAATAAATAACTCGGACACAAAATTTTTGAAATAACAAAATTTAACAAAGTTTATTACTAACAACAAATAAATAAACAATTTATTTACACTATTTACAGTGGATATCCTTAACTTTTTTACTTTACAGTTTGATCTACCGGATTATAAAAAAAATAATTTATATTTCAATTATATCTTTATTTAGATTTAGGACAAAATTTAAAAAAAATGTTACTATTTGGTTTCTCATTATGGTTAACTTATTACAAATATATTTATCTACTTTATTAGCAACAGCATTTTATCCTTAATATTATTAAACTATCTTATCTTAACAATTCATACTTAGAAAAACATTCTATAGAAAACAAAATTTTATAATGAGTATGGATTTCTCAAAATATTAAAAAAAAATTCATCTTGCAAAGTCAAAGATGTTACACAAATATTATCCAAAATTCAGTACTAGATTTTAGTATTTATCACACAATGTTTACTAATCATAATATATTCTTCTTTACGCCTTACTTTAGTATGATATAAGTGTAATCATCAATATATTTCTGTTAATCAATAACCAAAACATATACTATGCATATTGTTTACATAATTTACTTTGTACTATTGTATTTTAAAAAAATGCAATACTTATTTTCTCTTAAAAAAATAAATACTAAAGCATTTAAAATTATTATCACTTTAAAGAAAATATCTTTGTTTAGATACTTTATTTTAAAAAAGTTTATATTTCATTTCCGAAATAAAATTCAAAATATATTTTATGATTCTTTTCTTTCCTTAGGATACTTTGGATCTTCAATTTTAAGTTATAACGTCCTATTCCTTCTAAGCAAATAAACCAATCTTATACAAAACGATAGCATAACATAAGTTCTAAATTATTTATCATTTCTCTTAAACATATCTTACTGAACGATGCAGTTACATGAAATAAAGATAGCGAAAACAGATGCATAGGATTAAGGAAGAAAGCTAGAGTATTACTCTTAACATATCTCAAAATCATGGTACAGTGTGAAGAGGTATGACATTTACCTGCCTAATATCCTCTAGTACAGGGACGATGTTAAAGCTATTTCTTCAGCTTTATTAGAACATCAAATATTTAAAGAAATATAAACACTGTCCAAATAAAATGTGTATCAGTCATAGGGCTTTGTTAACTATGCTGATATTCACATAAAGACTAAATATTATTTCCATTCCTTATAACATCCCATTTCTTAAAACATCATCTTGGTTTCCTGTTCACTAAGTACTACCAAGCCACTATCTCAACATTATTTCTCAAGATTTTTTTCTACATCTTACATCGATAAATAACTATCTGCATTTACAAAAACAAAAAATAAAATTCATTAATAGTTAAACAATCTAGCTGTTCCACAAGAAAAGTCTGCTCACTTCATTATTCTATATGTCTAATCATATACAATCTACTTAGACAATATTTGAATATCCCATAACATGAAAATTTAAAAGAATCACATAATTATTTGTTATGTTGGATTATATCACTAATAAAAAAAAATAATAATAATCTTGTATGCATATTTTCAAATCAATCTTATCTCATAATGTTTTTTTAAAATGTTGTATGAAAATGCGCTACATATAATTAAAAAAACTTTTACACTTCATTCTTCCAATTTATGGATGATCTAAAGAAAAAAAAAAAACAAAATACATTATAAATTATCAATAGTTATTATTATTACCAATAACCTTTATCTAGTCATCGTGTTCAGTAGGCTTCCTTTATCCACTTGAGCATTGCAGATATAAAAAAAATTCACACCCATATACTTTATATTAAAATATTTTTAGCTAAATTATTAGATTGTTATATTATAAAATTTTAATATTAATAAATTAATGTTTTTATGTTTTTCCTAATCTTATATAAAAATTTAGATTTAAACTAGGTTAACAAAATAAAAAGAATCAAAACTATAATTACATATTTTCTTGACGATAGTTCCTGATAAGTCCAAAATGTTTATTATTTTCTCTAGAGTTTTTTAAAAATGTTCTCCTCCAAGTGTGTTAAAGTTTAAAATAAAAATAATTATTAATCCATTTAGTAAAATTTATAAAAATAATCCTTGGTTTTAGTATTTAGGACGATAATTATTAAATCATAATATTAAAGAATTATTCCCACGAAGCTTCTTAATCTTCTCTACCAATATTTTCTGCATATCCAATGCATCAATCCATCTAATTTAACTTTGAAAATATTCGATAAACTTTTAAGTACTATTTGTATTTCCATGGATCCATCTTTTATTCATCTATGTGTTCACTTTTTTTTTCTATGTTTCCTTCTTGATACATTTAAACTTTCATTTGGCATTTTTTATAAATCTCTTTTAATAATAAAAAACTTCAAGTACTTTTAAACAAATCTTTTCTAAATACATTTTTAAATAATTCTAAGAACGGATATTTTAATATCAAAAAACGCTTCTGTTACATATTTTCCTGGGCTCTTTCTTTAATTCTTGAAAACACTTTTAAAAAAATGCCACCTTCAGAAAGCATATAACACTTTACTCCTTTGAACACAATATTCTATAAAATAATTCATGATACATAACTGTGTTATCACCATTTAAAAATAAATCTTAGATAAACTTGTAAATAATACATTTCAATACATTTTTTAGACTCCGTATAATGTCCAAGCTGTGGTTTTTTTTTTATGTACCAGAACAGTTCTTCGATGAAATATTAATAAAGCTGTATCAATAAATATTTCAAATATTTTTTCAGCATTACAACTTATATCCATTTTATTTCGTAGTATAGCCATCCTTTATTGTGAAGCTTAGGTTAAATTTTTAGATAAAATACGACTGATAAGTACTTTAAAAATTAGAAAATCATTTCCACGAAGTTTCTAAATTATTATATTTTAAAACTCTCTTTTGCAAAAAAATACTTTTAAAATTATCAATTAATTTTTTGCAGATAAAGTTATAAGAAAGTACTAAAAAAAAAATTGACTAAAATAAAAAAATGTTAAAAATAAATACTATCTCTTTGATAGTTATAATTTACCTTTCTCCAGTTTCAATACATTATTACTCTCCCCTGATAACTTAGTTACGACAATATTTATAGTCTGTAAGAATACCTATTCCTATTGGTTAATTCTTACTTTAGCTTGAGAACAAATTTACATATTTTTAGTTTATAGTAGAATTAAATTTCAAAATTAGAAATTATGATGTAATGAACCCAAAATATTATTTAAAATATTACTTTTAAATAAATTATTATTTTATTAAAATTATTTAAACATTTAAAATAACTTTTAAAATAATTTTAAGAACCTATTCCATTTTTTTTTTAATATTCAATTTATCTTGTTTTTATTTAAATAAAATATTTAATTTTTATTATAACTGTATTCGTCTTTATGATACTATTTAAAACATTACATCATTTAAATATGCAATAACGACAGTTAACTTAATATTTATTATTATTTGCTTTTATGATAGGCAATAATTCTATCCAATTCTATAATATAACTTTTAAAATATTTTAAACTTTGTTATTAATTCAAACATGCATGTGTGTGAATGTATGTAATATGCAAGTCACATGATCAATAACTTTGACAGACGATTTTCAATCTATTTCTCTGCCCAGATCTATAAATTGATACACTTATTATATTATATAATATAATTATAAAATTTGGAAGAACAATTTAGGAAATATAGAATTAGATATAATTTTCACCATCATAAAGTTTATTTTAAAATATACTATATTAATTTTGACTATTTAAATATGACTACAAATTTAAACATAGCATTTATTAAATTATACATTTTAAACCATTAAAATCGTATTTTTAAATATACTTTTTAATTATTTATAGCTGTGTTATTTAATATGGCCAGCTTTTACAACCATATGCAACAATATTTAAAGCTTTACTTAACTACTTTTAAATGATTTTATATACTACGTATTCTCTTTAGCTTCAAATTGTACTTTAAAGATATAATTGACTTAATACAATTACCATATTAAAAGAACATATTTTAAATTAAAACATTTTTAGTAATTGACTGTTATGAATTATTACTGACCTATAGAAAAGGGCACAATATATATATATATATATATATATATATATATATATATATATATATATATATATATATATATATATATATATATATATATATATATATATATATATATATATATATAAACCATCTGAAATCTATATATTGTAATGGTACAGATTTAGGGGTGAGACAAAAGATGCAAAATCATCAAAATCACCCCCATAATATAACAAATAAAATTAAATATAAAAGGAATGATGGAGCGTGAGAGATCAGCAAAAATAAAACTAACTATAAGTTCACCCAGTGTTATAGAAAAATTACCAAATCATTTATCATCAAGCATAAAGAACAGTCAAAATAGAAATAGTCCACCTTGTAACTGAACTTAAGAGAGGTACATTATAAATAGACTACTTATCTAGCCACAGCCAAACTTGGGGCAGATTTTATAAACAATAATTTGAA